>JAGFPH010000317.1:372495-383087 GCA_018207615.1 Philaenus spumarius
AACAGACAGATAAGAAAGCGAGTTAATATTGCATTTTCATCCAGTTCTGAGCTGGTATATTTAAAGTTTCAAGTCTCTAGCTCATCTAGAAGTTAGTTTGAAATTGATTGCAAAATTTGTACCGAATAGATAGACAAGAAAGCTAATTAATAAAAATAATAATGAAACCGAATTGCTGACATGTCCATCAGGCAATAAGCTGTTGGCAAAGGAATAAAGAGAGGCATGGCGGTTGAGTGGTATTTCTAGATACCGTCTTGTCTATCTACAATGTTTTAGTCGTGATCAGGTTTCTGTTCAACTATTTAATTTGTATGATAACTTCCAAAAGGATTATGTACTCACTAATAAAGTTAAATTATTCATTTCAAATATGTTTTCATTTAATAATGGTTATGGTTCAACTACTCAAAAAGGGTTTGAGTTTCAATTAATATTCAAATCACAACCCAACTTTAGACTCTACAAAACATATTTTGTTATTGAAAATTTGTATAAGGGAGGAACTAAACACAGATTTCAAAAAAGCCATTAGTTACAATACAATTAATATTAAATGATCAAAGTATGCTGTCCTTGTAAAATAAAATTAATTTTTCTAGATTTTTGACTTCGCAGCATCACAAAAAGTTCTCTGCAGGTTTAAAACAGTTTTTGGGATACAAATAGGATTTAATTCATCTAACGACATTGTAGTGAAATAAAAATATGTTGTTACTGAAATGTTTTTGAAATTACGTAAGTGTATTAAAAAATTAAAACCGTTTCTAGTTCATTGGAACACAAATGAGAAATAGTCAAAGACTATGAATAAAAACAATTGTGTCCAAATAGAATTTTCATTGTAAAACAATTTTATCATTGGCAAAAATGGGTTGTGACTGAAAATGTTCAGAAATTACATAAAATATGTAAGAAGTTCTTGCTTTTTTGTGACACACATGGATTTATTAAAACTTGGCTTGTAGTAAAGATATTTTGTACCTACGTGTGAGAAAAACTGCATAAAAATCGGTTCCCTGGTTCTGTAGGGTTAGACAGGAGAGGCTTTGTTTATTTATAATTTATTTTTATATGATTATACAATAAACTTATCTCTGTTGTATGTTTCAAGTTTACAAAAAAAAAAAAAAAAAAAAAAAAAAAAAAAAAAAAACGAGAAAAAGAATTCCTTAACTTAAGGCTTTGAACAAAAAAGACTTTAATTGCTTGAAATTTAATTAAACTTCAAAAACTTAAAAAAATCCTTTTTGTTTTTATAATAAATTAAATGTGAGTATTACTTTTGATTAATTGTTTATCATTTTGTATGTGTAGGAACCTCAAGTGTACTATTAATAAATATAGTTAAAAAAAACTAAAAAACACGCTTTTAGAGCATATCAAATTAAAAAGTTAAAAATAATTTTTCAAATAAGCTTAAAACAATAATAAACGATAAATACTAGCATTATTGTAAAAAAAAAGCGTTGGGCGCTCGATGTACGAGAAATATGGACAAAGCGCCCCCACGCTTTTTTTACAATAATGCTAGTATTTATCGTTTATTATTGTTTTAAGCTTATTTGAAAAATTATTTTTAACTTTTTAGTTTGATATGCTCTAAAAGCGTGTTTTTTATTTTTTTTAAACTATATTTATTTTTCAATTTTTAGTTCAATGTATTATTAAAGCGTGTTTTTTAGTTTTTTAAAACTATATTTATTTTTTAATTTTTAGTTCGATTAATTATTGAAAAAAAAAAATTTGGCCGTGGACGGGATTAGAACCCACGATCGGTGAGTCTGGGGATTGACGTCAGCGACGACCCGCGCCTTAGACCGCTCGGCCAACGAACGAACTTGAGTAAGAGAGATATACTAACAGTAATAAGCCACTGGCTTTTAGTCCAAAGGAGAGTTACTTACAAACAAACATAAATACAAGTGAAGCTAATATAAGCATGTTAAAAACATTTGAATTTAAGGCATAGGTTCAATCCTAATTACAGTAATTGATTCATCTGATCTCAAAGTGGCACACCTATCTTTATTAGTCTTTGACAAAAAGTAAAGATGTTAACAAGAAAGAAAAACCTCTATATGTTATTTGTTAATGCAAACAATTATTCTTATAGAGTCTCTAAGTGATGGTGAATCTACACAACGAAATTCTAAGAAAGAACGGTATTTTTGGCAATACAATGTCCAAGCCAAAGGACCTAAGGGACACCGTTTAGTATTGAAAACTAAATTCGAAGATCCACACTTTCTTAATCAAGTTACTGATCCTGTATTCAGTCCCCAATGCACAGTACAAGGCATCAAACACAGGTAAAATTTTTTTGCAAATCATTTAGTACAGTTTTAAATAATGTTTGTTTTTTCTTATACATTCATTTTATTTTTACATGAGTTTTGAATAAACAAAGGCCAAAATGTCCATGTTGTTTAAGTCCATTTATTGTAAGGTTAATTTTCATATAAGGAGGCAGCATACTTAAACTCGAGTTCCTCACTGGTAGCTGTAACCTTTTGTGTTGCACATGAGTGGAAGAAGGTCTTTGGCGAAATCTGTAATTGTGTATAATATACGAGTGACAGTAAATCTTTATAGATATTAATGACTAGCATTTAGAAGGCTTTGGTTGTATCTGTTATATTCACAGAATTTCATAGATTTCTATAATGTTGTAGAAGTTGAAATAGTTGCTTCCCTCCTTTGATATGTTCATAAATTTCCTGAGTGATAAAATTAATGGGATATCATTAGATTAAAACTTAAAATACTGCATAATAAGCAATGTTGACTATGTATTGCAATTTACTATGTTAATTGTTACAAATGATTAACACAAACATTATGCTCAGTGTTAAATTAGTTTTCACTTTACAAAATAGAGTTGTCTGTATAGTAGTACAATGCTAGCTATTTTTCTAATGCAATAACATAGTTTTACCAAAATTCAACATTTTCATTTAAGGTAACACAAGCTTTAGTTTGCCATTTCAAAAATTTTAAAGTTTGGACTAATTAGAAGCCGTTATTTCCTTTTAGATATTTTGTTCTCCAATTGAATAGTAAACATTGACAGAATAGAAACTATGTAAATTGTATTGACTTTCAGCTATTTATTTTGAGAGATATTACATAAACTGTCTATATATTATTGCTTAGAAAATTTACAAAAGAATACAGTAGAGCATCGATTATCCGGGTTAATTGGGAATCACCTTGTCCGTAAAATCGATAATCCGGATAATTGATAGTTATATAAAATATGAGAAAAAGTATTAAAGTACTGTAGTACAGTACATACCTTAGTACATTCCTGTGAGATTTCTGTGGTCACGTGTGGATAAAACACAACACTGGTACAACACTAAAAATTTTAATTAGGCCCTACAAAAATTGATAGGCCTACATACTATACAGTATGTACATATATTTTAAAAACAGAAACTTGAAAAATGTCGCTTAAATAATTTTAATTTGTAAATACAGTACTGTACAGTACTACAACAGTTGTAGCTACAGTAGTTATTTGGAGAAAAAAATCAGAAAGTTTAGTCCACAAATACGTTTTTTAGCCGCTAAATATCGCAGTCTTTTCAACGATAGCAACTGAATTGTGTCACACTCTTCCTGATGCTCAAGCCACTTCATTGCCTTTTCAAATCACTGGAAAGCCTCGTCGTTGGTGGGTACGTCATCCTTACTGTTGTCATCTTCATCGTTTTCATCTTCTGAGGCAGCATTTTGTACTTGGTCAACTATTTTTTCGTCTATAAGAAGCTGGTATCCTGGGTCATTTCCATCACAGCCAAGCCACTCTTCTATGTTTTGACGGTCACAATCCTCAAATCCTGGGGCCTCCTTCAATATCTCAGTAATTTGAGAATCACCTTGGCTGCATTCAGTTTCGTTAGGGATATCTTCAATGGCAGTATCGTCTGTAGCTTTTTCAGGAGAAAACTTTCGCCGGGCTTTTGACAGTGTTGTCTGTTTTATGGTATCCCAAGCGTCGGCTGCCATATACACGGCATCTTTGATGCTAACTTTCTTATACAGTTCTTGGATGGATTCAGTGTTGTTTTCGTACCCTAGCAACAACGTTCGTAACAGCTGTTTGTGGTAGTATCTTTTGAAGGCCTCAAATACTCCTTGGTCCATCGCCTTAAGGATTGAAGTTATACAGGGAGCGGCAAAATGATCTGACGGTTTTCGCTGCCGCGCTGGCGAGCGAGTGAGTGGTGGGGGGTGGTGGGGATAACGGCTTTCCAGAGCCTACGTGCGGACATGTTCAGTAGCCATGGAGCGGTGGACGGCTGAGCACCGTGCGTTTGTCGTGGAAGCGTTTTTTAAAAGTGGCGATTCCTGTGTTACTGTTCAGCGTCAGTTCCGTAGACGATTCAATGTGGGTCCACGTGGTAAAGTCCCAACTCGAAACACCATTTTGCTGTGGGTGAATAACTTCAGAGCTACCGGTTCAGCATTGAAACAAAAATCAACAGGCCGTCCAAGGTCAGTCCGGACGCCAGAGAATGTCGAGAGAGTGAGAGAAGCTGTGGAAGCCAGTCCTCGACGGCCTGCACGTAAACAAGCTGCAGCTCTGCACATGTCCGACCGCTCGGTAAGAAGAATTTTACGGTACGACCTGCACTTTCATCCATATAAAATTGCTATCGTGCAACAGTTGAAGCCCAATGATTATGCCAAGCGCAATGCGTTTTCAGAGCAAATGATTGATTTGCTTACAGATGACAAAATCGTCATTATGAGCGACGAAGCGCATTTCCATTTGAATGGTTATGTGAATAAACAAAATTTCCGATATTGGTCAGGAAAAAACCCAGAAGAACTGCATGAACGTCCTCTTCATTGTCCCAAGGTCACAGTGTGGTGTGGTGTAACGAAAAACTGTGTTATAGGCCCATACTTCTTTGAAGAGAACGGTCGAACTGTGACCGTCAATTCTGAACGCTACTTGAATATGTTGAGAAACTTCCTGATCCCCGAACTACGCAGAAAGCGCTTAAATCGCAGCCGAATTTGGTTTCAGCAGGATGGGGCAACTGCCCACACAGCCGGTGAGGTGATGAACTTCTTAAGAAGCAAGTTCCGTGGCCGAGTCATCTCGCGTTTCGGGGACATTGCGTGGCCAGCTCGCTCCCCGGATCTCAGCGTTTGTGATTTTTTCTTGTGGGGACTGCTGAAATCTAGAGTATACGCGAACAAACCCCGCACATTGGATGACCTTAAGGAGGCCATACGCCAAGAAATAGCCAACCTGTCTCCTGCAATGTTAGGGAAAGTGTTTGAAAGTTTCAGTGCAAGATTGGAAGAATGCATGGCCCGAGATGGACATCATTTGAAAGACGTCATCTTCAAATCTTAAACGGAGCAAATTCGCCCTTTTTCAGTTATTTTTATAAATGTTCATAAATACCAATCTGTAATATGCAATAAAACACTTTTTATCACTATAAACGTTTGAGTTATTTACATTTTAAAACCGTCAGATCTTTTTGCCGCTCCCTGTATTAGGCGGTGGGAAAACTACATTAAACATGTCATTTTCAATTTGAAAAAGCGTTTCTGAAGGGTGTGACATAGCATTGTTTTCTTCTGAGCGTCCCGCCCGCCAAGAAAATTGAGAACGAGACGGCGACCAAGAACACTGTTTAAGCGACAGAACAAGTACGGGTTTTCACCCTCCCCTAACTCGACCTCCTGTGGGTCAATGATGTTGATTTTTCGTACACTGATTCTCGAGGGGCCCCTGAGGACGTGTACCTAATTTTAATTTTAGGGACCATCAGATCACGGAGCTATGGAAGTATTAAAATCGTTATTTTTTAAGTTTTTCTACTTCTTGTTCTTGTTCTTTGACAGGGCTACAGCCTCACAAACTTAACGGATCGAGCTTAGATTTTGCACACTCATTTGTTATGCTCCAAAGAAGTGCCTTTTGTGCAATTTGTCCCTCCAACAAAAAGAAAAAGAGGGTACGCATTTTTCTGGGAGGTTCATTGTTATTAATTTTTTGTATACCCATTTTCGAAGTGCTCCTGAGGATGTGTACCAAATTTTAACTTTTGGGACCATCAGATGACGAAATTATGAATGTTTGAAAATTGCTATTTAAAAAATGTTTCTACTTCTTGTTTTCAACGGGGTTACAGCCCCACAGAAATAAAGGATCGAGGTTATATTTTGCACACACATTCGATATGCTCCAAGGAACTGCATTTTGTCCAATTTAAACTCCATCCGCTCTAAAATGGGGGGTTAGTTTTTAGGGGTTGGTTAGAAAGGGTCAAGATTTTGTCAGAGTTGTTCAATGGGGGGACCCCTGTGGTCAAAATCTACACCCGATAGGCTGTGTTCAGTAGAATGATTACAGAATGATTTATTATTTCTTTAAAATGTTTTTTATTCATAATTCAAAAATACTCAGTTAATTCTATTGGAAAATGAGGTCGCTTATTTTCTCATTATCATAATTTCAGCTCAGTTGAACTATTTTTTACTGATTCTAAATTCAAAAACACTAGGCCTATTTGTTAAATTTTAATAAAACAGCTGATTTCACCCATCGTCTGTAATACTTAAACAAAACACAGCGTAGATTATACTTTGGTGTTATGTTTACAAATTCAATCATTATAATTTCTTGTGAAGTTGATATTTTAAAAATATGAGTTATAGAACTAATGTATGCTATAATACGTTATAAGATTTGCTTTGAGGTTATAAACTGTGTTTAAATACAACCTTTTGTCATCGATATATTCGTTTATACAAATCTTAAGAAGTACTTATTCATTTAACTTCGGAAACATTCGTACATCTTCGTATAACATATAAACATATTTCATTATTAATTTTTTCATTATATTATTAATAACTTCTAAATCATTTAATCTGTCAATATGAAATAAAAAGCAATTAAAAGATAATACAGTAGAGCGTCGAAAATCCGAACTAATTGGGAGCGAGGGGGCTTTGTATTATCAATTTATTCGGATTTTTTTTTAAATACCAAGAAAATGCCATTTAGGCTAAAATATATGTCCTTTATCGATTAAAGTGGTTAAACGGTACACGCAGTAATGTAATTACAAAACAGTATGTAAGATTACTTACATATTATGATTTAGAAGAACCTGCATGTACAGTAGGGCTAACATGATTACACTTATAACTCTTAATTACAGTACAGTAGGTCTCCTCGTCCCCTACTTCCGTTATAATACCTTCCTGCCAAACAGCGTTGAAAGAAATATCAAGCTCCACGCCAAACAGTGTTGAAACAAATTTCAAGCTCTCCCCAAACAACATTCAAAGAATTTTGAAGCTTTCCGTTAATCAAATCAGCGATGAAAGAAATTAACTATTTTACTCAGGCTTCTATGTGCACAACAAGTCCTAGGCGCGAAGCGCTGAACGTGCTCCTTTGGCGGGATTTCATTCATATCAATTCTTTTTTCGGCTGTGGAGGTTTTCTTGCGGGCAAATGTTTACAACAGGGTTGTTTTTTGGGACATATGTTTTTACTTCAGGGATAAAAATGGTTTCATACCAATCGGTAAAGATTTTGCTGTCCATCCAGGCACTTTTTTGATTTTTATCAGGGTGTCCACATTCTGGAAAGTCAGGGAATAAAAAGATGGTCAGGGAAAGAGACAAAAAATCTTGAAAGTCAGGGAAATCTTCTCCTATGGCAGACTTGTGGGTAACTTTCTACTCTAGTTTGCCATAACCCAAGTTATATAAATTTTCCCCAGTGATGGATTTGAGGGGAATTTTGAATGCTCTAATCTGCCTGAACTCAGACTATTGTAGCACTTTTTCCAGGTATTTTTCACAAAAAGTGCAAAACAATTATACAATTTTTGTTGTGTTCTTGTGTCCTTTTTTAAACTGCTTTTTGTATTTTCAGTTTTATTTAGGTTACTAACTTAAACAAATTATAATAGCTAACAAGAAGTGTTTGTTTAATAAACTCTGGCTGAACAATGAAGTGTTTCCGGAATTTAATGGTTGTTAGTGATGCGAATTCAGCTTATTGTAAAGTGTGTCTCAAATCTTTTAAACAAAGCAAAACGAGGAAACAAGTAATTGTTTCTCATGCTAAGGGACCAAACCCATATAAAAAATATGAGAGCAAAGGCTTCTCACCCGGAAATTTCATTTTTTACTATTCTATCTCCATTAAATGGTGTGCAGTCAACACCTTCATATTCAGCTACATATACAAAAGAATTATTACTAGTGCCAGGAACCAAGTCAAACATCTTTAAAGAGTTTCATTTAGTTTAAGAGTGTGAATGAAGATGACATTACATGCCAAAGCAATATGGGCTCTCCAGGTTGTCACTGAGAAAATGTCTCTAAACTCTTGTGATAAAATCTCTGCAGCCTTCAAAAATTTGTTTCCAGATAGTAAAATCGCTCAAAGCTTTTCTACGGCTTCCTATAAATTATGGGTTATAGAAAAGTTGCCCTATATTTTCATGAAAAGTTGCAAATTAATGTAAAACAGTGCTCTGACTATGATGTTTGTTTTGACGAATTTGTAAACAAATTCGTTCAAAGAGGACAAATGAAGCCTCAATGGATGGACCGAATGTTGACCTCAGTTTAATGAAAAAACTCGAGAGCCATTTGGTTGGGAACTTTTTCACATCTCTCTACAGCCATTTCAAAGATAGTCCAGCTCAACGAGCAAAATACTCATTACAACCAGAACCTTTTTCCTTTTTAAATTCACAGCAGTAAGATGGCTGGAAATTGGTCGCTGTGTAGATAAAACTATCAAAATATTTCATTATATCAATAAATTTGTAAAAGAATACAAAAACCTGCAATACCTTAAAGAAACTATGAAAAATCCATGTTTTAAGACAAAACTAAATGCTTTCAGAAGCCTATGGTCCCATATACAGGGTGTATCAGAGCTGGTGGCCGCCTTGCATAGCATTGAAACGAGAATATAAACCCCCACCCCCAAAAATACCCTTTTGGGGCATTTTAGAGGGTTGAAAACATTTTTCCTGAATTCCTTAAGGTCGAAATAGGGGGTTATCAGTCTAAATGTCTAAGTATTCTCGTTTAAATGCTATACAAGCCGGCCACCCGCTCTGATACACCCTGTATATCTATCTATGGTTTTCTTTTTCATTCTCATCCTGCCTGGCTTTTTCTTCTCAAATTTGAAAGTTATTGTTAAAGCTATATTTTAACATTATTATAATTATTTGTTATCATTAAGTTCATTAATTGTTCTATTAACTAATCTATTTTATCTTGTTCATATATTATTTTATTAAGTTTTCTAATGACCAATTTCTCTTACATTTTGTAAATCTAATTTTAATTCACACTATAAATATGAGTTAATTTCTTGTCATTAAGTGGAATTCTATTGCTAAAAATTAATTCTCATTTTTGTATATGTTTTATGTCATGCTACTAGTTTTGTGAAAATACTGTTATTTTTACATTACCTAAATTTTCCTGTAGTCAATATGGAAATATTATTGATTAAATGTTATCAATATATTAGTATTTTTTATTAAATAAATAATGAAAAAAGGAAGAAAAACGAAGGTAGAGGAATTAGGCCAGCTATGGGCCAGCTGGGATTTCTTTTTTCTTCTTTGTAAAATATAATACTTAAAAAATTAACATACTATGCATTCTAGTAAGTCAGGGAAATTTTGGTAAGCAGGTCATGGAAAGTCAGGGAAAATTAAAACAAATTTTCTGTGGACAGGACACCCTGTTTTATATATGTAAGGGGTAACTTTTTTATTTCTTTAAAACATCTTGGTTTGTTTTGATTTGCCGATCACTAGTAAATGCAGCCTGTAGTGTTAGCGCAAGTTATTGCTGTAATGCGCGATTTACTTGCTTTATATCCAGGAGCCGCTGTTTCAGATTTAGAAACCAAAGATCTTTTTCTAATACAGACCAGTTTCATCGGCATTGTATATATTTGATCTGTCATATCCTTCCTTACCTACAAGTTCTTTAAATGTTTCTTTAAAACGATAAGCAGCGACGAAATCAGCTAAAAGATTTTCACCCTGAATATCTAACTCTCTTATCCCGTGTCTTGATTTAAATCTTTGTAACCAGCCAGTAGTTGCCATGAAATCTGGATTGCCATTTAATAGCTTGTTCATTTCAAGTGCCTTTTCACATATTACAGGACCACTGATAGGTTGTCCCTGGCTTCTCAACTGCATAAACCATACATACATTGCCGATTCAAGCTCGTGGTTTTCGGCCATTTTCAAAGTTTTCCTATATAAATTCCCATCTTCACTATCTATTTTTTATGTCCGATATTGTAGAGGTCTCGACACCATACTCCTGAGCTACACTAGCCCCACTTGCTCCCTTATTTAACCGTTCTAAAATCTTGAGTTTGTCGGCTTTCTCTTAGAAGACATCATCCACACTAAACGTACACATCACTTTAAAATTACAGTACACTGTACAATTTAAATTACAGTACTGTACACTACAGTATTTTAAATGTACATTACACTGCATAATTTAAATTACAGTACTGTACGCTACAGTATTTTAAATGTACAGTA
>JAGFPH010000317.1:383097-399244 GCA_018207615.1 Philaenus spumarius
ATTTTAAATGTACAGTACACTGTACAATTTAAATTACAGTACTGTACACTACAGTATTTTAAATGTACAGTAAACACAAACTCTTATCCAACGAGACAGCTAAGCGTAAACAGATGCAGTGTTTACAACGCAGTACTGCCAAGGTCACTGACTGCGAGATGCAATGAACAAGAGGTAAGACACTGTGGCGCGCCTGCCGTGTTTCAGTCAAAAAGTCAGGGAATTTCAAAAGGTCATATCACTAGACACCCTGAGTAAACACAAACTCTTATCCAACGAGACAGCTAAGCGTAAACAGATGCAGTGTTTACAACGCAGTACTGCCAAGGTCACTGACTGCGTGACGCAATGAACAGAGGTTAGGTGGGAAGACACTGTGGCGCGCCTGCCATGTTTCAGTCAAACTGAGAAATACAGTACAGTTCATTACAGTATTGGGGGTAGAGGGGAAACGACAACGATTTATTCAAACGGTCTCTTGTGTGTTAGTTTGAGTTACAGTACGCTCAAATTGTGGGTCTCTTTGAATTGTGTAAAACTCAAAATACGTGCAGTACACACGAAAAGTAAATTTCATAACTGTCCGTATAACCGATCATCCGGATGGCCGATATTCGGATAACTGATGCTCTACTGTATTTCAATGTTATTTTTTCTGTTTGTGTTTTGTATGTATAAAAAGGTTTTCTAATTATCTTTAGATAAAAATAAATATTGTGTTCCAATTATTCCTTTTTTGCGGAAGGCTGGTAGTCCAGTCAATATGTACATTTGAGGTTAGAAAAAATCTGAGCTTTTTGAAACTTAGAGGTTTTGTTCGTGACCAACCAGTACTGTTACATCCAAAAGATCGTCCTAGTTAACCCTTTGCTAACTTCAGTGGGGCCAAAAAAACATGATTTTTCTTACTCTTTTCAGTTTTTGGGCCATAACATTTTGTCATTGCGTCCTACTACTTTTACCACTCTATTCTCTTTTGTAGTGCGTTAAATTTCTTACAATTTGCACTACTCAAACTTATATTTTGACCACATACTTTCCAAGATACAGAGGTTCAAAAATGTGCAAAATGTACCAAAATGGCCAAACACCCGAGATAACGCTGGTTTTTGCTTTGTACCTTTTGGTGGTACCAATATTTCAAATAATATTGAATGACATTATGGTTCTTTCATACATTGTACAATGTTACATGAACCCCCCAAACCACCATCACTAGGATATCTCGCATATTGCATAATGTAAAAACCATTGAAAATCATATCATTCAAAAATATATCACTCAATCCCCCTACCCTACTTCTATCATTATAAGCAAATGTAAAAAGTTAATCCTCTTCTTGTCAGCGACCATCCCCCATGCCAAAGGTGAAATTTCGTTCCCCATCTAGGTTTTTACCTGATGGTACGCTCGGAAAGCATGGTATGCTGCACTGTCTGTGGTAGGCGGCAATGTGACTAGCTGGAACTTCAGTTTGGCCACAGATGTTGTGAAGAGTTTATACCTCAGTTGGCCAAGGGTATCCTTACCCATGGTTCCCCCATACAGGGCCACCATAAACATTTCCCCTGCTTCAGAAATCTGCTTTCGTCTGGCATCAGGCTGGTTGAAAACTGCCGATAGGTACTCAAAGCAAGAGTTTTTCTAAAGAGGCTGCAAACTGCTTTTTTAAATACCCTATGGGGCTGATGTGGTGTCACATCCACTTACGGGATGTAAAAATAAAACATCTTTTGGCTGGAATTTTCATGAATATGTTGAGTATAATAATGTGGGGGTGTTCCCTCTTCCACTCGCCTGTAAATATATGTTATGGTGGGAGGAAACAAGTCTAATCATTAGACAAGCAGGTCTACATCTTCGCCTATAATGACAATGTTGTCGTAGTCATCATTGCCTTGTGAATGGCTGTTTGGACAAAGAATAAATCTTCCTTGGCAAAACCTAGCGTTATCTGGTGTTTTTTGCCATTTTAGTACATTTTCCACATTTTTGAACCTCTGTATCTCGGTAAGGATGTAGTCAAATATAAGTTTGAGTAGTGTAAATTGTAGGAAATTTAACGCTCTATAAAGTGAATAGAGTGGTCAAAGTCGTAGGACACAAAGACAAAATTTTATGGTCCAAAAACTGAAAAAAGTCCAAAAATATCACTGTTTTTTGGCCTCCCTGAAGTTAGCAATCAGGGTGATCTGTTGGATTTAATACCACTGGTTGGTCACAAACACCACTCCAAAGTTTCGGAAGGTTCCAATTTTTTC
Organism: Philaenus spumarius; assembly: GCA_018207615.1. NCBI lineage: Eukaryota > Metazoa > Arthropoda > Insecta > Hemiptera > Aphrophoridae > Philaenus > Philaenus spumarius. The sequence continues at coordinate 385,360 of JAGFPH010000317.1, forward strand.
CAGCGACCTCCGATTTTTAGTAAATATTGATTGGACTATGGTTCTCTCCAAAAATACTGATACAGCCACCATCTCTGAGTGGAAAAATTTGGTGTCTTGTACTTTTATCTAATTATTACCATCGTTAGAATTTAGAGTGGATTTATATGAATACACATAGACATAATGATGGGTTTACTGTGTATCATTGTACAATACGCTTTCTTTGTACTAATTAGTATATGAATTTTGAACAAAAACATTGATTGTTTAGTTTTACAGTCACAGTAAATCTTTTTCTTTTAAATACTCTCAGAGCCTGGTTTACTATGTGATCGTTTATAGTTCTTTCATCAATGGAAGCCCTTAGATCATATTTACAAATTTATACCATCTCTTCATTGCTCTATTTAGCAGGATTTAATGATGACATGATGTCATAGCATAAAATTTTACGACAATGAAGTAATGAATGCGTTTAAATACTGTGAAAGACTATTAAATAGAAAGATGTTAGTTTGATCGGTAACCGTATGTAATGAAGGTTATAATATAAAAGGTATATCCAATATATTGTTTGAGTTCAAATTTGTTAAAACCTGACTACATATTTTTATTTTAACAGTTAAATTCAGTAATAAAATTATGATGTTTGTAATAATTATTGCAAAAATGACAGACTTAATATTAAGTGTAAACATTGTTTACATAACTGCACTGTTACTTGTTTTAGTGGAAAAGCACGGAAGGGAGATGGGAATGATTTAACTCCAAATCCTAGGAAGTTGCAAGCAATAGGAAAGGAATTGGATAAGTTGAGTCGTGTGATCAATGAAATGACTCCAGTTAGTGAATTACCATTTAACGTACGCCCTATAACAAGGAAAGAAAAAAATAAATTGGCTTCCAGGTATATCTAATATATTAAGTTATTTAATTTATAGATAGAATTTGGTCAATTGAATAAAATTAACCCTCAGACTACAAAAACACAAACAATAACTAAGACAAATTATGATAAACAGTCGTGCAACAAACCTCCGAGATAGGTGTCTATAATCAAAATGTGTAACCTTATAGGTTACATAAATGAAAAATATAAAAAATTGGGTGATCTTAAGACCACAATATGTTGGAAGTGATATTTTCTTTGAACGATTTGTATTTTTATTAGTATTAATATTAGAGGAGATTAAGGATCAACAAATTACACAAGTCAATATATTGTCAAGAAATATTATATCATATTTTGAAATTGCATAATTATAATACATTAATTATAATATTATATTATAATTATAATAAGTTTGTGTTCGTTATAATGTAAGCAGTATTTATTTAGTGACTAATGATTTTGAATGAGGTATTAGTGTATGCACTCTACATAGAATTCTAAGATTAATTGAATATGTAAGGGATAATTATAATACATAGTAGGCTAAAGCGAAAGTGCCCAACGGGCCAATAGAAGTTATCATTTCAAAAATATGAAATGTATACAAAAAAACATTAAAAAATTTCAAAAGTTCAAAAATGTCTATAACTTAAAATTTTAAAATATTTTAGTTAAAAAATTCTGTAAGATAAGAATGTATTTATTATTCATAATTCATGGCAGTCCACTTTCAACTTAACGAAAAATATTCTTATAACTACATGTCTACTGATCATATTTTAGCATTTATCTCGACTGCCCACTTGCGCTCCACAGATTGACAATTTTGTCATCTGTGAAAACTCCATTTGCCGCCTAGACTTTTCGCTAAGAACATCTGTGTCCTGCACCATGTTATATTTATTTACGCAACACTTTTGGTTTCGATCAAAAGTACTTGGAATGAAGAATTGTGGATACTAATGAAAATTAGACAGACATGATGGCTGACTTAAACTGTTCAATTACGCATATTCACATCCATACAAATGATAATTTTTAAGAATATCTAAATATGCATATGTAGCTGTTAGAAATTACTAATCTATCAATAATTTAACTGCAAGACAATACAACAACAAAAATATTCATAGATGCAGACAGCATAATAAATTAAAATATTAAATTTGTATACTTGCAATATTTTTATGTGCACTACCCAATTGTTACTAAATACGCTGCACCTTTAAATATTGATTTCACTTTTACACTTAAGGGGAGGATACCCTGTCCGCCGTATTGAATCTGATTCCCATAAGAGCAATGCTACAGAATAAGTTTCTTTTTTCCGTTAATTCGTGGAATAAATTTAAAAATTTGGTTTCATTTTTAAGTACTTTTATATGCGGATGTTGATTGCTGAATACATTTTCAAAAAGTGTTTTATTGTTTTCATAAACGTATGATATTGTAAGATCTCCAACTTCCCAAAGTATAAAATAATATAGAATAGGACCATAAGTCAATTTTAGAAAGAGAGCGTTTTTATTTTTGAATTTAACTTAATTTATATTACAAATGTTTTTTAGAAAGAGAGCTTAATAATAAGAAGCATTTTAACATAAAGGAAATAAATATAAAAGGGCAGACAATTTTAAAGTACATTTCAGTAGAATAAAAAATAAAAGGCAGACAATTATTAAAATCAATTATATTAAATTTAAATGTAGGGTTTGAGAAAATGGACAGTCTATGTACTAACGCCAAGACGAGGAAATTATATGAGTTTTAAGACGCAGTTAGAAAAGCAGCGTCCACCAGTCTAGACGAGATAAGAAGCGAACACCTGCAAGCCAATTCCTGAAGAAACGGTCTACGTGCGTTTTCACATGCCAGATCCACAGGGAATGCTTTGGTAAGCAACCAACGAATCTGACGAAATTGAACATCTGTGTGTCGTCAGACGTTTTTCTGATTGGTTGGGAGAGGAAAGAGATGCCGGCTGAATGCAGCGGTGGGAAAGAACGCTAACGTTACTTTCCAACGAGAGACCAAGCAATCAACATCGCTTGAAGTTTTGCGCGTTGCGCTTTGAGTAACAGTTTAAATGTAACATTTATTGTTAATCTACAAGTACAAAGTAGTACCTCATCGTAAAATGGTGTATAGTGCGATCGCTTAAAATAATGTGACAGTAAATCGGACACGACTATGAAATAGGCTACGAAAGTTTTGCGCTTGCGAGTGGGGTTTTCTTTTTTTAAATTAATAAGTTTGTGGTCTGCTTTTCGTAAGTACAGTGCACTTAAAATTCTTTTTTATAAATCACCAGCTCTCTTTAAAATTTATAATCTATAATTTGTATGTATTTGAATTTATTTTTCTTTGCTGTATATTATAAGATATTAATAAATGTCAAAGGTCATTTCTAAATCGTCTGCTTTGTTTGGCCTGATCTGATCCTCTTCACCATTTTTCATTCAGGTCATCGAATTCACAACCCGAGATAGAAAAATTAATAGAGTCTTGCAAATCAAATCAAGTTTATATAATTTGTTATTTTTTTTATTTGTAAGCTGAGCAACTTACAAATTGGCGCAGCCAACTTTGGGGCTCGTTATATAGAGACTAATCTTACAAATTGGCGCCCAACATGGGGCTCGTCATATAGAGACTAATCTTACAAATTGGCGTCCAACTACAGGGCCTGAATGATAAGGTGAGGGGGTTTCGTGAAGGTAAAACAACGTAGATTATTTAGTTTAAGAAAGGAAATATTACAATAAAACAAAGAAATGGCAAATAATTTAGGGGACAGTGGGTTTGAGTCGGAAGTAGTAAATGCCAACTCTACAGAGTTGGATGGAGTGGCACAAGATAAGTTAGACCTAGAGGTGGTAACTAGCCTAGACAGTAAAGATTCTTTTGTAGAGGTAGAGACAATTCAAGATCAAATTAAATCAGATAAACTAGATGTAGGCCTAATGTTACAAATGTTAATGCAGAAATTTGAAGAAACTAAAGATACACTAAATGAAAATAACTTTCAATTAAATAAAAAATTTGACTCTTTAAATGAAAATAATTTACAATTAAATAAACAATTTGACTCTTTAAATGAGAATAACTTGAAATTAATTAAAAAAATTGACATACAAGCTAAAGAAACTAAAGATAATTTTTGTAATATAAGTGACAAATTTGACCAACTAAAAAATGACAACACTCAACTAAAAGAAAATCTAGAGAAATTAATTGATAAAGTAGAAGAATCTAATAATAATTTAAGGCAGGAATTAAATACTAAAATTAATACAGTAAATAAAGAAAGTAATCAAATTGAAAATGACACAGTTAGTCTGGTTGGTGAGATGAATGGTAAATTAGCTGTAGCTAATGATATGGTGGTAGACATAGATATCCAAGTTGATCAAAATAGTAGAATGGAAGCAGAAATTGTGAATAGGCCTAATTATAATAATAAAGTAGTGGAGGTTAGTGTTAAAAGCAACAAAAACGATATAGTTAGAGTAGTGGTAGAATCGAAGGTGACCAAATAGGTAAAGACTTCGTAGATGGTTTATGTAATGCTGGATTTACTAGTAAAGTAGTAGAGGTTATGTTAGAGGAAAACATTGGGGAAGTAGGTTTGAAAAATGTAAAAGTAGGAAACAAATTTAAGAAAGTGAAAGTAAATAGGCCTAGGTATAATTTCAAAGTGAAGTTAGAAGAATTGTTTGACTTGTATATTAGTGAAAGTATTGGGAATGTTGTAGAGAAAATTTTGGAAATATTAAGGAAGAGTGGTAAACAAAAGAAATCAAAATGGGATTATAGGTTTGGCTATAGGAAAGTAAACTTCTACGGAAGGGTAAACAAAAGAAGTAAGCGTAGGTTAGGCCTACATGTTTTGAAGATGCCGGAGAGGAAACGTAAGAAAGATTACGGACAAGAAAGTTTTGTCTAAAATACTGAAGTGATGTAATAAAGAGGCGTAAAGAAAAATACGCGTAAGAAGGTTGAATTAAGGTAGTGGTGTTATTGTACAGTTTGGATAAAATAAATTATTTCTAAAGGGTGGCGCTAAGTAAATTTTGGACACATAGCGTAGGAATAAATAAGTTGTTTTTTAGTGATACTTGATAAATATGGTAAGGAAGTTTGACTTAAAGAATAGGCTACTAATGTGAATTTTGAATAAATAGGTTGTTTCTAAATAATAATAAATGGTATAATGAAGGCAATTTTAAATAAAAGTTAATAAAGAAATATAATTTATAAATGGAGTTTTAAAAGTTTAGAATCTTAAATAACATATTTGAGTGGAGGTAGAGATGTTTTTTGAAAGCAAATTAAGTAAATGGTAATAAGTAATTAAGAGGTTTTATCCAAAAATGGATTATTGAATAAATAATGTAAAGCTAAAAAAAGGAGTCTGCGTCAAGTCATCAGAACATGGAATTTAAGCAAAATAGATCTTAGAAGAATTAATTGGAGGTTATGTCTGTGACTAAAAATGTCGTTGTTTGAGGAATAGTTAGAGGTTATGTCTGCGAGTTTAGAAGCGAATGCTTCGCCTAGGAAGTTCTCCTATGGTTATTGTTATGTTTCTTCTTGACAATGATATGTTTCTTTTAAATAATAACAATTACATATTTTATTATTAAGTTCACTTTATTAAACTGTTAAGAGTGTTAAGATACAACGACCATGTACTGACTCACTTCTTACATTTTACAGACATCATTGCATCCGCTCTCTGCAGTGATGCAATCTTTACATATTTAATTCTTTTACTTTACATATACAACATGTATCTACGTGTTTTTGAAGAAAAAGTCTTCGTATAGGAAGTTCTCCTATAGTTATGTTTCTGCGAGTTTTTAATGGTGAATCATCGTTTGTTTATGAAGAAGTTTGAAGTTAATTTTGAGGTTAGATAATTTTGCTGAAAGGAAATGAAGATTTGAAGAATAGTAATGTTAGTTTGAAGACAAATAAAATCGACAAGGACTCTAAAGTTGGTGTATACTGGAATTTAAAGATTAAAAGTTAAAATAAATGTTTTTTAAGAAAGAAAATGAATTAAAGGAAGTTTTTTATGGTTATTGGTTAATTTAAAGAGGAGTTAGTGAAATTTTGAAGTATAGGCTAGGCCTAATAAAGTTGAAATTGCCTGAAAATACAAATTTAAATAAGTTAAAAGAATGAAACAAGTTTATTGATTTAAGTTAAAGAAGAATAGTTCATTTTTTATGAAGTTAAATATTTTGAAAATACATAATTGATAATTTTGTGACTTTTAAGTTAATTTGAGTTGAGGTTAAATATAGATGTATTTTAATTATAATAAGTAGTTGAGTTAAAGAAGTTTCATTCAAACAACGAATAGGCAAAACACGATAGGATTATAGGCAGTGCTAGAAGGGGGTGAATTGTTGGGGGGGGGGGGGGGTGACAGGTCTGTGTTGAACTGAGTAGGCACAGATACCAACTGGCACATATCCGAAGACAAGTCATTTCCAGATACAGCACAAGTGTCCTGCGAGTTATCAGAAGGAAACATGAAAGCGGAATTAATACCAGAAGGGTATTCAATAAAGTAGGTAGTTGAATGAAACTTAATTTTATAATAACTGTAATAAGATAGTTAAGTAGTGGTAAGGAGATAGGTACTTATGTGATAGGTTTGAGGGGGTACTGCGTTACAAATCAAACTTCTGCTCCGATGTAATTTATTACTAGGTGTTAGATTAGTAAATACTGGTAAGGTTAGTAGGGTTATACATTATTAATAAGTATATAATTTGAATTGAAATGTTGAATAACATGGATTATGAAAATCTGCTTCGGTAGTAGTGTAGCCAGGTATGGTTGGATACGTCATCATTGTGGGTCATAGAGACAGCAATATTAAGTCATATCTGGTGATTTAAGGGTAGGGCGTCCCTAAAAAATGGCCAAGTAGTCAGTGTACATTCAAGAGAGTGTGCACTGGTGATTTCAGGTTGTAGGGTCCATATAAAACCTTCTCAATTTAGATGTTGGTCAGATGACGTACCACATCACAAATTACAATCCATAAGATTGTTATGTAAATTAATGTCAATACATGAAGTTTACTTTAATTATAGAAGAAGGTGTGGCAAGATAGGATGATAGGTGTTAGGCACAAGTAGGTAGATTATAGGAAGGTGATATAATGGTTTAGTAAATTCTAAGGGGAATGCCAGACTTTGAATTTATTTCAATATTTCACATACCTGTTGTGTATAGAATTATGTATATATAATATTGATTTATTTTGTGTATTCATGTGTTTTTGATTTTTAATATTTCTTATATAGTGAATTTCGAACTCTGTTGAACTCAGAAATTTCTTAAGTGAAGTGAAATTCGAACTTGAACTTGAATATTTGAAGTTAGATTTTTTGTGTTTTGAATTGTAGTAAATTCATGTTTCGAAGAGAAATGGAATGTAAGATTTGTGTTTTATATTTGTGTATCAATGTTTATTTTAAGAAATTTGAATTCATAAACTTATTGTGTTATGTAATGAGATTTTGAGTTGAAGTGTACTTTGTCAAGTTTGTGATTGGGAGTCATCAAACATGAGTTCAAATTGGAAGATTTGTCTCATGTTTGAGGGGGTTTTGTAAGATCTCCAACTTCCCAAAGTATAAAATAATATAGAATAGGACCATAAGTCAATTTTAGAAAGAGAGCATTTTTATTTTTGAATTTAACTTAATTTATATTACAAATGTTTTTTAGAAAGAGAGCTTAGTAATTAGAAGCATTTTAACGTAAAGGAAATAAATATAAAAGGGCAGACAATTTTAAAGTACATTTCAGTAGAATAAAAAATAAAAGGCAGACAATTATTAAAATCAATTATATTAAATTTAAATGTAGGGTTTGAGAAAATGGACAGTCTATGTACTAACGCCAAGACGAGGAAATTATACGAGTTTTAAGACGCAGTTAGAAAAGCAGCGTCCACCAGTCTAGACGAGATAAGAAGCGAACACCTGCAAGCCAATTCCTGGAGAAACGGTCTACGTGCGTTTTCACATGCCAGATCCACAGGGAATGCTTTGGTAAGCAACCAACGAATCTGACGAAATTGAACATCTGTGTGTCGTCAGACGTTTTTCTGATTGGTTGGGAGAGGAAAGAGACGCCGGCTGAATGCAGCGGTGGGAAAGAACGCTAACGTTACTTTCCAACGAGAGACCAACCAATCAACATCGCTTGAAGTGTTGCGCGTTGCGCTTTGAGTAACAGTTTAAATGTAACATTTATTGTTAATCTACAAGTACAAAGTAGTATCTCATCGTAAAATGGTGTATAGTGCGATCGCTTAAAATAATGTGACAGTAAATCGGACACGACTATGAAATAGGCTACGAAAGTTTTGCGCTTGCGAGTGGGGTTTTCTTTTTTAAAATTAATGAGTTTGTAGTCTGCTTTTCTTAAGTACAGTGCACTTAAAATTCTTTTTTATAAATCACCAGCTCTCTTTAAAATTTATAATCTATAATTTGTATGTATTTGAATTTATTTTTCTTTGCTGTATATTATAAGATATTAATAAATGTCAAAGGTCATTTCTAAATCGTCTGCTTTGTTTGGCCTGATCTGATCCTCTTCACCATTTTTCATTCAGGTCATCGAATTCACAACCCGAGATAGAAAAATTAATAGAGTCTTGCAAATCAAATCAAGTTTATATAATTTGTTATTTTTTTATTTGTAAGCTGAGCAACTTACAAATTGGCGCAGCCAACTTTGGGGCTCGTCATATAGGGACTAATCTTACAATATAAATGTAAACTTTATAAATTTTTTACTCGGTTGCACAAAACCTTAGCAATAAACACCCACAATTTATTTTACTTAAGAAAAAAAATACAGCTTTGGTTTTTTGACGAAAATAACACAAAAATATGCTTAAAAGTGAAGGTATGGTTAGGTTATTTTAACATTGAAATTGGTTGCCAACTTCACCATTTTGAATTTAGGGACCCGATCCTTAAACATCGTACACTGTTTCTAATCCTTTCACTCCAGAAAGCTCCTTTTTGAGGCCTATCCTGTACACTACTATTAGGTAGGGACTTTTTTTATCAATGGCAACTTATTTGGCTCTAACTATATCGTGAGAGGATCATATACATAATTATATTTGTCATATCAACTTAAACCCCTTCAAGAATATTTTTACATATATTTAATTCCAATAGCAATACAGATGAATAGACTATTAAATACAGTGCACTACTAACACTTTAAAAAACAATCGTATGCCTAACTCTACTTGCAAAACTGAGTTCAAATATACTTCCCAACGTTCTCAAATACGGATATCAATCAACTAAAGAATTACCACAATTATAAAATAAACAAAAACTGATTCTACTTAATTTGATACAAAATATTCGCAAGAAATGTGCCCTCACCTTTTGTCCTCGTGGCTTCTTCCGGCTAGATCCTCTTGCCTAGATGTACACATCCACTGGTTTCACCCAAAAAGCCCCGTCTAGAATTGATTCCCCTCTATTCAACATTTCTGTTCCCACTCAGTTTTACTTGTCTAGCTTGGTCGTTGGCTTACTATAAAATGCAACTATGTGATTTGACTTCATCGCGTGTTACACTATCCAATAGAATTCTACGTTTAATATAATTATCTAAATATGAATTAAAATGTCACTCATCTCACTTCGTAACATCACCCAGCCTTCTAAAATGTTGTCCCCAAATTAGATTTGAGGGGAGGGGGGGAGTAAATGCTACTGTAACAATTCAATATTTCCCTAATTATAAATACAACAACCAAAAATAGATACATATTCAACTAACGAATACTTAATTTATTCACGACGTCCCAAAGTCAACACACCCGACATCTAGCGACAACTATGCACAACACTATAAGACAACGAATATTCATAACTAAATCACGACTTTCAACCCGATTTTATAAAAATAAAAATACTTAGCGAACCTCTTCACTTATACTTCCTATATCAAAACTATTCAAAATTAAATCATCCATCCAGGAAAATTAGAATATTTACGCAATACGGAATCATACGGCGAAGTTTTACTTTAAAAGTCAGTAAGAAACTAGACCGATAGGCCTATAAATCGAACGGAACACGGCAGAATAATTTTGATAACAAGTAATATACATTCTTATTAGAAAATTCAATAAGACCAGCGAAAAAAACCAACCTTTTCACCTTACATCATTTTGTTACCTTAACCCTTAACCTATTAAATAGTGATAATTAATAAATGTAACTGTAATGATGATGATAAATAATAATAACGAATAATACAAAATATATAAAGAAAACTATAGAGTATTTTATAGTTCCTTTTATTTATGAAATTCTTGTTTTTACATCTCAGATATTGGGTGGACGTAGTAGCCTAAATACAAACTATACATATTGGATGGGTCGCATCCCCCCGTTCCCCCTGGCGATGCTATAGAACTCTACGGGCAAAACTGAGTTCAAATAATATATCTATTTCCCAACGTTCTCAAATACGAATATAAATCAACTAAACAATTACCACAATTATAAAACGAACAAAAACTGATTCTACTTAATTTGATACAAAATATTCAGAAAAGTGTGCCCTCATCTTATTTTGTCCTCTTGGCTTCTTCTGGCTAGATCATCTTGTCTTAACGTACACATCCGCTGCTTCTAACCAAAAAGCTCTGTCGAATTTATTCCCCTCCATTTAACATCTCTGTCCCCACTCAGTTTTACTTGTCTAGCTCAGTCGTTGGGTACTATGAAATGTAACTATGCAATTTTACTTCATCACGTGTTGCGCCATACCAATACAATTCTACTTCTAATATAACTATCTAAATATGAATTGCATGATCACTCATCACACTTAGTAACACTACTCAATGTTGAATTGCATTTTTTTCACACAATTGTGAGAAAACTTCTTCAAGACTATGATATCGCTTCAAAACAATCACTATTATCAACTTTAAGCAAACAATTTTGCCAATTTTTGATGAAAAAACAGTTATTATAACTTACAGGGCTACACGCACCTGTGACTAAACCACCTCTTTCTTCCGACTAACTTGCCTATTGCACCATCTCCACGATCCAACGTACCTTACACGACTTCCTGTCTCATTATTAGGAGCTTCCTGTACTACGTCAATCTACAGTTTATTTCTGAAACTTTTAGATTGGAACATCCGTTTTTGAATAACCGGGCATTTTATCATTTTATTTATAACCTTAAATTTTTATAATTATGATCTTTAACTTTTTATGCTTCTATAAAATACTATCAATTTAACTGCTTATAACTTGTTTTTTCTTTTAAAATTCCTAGCTATTACACAGTTTAATTCAATTTATTATTTAAAATTTTAATTCCTTTTATAGGGTAAAATCTTGAATATCTATTTTACTGTATGAGGTTGCATGTGTAAGGGTAAATGCAAATAAGGGTAGTTTAATAAACATAACTGGTCTTAGTATTGTTTGTGTTTTATGGTTTACTTTATTCAGCGAATATTTGTTGTTACTAGGGGTCTGCGGGTACCCGAATTTTCGGGTTTCGGGCGGGTTTTTTTCACTACCCGATGGTCGGGCGGGTCCGAAATATACGTTAAAACTCGGTCGGGTATTTTCACGTACCCGATAGATTCGGGTAGTGAGAAATTTCAGTACCGATGAACTCGGGCAGTGAGGAATTCAGTACCCGATAAATTTGGTTAGTGAGGAATTAAAATAAATAATGAAATTTCCTTATATTTAAAAACAAAAAATGTCCGATCTTCTTTATTCTTATTATAATCCCAACAACGATTTCGACTCGACAAACGGAACAAAGATGGAATCAAAAATGTCACGTTGGTTAAAACAGCTAGTCATCTGTCGTTTACTTCAAGTCCCGTAGAAAACACAATAATATTATGATAAAAAAAGTCAAATTACTTAAAGAGTAAAGGCTTGTGACTTGTGTTTTATGTGCAAACACGACTGTAATAATATCGTCTTATTCGTCTTACTAATCCGTGCATAGGCACACTCGTCCAGCCTATTATTATCTATGTAGTATAATTCGGTACTTGGGAAATGACTAATCGATAATTTTTCCAGAATTTTTACGAGAGAGCCTTTTCTCCGACAAGTGACAACTAACTGCGATATGATATTAATTTGGCTTTCTAAACTAAGGTCAACATTTCGGCTTGCAAACAAGTATGTTACCAAAAATGAAATTCAAAGCCGAAATATCAACATTAATATAGACAGACGGATACCTGGTCGGCGTAAAAGTTTTCTTAGTCATAACAGTTCATTCAAGACCATCTACAATTACATGTATTTGTAGATGGTCTTGGTTCATTTTTGTTTTACAGTCTGTGTTTTGCGATTCTGTGTTCGTTGAGGTTATAATGAACTTCCACTTCGTTTCACTCACATGGTTCATATCACGGTCAACTTTTGTTGTAGAACGGTCAGCATGTTGGTATTTTTAAACCAGAATATTAAGAGAAAAGAAGTTTTTAAAGTCTAACGTTACTGTATAAGTGTTCAAAGTGAAAAATGAATTAGGCCTAGTGGTTTATTGTTGCAGTTTTTTTAGTTTCTACATTATTAAAAGGGTTTAATATGGTGTTTTGTAGTTTTATTTGTTAAGTTAATTACATTCAATTAATTACATCCATAAGTATAATTTGCTTTTATGAGTTGTATATTTTAGAATAAACATAACAATTTGTGTAAATAAATACAGGTACCTTCAAATATTAAGTCAGCTCTTCTTACATTTACTCCACCTGAAATAATTATGCTGTTTATATTTATTTATTTAAAAAGTTGTGTGTATGTGACTACGTGTACAATTTAGAATTTAATTTACCAATGTTAAAATTGCTAATTGTACATAAATCAAAATAATAACGTAGGAAATAGGGGCCTTTGTAATTGTGTATTTATGATTTTAGTACCTATAGGTACATTGGTAGTATTTTTAGAAATAGAAAAAAATACTTCAATTGGCCTAGGCTAATAGTTTAGGTTGATTACTTTTTATTAGTGACCTAATAACTTACTAAGTTACAATATAATATTTCTGAACTTGGTGGCAAGTGCTAAATTCAGAGGAAAAAGATTTATTTTCTAAATAATCACTTATTTGTGGTTTTGTTTACTACCCGACCCGAGGAAGAAATTTATCTACCCGACCCGACACAAGGGAAAAATTTCACTACCCGACCCAAACCCGAGCTGAGTGAAAAATTTTACTACCCGACCCGAGGGAAAAATTTCACTACCCGACCCGAACCCGACCCGAACCAAAAAATCACTACCCGCAGACCCCTAGTTGTTACAGTGCTCTTGAAACTTATGTATAAAATTTGGTTTAACCAATATATTTTGTCTTTATTTAACATCATAATCAGTAAGGGTTTTTTAATGATTGTGATCTGAATTAGGTTAAATAATACTGTATAGTCAGTTTAGTTTTTCTAGAAGAAAGAATTGTTTTAAACTAAGATCTAAATGATCAAAAATAATATATTTTTCCAATTATTTAAATTATTAGTTTTTTGTTTCTGTACTATTGTGTGAAGCATTCAATTCAAAATAATAAATATGTGCTTTTTAACTTTGCTGGATTGTAACCAAAAGTATTAGTAGTTACTTTTTATAAATAATTTATAAATTATTCCTAGTGTAAGGAGGTGGCGGTTTTGTTCCGTGGAATGAAACACAATTTTCCAATTACATATTTATTCCGAACAACAAGTAATATTTAACTGCTCTCACACGTGTAACCGGTCCGACATTTCAACCCAAACTGCCTGTCTACCAAATGTGACTTGGGTTCACTGTCCTCACGTTAATTCAGCAATTCGGCACATTCCAATGAAGCCAATAAACTCTGAATTCCAACTAGAAGTTGATGTACTGTCTGCAATCTTATTTATTACTTATAACTATAGACCTGCCACGTCACATCACC
>JAGFPH010000317.1:425326-466330 GCA_018207615.1 Philaenus spumarius
ATTATATTATTGGGATCTGTTAAACGTGTGTTTTCAAATAAGTGTATATTCGTTTGTGATTTGTTTTGATACAGTTCAGAATCTTATGGAATGATGTTAAATAAAATATGTTATGTTCTTATTGTGCTGTGAAGTAATTGATTTGTGTGGAAATGTCTAAATTTCTGTTTGCTTTACATCTAGGCTATCAGCTGTCATGCTGGCCTCAAGGTAGCCCCATTTTTGTCCACTCTATTATATTATGTTTATGAAATATTAAATAAAATGTGTGATGGGATTTTGTGCTGTTATAGTTGGCTAGAGGGAAAACATAAATATGTTAAGTTAAAATTTTACGTCTGTATTTATAGTTCAGTTTATGGTAAAATTTGTTACATAAAACATTGATATTTCATTAATTAATTCTTATTGGATGTTTTAGAAGCAAAGATTGCTGGTCAGACAACAGAGTTTGTAAATAAAATATTGGAGAAAGTCAAGGCAGGGATTGGAAATGGAGGATTGGACGAAATATGAACTGCAAACTGTAACAGCGAGGTTATTGTTTGGTAATTGCGCCATGCTTAGTCCATTCAGAATAAAGGAAAGTCCATGTTTCTTATTTAGTCTTGTTGTAGTTTTTATATTGCATTAACTATACAACAATAATGGAAATAATTAGTAACATTATACTGTATGGTAAATCAAATTTATCTTTTCAGTTGTAAATAACATTAAACAAATTTATATTGCAGGTTTTCTAATTAATTTTTTTTTTTTTTTAAATAACATATGACAAGTAATATGGCATTTGTTTCAGTTGTGGTTGTAATTTTTGTGTTTGTCATTTACCTCACTGGAAGCTTTCATTATAAACATTTCTTAATATAGAGCAATTAAAATTTATCTAGCACAACTGTTTAATACAAAACCAGCTAGTTTCTTCGGAAGATTCATTTTATTTGGTTATTACCTAATCTTTTGATGTATAAGTTTGGAGTCAGTATATAATTTAACGTAAAGTTATGACTGTATCTTGTTCAGGTTACTTTTGATTTTTTAACCTCTTCTCTGCCCCTCTTTTCTGAATTTCTCTTCCATGGAATTTATACTGGGCCCTCTTTTCTTTTTATTAAAAATCTTGTCCCAGTGACTTATTGAATTTTGTGAAGTATAACATATGTCAATTTGCATTACAATATTTCCATCTGTGATTTTTTGCCTGTGTTTCAGTTGGACTTTCATTGTTGACGGTAATTTATTGTTAGCTTATTAATGTGTTTAGAATAACTACTAAAGTAGTTAAGCCTACTTGAAAAGGATGTTTAAGTTTTCATTTAGTTCCTTTACATCATATGCACTTTTTTTCTGCATTTGATCTTGTTAAATCTCTGGCTTTTTTCAAAGTTCTGAAAGATCAGCAGGGCTTGTATTTTACCTCCCTTTATGTACATTCTGTTCTAAAGTGATGAAGTATGCTAAACTAGATTTCAGATTTGTTTCCTTCCTTGTTAACTCTGTATACACCATCTTCCTCATCATGAGAAAAACTATATACATTTGATTTTTTTAAATACCATAATTGTTTAAATTAAAAAAATATATTCACTTTTTATATTTATAGTTTTTAAATTCAAGTGGAAGCCTTTTTATGTTAAATACCTAAGTAACAGTTAGAAAGCTTTTTAATTCAAAGAGAAAAAAAGAATGGTGACTAAATAACTTCTATGTAATAGTAATTACATACCTGTGTGTATGTTTTCATAAAAATTTATATAAAATTGAAAAATGTTTCTTCATTTATATGTTGTTTAGTTAATGCAATCTTCGTTATTATTAACCTTTAAATAATATTATTGTGTAATTGTTATGTGTCATACAACAGTATAAGATATTTTTGTATAAATTCTGCTTGGACAATATAATTTTATACATATTTTATATATTTATAGGATGTTAAATGGGCTGTGTTGATGTAATCCATAACTTTATTTGTTTTTTCCAAGCAGTAAAACGGATCTGGCTGCTGACAGAAAGTCTTAACGAAACAAAGCATATTATTTAGTTGAAGTAAGATAAAAGTACCTATAGCAAATTTATTTTTGTATTACCAGTGTCCAAAGGACATGCTATTTTATTGGTAGTGTATAGTATCATACATTGTCCTAGCATGGTAAATGTTGATAAAATATTATTATCTGTGTAACATTTAATGTATATATATATATATATATATACTAGATTTATATAATTGTCACTGTGTTTATAGAATGAGAGAAAAGTTAATGATGCATGTGTCCACTAAACAAAAATTATTAATGCTTTTTCCAATGCTGTTTTTTAGGCAAATGTAATGTTTGGACAGAAAATAAAATCGATACAAACTTTTTATTTGCATTATATTGCATTTTTCTCAGTCTAAAACCAAAATAAACTTTGCATTTTCAGATATACTATAAAGTAGGATAATAAAAACAATTAACAGGAAATTCCAATTCCAATTAATATTATAAGGCTTATTTTATTGATTGTCCTGGTTCTCTATATATATAGTGATTTGTTTTCTAGCTCTCTAATATTGGCTATTAAAAGTCAAACATTTTAATATAATATTCTGTATTATAGGCTAGTCTAATAAATTCTATGCAACTTAAAAGTTTACAGTTTACATAATTACTAGTGGTACTTTTGGAGCTAATTATTAAAAATATATACATTTAAATATTACTGCTACAATTTTATTTCAAAAATTATACAATATACAAACAAAAAAGATTAAAATAACACATTAAATAAAATTTGTTTCTTTATAAACAAATATTAGTGTTGCAAATTAATTTGTTGTATATATCTGAAGTATTACAATATTTTTCTTTAGTAAGCTATGGTTTATTATGTTTATATGTAATTAATAGAAATATTTATTTAATTATTTGTAGTTCTGCTAAGTGCAACCATTTTTTTTTTCATTTAAGGATTACATTTTTAAGATTATAAATATAATATTTGAAGAAAGTATTATACTGTCTTAAGATAACAAATAGGGTTTTATTAAAAAAAAGGAATGAATGTATATTAAATATTTTATCATTTTTAATTATTTTATAATTTAAATATTTATATGTACAATACAAGGGTGAGTCAAATATAAAGCAGAATTTCTTATTCATTTATTGATCATGAAAAAATACAAACAAAACCTTTAACATAGGCTCCTGCACGTTCTACATATTTTCCCTAGGGTTTTGGAAACTAGGATAGCCCTTCTTCAAAGTAACTTTGAGGTTGAGTCGTCAAACGGTCCCATACAAGCAACTTTTTGATTGTTCTGAAATCAATCAGTGCTTCTTTCAAAGACGTAAACAAAATATAATCACAGGGGGATAATTTTGGGCTGTGGGAAAAGTGAAGAGTGGTCCTAATAGCCCAGTCAAATGTTACATCGGAACTTACGTTAAATGGAGCATTAATGATTTTTGGAGATGTGTTTCGGACCATTACTGGGACTATAAATCCAGATTTGCAACCCTAAAAAACCTGTGCTCGCAGAATGGCGGTTGAAAAACTGTTATTTTTTTAAACCGTTTTGGGTTTTTTAAAAATATCTCTTAAACTAGGTATGCGTTTTGTGGAAAAATGTGTTCTTAGCTTTTTAAAAGTATATTAAATTTGCTACAAAGTGAGATCAAAATCGTTTTTATAAGTTAAATAGTTAAAATGGTTTTTAAAAAATTAACCTTTTTTCCAAAAAATTAAAATTTCAAGTTTTCTATATGTTTCGAGACGGATACGAGCAAAATAACACATCTTACAAAAAAGTCAAGTGCATGGAAGTTATAAGGAATTCAATAAGCAACCCCCATATAATCACAATATTCTTCTTAAACATCAATGAGATGCTGTTTGATGATTCTCACATCAGGAATGTGTTAACCTAAAATTTGTGTCAACAGCTGATTTATTGAGAATTGGCATTCTTCACTGTTTTCTTTCAAGTATAAGTCGATTCTTTCCAAAGCATTTTGTACAGATTCAACTTTTGGACGATACTTTTCTGTCTGGTTGTTCTTGGACGGTGGAACAAATTTGTATGAAATTGGCTGTGGTACCTAGCATCAGCAGCCACCAAATCCTCACTTTCTTGACTTAATCGCTCAATAATCTCCTTCCCCCAATCATCACCTCTGCTTTCAGCTTCTTTTATGAAGTATGCCCTCGTAGAATGCAATGTTACTGGAAAGACATTATTTCGTCTATCTCGGGATAATTTTTTTTTGGAGTTTCAAAAATTCTTCTGTAATATCCTCTCCACACAGAATACAGATTTTTCCTATTTCACAACTCTCACGGGATGATCGCAGGGCTGCTGTTGGTAATAGAATCCCCTCCACGACTTTCAGAGCTGTCACAATTTTTGGAGCAGTATTTATCTTACGACATCCATCAAGCACTGTTACTTCATTCAAGGGTGAAAGGTATATTTGGTTCTCTGTAAGTTTTCGTTTCACATTCACAAAAATTCGATAGGCGATTTCTCGTTTTTTTCCCGACAGTTCGTGGACCATTAGTTTTATCTTCCAGTGATGTACAGATAAAATAAAAGCCCGGTGGAACTGGGAACTGTCATTTTTACACTTTTATTTTTGAAGCTACACTCACTTAAAAAATGAACCTTTTCTAAATAAACTACTCACTTGTTATTATTATAAAATATACTCACTTATTAAACACTCACTTATTATAAAATAAACTTTACTTACTTTCAGGGCGTTTTCAACATCTAAACTGTCATACAACAAAGACAATCACTCATTATAAAATAAACTACTCAGTTGTCATAAAATAAACTCACTTATTATAAAATAAACTATTACGTACTTTCACAGCGGTTTCAACAGCTTAACTGTCATACGACAAAGGCTTATTTTGGGTTCGATTGGACTGGAAGGGTTAACAAAATAAATAAAAACATCTGCTGACCTTGGGGTTAGTTGTCTTTCTCTCCCTACCAGTTCTTTTCGTCTGAGCTGACACCCTTTTCAAAAGTTCTTCAATGACTATAAAAACCACAGTAAACTTTCTCAACTTGTTTATACAATATTTTCCGCCAACATGTTATGGAAAAACCCATTAATTAAGGTGATGGTGTTGTAAACAATTTACTAAACTTTCAACTAAAAACAGCACTTTTCCATCTTTTTGTTTTTTGTCATTTGTGACAAGACTTTCTGAGCTACAAGGACCAGCCTTAGTTCAAATTAAAGCTTATTGAATTCCCTATAACTTCTATATTCTTGACTTTTCTGTAGGATGTGTCATTTTGCCAGTATCCATCTCAAAACATAGAAAACTTAGAATTCTAATTTTTTTGAAAAAAGGTAAATCTTTGAAAAGCCTTATCTCCGTAACTATTTAACTTAAAAAAAAACGATTTTGATCTCATTTTGTTGCCAATTTATTATACTTTTAAAAAGCTGGGAACACATTTTTCCACAAAACTCATAGTTTAGAAGATAGTTTACAAAAACCGAAACAAGTTCGGAAAAATCACAGTTTTTTTTACCGCCATTCAGCGAGCACAGGTTTCTGTGGGTTGCAAATCTGGATTTATAGTCCTAGTAATGGTCCGAAACACCTCTCCAAAAATCATTAATACTCATTTAATGTAAGTTCACACATTTTTTGTGTAACATTTGACTGGGCTATAATGCACAACTGCTGGGAAATGCCTAGTGCTACCATGGAGAAGGATATCTTCTCTGATGGATGTACTCCGTCTTTTGTTTCTGCAGGCGTCTTCCACTGACTCTGGCAGTAATAGGCTGCATTCACCCTATGTGTTGATTGTGGAGAAAATCAATTGGTAAAATTCCTCTCCAGTCACAAAAACAGTAACAAGAACTTTTCCCGGCAGAGAGATAGGTTTTGGCTTTCATGGAGCATGCATCATCTTTCTATTGCCACTCATTCCTTGCCATTTTTGGTAACATGAATTTACTTTTATCTTTATGAAATCTGTATGATGTTCCTTATGAAAATATGCCTATGGCTAATTTGCCTATCGAACTAATTCATTGAAAAAATTTTAGACAGGTAAAATATGCAGGTCTTGACATTAACACATAGTAATGCTCTAGGTTTTATGGTAACTAAAATTCAATTATAGAAGTTGGTATAACTTTCTTCTAATTTGAATGACTGTGTAGTATTAAATAAGTCTATCCATTTATATATATATATTTTTTTTTCTCAAATACTTCCAGTTATATTGTTTATGCAAATCAAAAGTTGATGTTTGTTAAACGTTTGTTTGAAATCACAAAACCGTGTTTTAAATATTTTGTTAACTCACAATATAAATATATGTCATTCCTGAAATTGTTAATTTTTGATTTCCAAATTTAACCTTATCCAATTTAATATGTATTAAATATGTATTGGGCCTAATATGTATCATTAGGCCCACTTTGTTATGTGTAGAAGACCTTTATGTGGTTGAACGAAACAGAAATTAGTTATTTTTTAAGTTTAATCTGTCCAGTTATAAATTTCCTTACTAAACTCACTACAGTATTTGTATTTATACAGAATTTTCTGAATTTCTGAAACGGTTAATTTTATTGAAAATTGCTAAGAACAAAAGTTGTAGGTCTTTTTGTGACAAACATTTTTTTATTTGTACCTTTTTATTTAGGATGAATATTTTTTGAGCTATGGGGGAAAAACTGGTTTCTGGACGCCATTTTCCAAGATGGCGGTTGTAGCTCAGGTTTTTTTTGCGAGGACTCTTAGTATATTATTACTGTAGCTAAGTACAACATCCAAATCCCCAGCTTTTAAGAGTTTTTTTAAGGTAATGGGATAATTTTGACTTAAAATGACTACATTAGTAAGAAACTCTTGCTCTTTCAAGAAAATATTTATGGCCTAGAAATAAATTTAAAACTATTTCTTAGAGTTTATATTTTTATAAAAAATTCCCCAGACCCCGGTAATGTTGTTTTTATCACTTCTTATGACCCCTGACAAAATAAAATCCTATAATGCCCCTGACCAATTTTTATTTGATGTTAAACTTATTGTCATATCAATAAAAGAGCAGTTACTAATGTCCTGAAAGATAAATATGAACCTCAGATTTATAAATAAAATGTCCAATATGAGTTATAAAATATGTCTTGAGTATTAATTTATGTATGAATGATACATGGATATATATAAGTATATATATGTGTGTGTGGTGTGTGTTAGACTGACTACGTATTTTGACCTAATATTCACTATATGTCTGCAATGGTTGAGTGAGTTTGTTATTAAACAGAATTATAGTCAGTTTTTAGCCAATTTTGAAAAATTTTCAAAACAATCACCACATTAGTATTTTTTTTGATTTTCGATTTATTGGGATTTTATATCTAAAACAAATTTGTTATTGGAAAATTTGCTAAAAACAATGTATGTTTTAAATAATATACCTGCGTATACAGTCGTAAAAACTGTGCAAATTGGTCATTCCTTAAGTCATTGTATATACAAAACTGAGCGTTTCTAAATTTTATGTTTACAGGGCGTACAATAAAAGTGCCTTAAAGTTAACAAAATTGTCTATATTAGAAGGCATTACTGCAAAACGCAGTATCTATTGACCTAAGGCAGTATATTTGAATATTTATTGATTTAATTCTTTATAAAAAGTAAGTGATTTAATATGTGCGGCATTTCAGGAATTCTTTCTAAAAAATTAATAAACGTAAATTAGATTCAGTATTTAATTTATGAAATGGTTTACCTTACTTGGTAAAAAATAGATGACTTTTAGAAATTAAGTTGCTTATCTCAACCCTTTTAAGAAAAATTATAATTATTTTAAATTCCAATATTTTTTTCCTCTTTGAGAAAAGATCAGGTTCTTTGTTATTTTTCATTAACCAAGAAAATGTTAATATTTATGTATGATTTAAGCAAATTTTAAGTCATCAGTGTAAGTCAAAAATGGCATATTTTTTAACAATAATCTTTATTTTTGGTGCATAGCCTATTGTGATGATAAACCTATAAGATTTGGTGATGTATATCAATATTGTAAATGTCTAGTCCTGAAATGCCTTAACAAACAGGTTTTTACTATACTGTGGTTATAACTACAGAACGTTTGTTTATAACTATAAAGAAAATTAATAATACTTCTAGTAATATTTTATCTCCGAAGCTGTAGAATAATTAAATCATTTAATTTTGTTATATTGTGTTTGGTAAACATTAAGAAATTATTGCCAAGAATTGTCTATGCCTGTTACACATTTTTTAATTTATTATTATTTGTATGACATCCACTATGTTAAAAATGTAGGGTTTAACTTAAGGCCTTTTGTATTTTCAGTATATTAAATATATATATATAATATTTTGGATAACGTTTTTGACTAGATTTGAGGGTAGATTAGTTTAAAATAATAATACTGCTCAATTAGTAAATAACACTGCTTTATAACATTTTTATAGTATGACTATGTAAGAACAAATTGGGTAAATAAACTGTAAACTAAATAACTTTGTATTTTACCCACATTTTGTACCGTACAATTACATTGAATCTCTATTGTTAGCAAAACCAAAAGAGTGTTCTTCATCATAATCTTTTGTAATTTTCTCTTCTATCACGGTTTTTGAGTACAAAAACCAATAAATTTTGTTGTACATTTTAATTTGTGAATAAAGTAAATCAACTGTTTTAACTATCTAAATATGAATATTTTGTCAAACAAAAAATGTTTATAAAAAATTAGGTAAAATGGAGTTTGGAAGTCTTCTCCAAGCAGTTGAAAATGTATTCTTTATTTCTTAAATAATTATAAAATGTTTTTTATTTACGGTTCATTTCTGTATTTTCTTATTACTTTTAATTTGGTAAAATTCCACGATTGAAACATATTTATTGACTTTGGTTTCCTAATTACAGTTTATTGGAGTTGGGGTCATGATTAAATTGTCAGGATCTTTTAAATATTTTTCCACAAATACAAATGTAACCCAAACAGTAAATCATTGGCAGAGAACTGTCACGAGACCATTCCTTTAAATTTTGTTAAAAAAAGGGGTGATAACAATTGGTGATCCAGAGTTATATTATATATTGTAACTGTGATGTAATTTACTGCCAGCAATCCTTTTAAGTTGTCTTCAATTATTTACATACACAACACTTGTTTTGAACATTCTTTCATCATCAAATATTAAGAACTAAAAGAAACACTGAAAATATTACAAAATTTAAAACTTGATGTAACGCTATTTCACAGTTAACTGTAATGTTATTGCACCGACACTATACAGTGCATTATATTATCAGCTGATCTTATCTGGCCAGTTATCCACTAATAAGCAAATTATCTATCACAATAAGATCAGCTGACAATTCGTTGCACTTTTTAGCGCTGGTGTAATAACATGAATGAATATATTACATGTTAATTGTGTGCAAGTGTTATAAAAAGTTTTTGTATCTTTGTTAAACAAAGATTGAGTGTTTTTAACACCTGATGGCAAATAAATGTTTAAAAACATGTTGTATATGTGTAAATATTTGAAGACAACTTCAGAAGGTTTTTAACTGAGCCCACACATGATTTTTCTTCCCATTACATTAGGTTTTGTTTTTGAATTATTAATTTATATCAGTCGAGCTTGCTTCAAAATATTTAATTAATAAATCCATCCAATAAAACCCTTGACTAACATACTGGGAACCTTTGATGCCATGTAATGCAGAAGATAAATATTTAAAAAAAGTGTAAACAACTGAACAAAATCAATTTCAAACAAATAAGTATCTATAAAATTTAATATTTATAATTTTTATAACGCCTAACGTTATACTGTGTAGGTGACTCATCCCTGTTGTTCCTTGGAGAGTTGTATACTAGGCCTATTTATATAAAGCTTTTATTACTTCATTTATTTTACTTTTGGCTATATAGCATTGTAATTAGTTCTACTTTATTAAAGATTTATATTTTATCTGTTCATGTTAAAATTTAATTTAAATGAATTAACTATAATATAATTATGATGTAATTAAAACATAATATTAAATAGTGTCCCAATATTATAATAATTAAAAACAATAATCAAGCTGAACCTTTTATGTGAACCTACTAATGAACAAATTTAAATTATGAAAAAGTGAGCAAGAATGTTTCTTCGTATTTTTGTGAATTGTCAATTGCAATTATTAAAAAAATTTTACTACAAAAAAACCATTAACTTAATTTATGTAACATATACCATTTTATAGGCCTAATAGTAACTTACTAGTACATTAAAATATCAACATTAGGCCTACAATAACAAGTAACTGTTATTTACACTGTGTACCAGTATGGAATTAACTGAGTACGGTATCTAAATACACTATTATTTTTTGAATGTAAGACTATTCAATATAACTTTACTGTTCTGCAGTTTTATTTCTTTTGTATTTATTGAAACTGAAGTTAATATTCTTGCTAATAGCATTTAGGATGTGCTTAAATTTTTCATAATGTACAAAATGTTACAAAATTATAAATGTGCATTTTCTATCTAATGTTGTTTTGTTTACAATGTATATCATATCTTATATTAATATTTAACATATTAAATTGTTTAAACGCTATGTACACTATTGATTGTGAATGTTTCACTGGCAACTTATTACATATATTTTATGTAGTATTCTAATTGAATGTTTTGTTTGTGTTATTCTGTTAATGTTAAACGTGAAAGTTGCTCACATCTTGTGTGTTACTGATGTCAATAATGTTTATCTTAATGTGACTCTCAATTTATCACTGTAGTTTGTTGTTTATGTTTCTATAACAATTTAGATTAATAAACTTTAGGTTAAGGGATGCTAGCACTATTATTCTTTATAAATTTATACTTAACAAGATTCAATAAAGTAAAAAATAACATAACCTCTAAAACTGCTCACTTCAACACTATTGGTGTTTTGTCCTAAGTCCATAGATACACGAGCTGTCGAGTGAACTATGTTAACTGAGGAAGGCTACTAGTCATTGAAATGTCACATTAGTGATGGAATGGGTTGTTGTGGAAGCTTAGTTATTTCTTCAATCGTAGTAAAATTGTATGTTGTTAAGTTTTTACTTTTTATTAAAATTATGTTCAACAGATATTTGAAATAAACATTTAAAAATAATATCTGGATATAGAAGTGCTTTGTTGCTAGGAACATTTGGTGATAATGATTTAATTTACTTTTAGAATAAGTTTTAAGGTTTTTAAAACTAAATAAGCTATGATACAGTAGACCATAATATACAACATCTTTTCATGTAATATGTTTGTTGGCTATGTAAAAATATGTTAGTAATTGTAATTTTATTATTATGATCTTGAAATATATTAATTGTATATAACAATAATTATGTGAAATAATGAAGTAAAGTAAGGTTTATTTATGAAACCAAACAAGTGTTTTAATGCAATTATGTAAATAAAAGCAAAACTAAGACACTTGTGAACGGAACCATTGTGATGTTATCAGGTGATTTTAATAGTTTGTTTTGTTTTAAGGGCTATGTTATTTAACCATATAGTTTTTACACTGTAAATTGTTGAATTGTGCTCAGAAATTCCTTCCTAATTTGTATTTACTTAGTTTATCCATGTTTTCATAAAAAAATAAAAAGTATAAAAAATATATATGTACATTTTTAAATGAAAATTATTGCTTGTACTTTCCAAGAACGTAAACAAGTTCTTGGTAAATGCTGATTTTGGGTTTTCAAGCAAAGCTAGTACATTTTAGAAGGTGATTAAAATATGTCATACAGGTTGCTTAGAACTAATGTGTCACTAAATGTCAGAGAGTCACTTTACCGCTTTTATGTATTAATAATAATTTTTGTTGTCTAAATTTAAAAACTTAAAAAATACCTAATATTTCTTATAAACTAAATTTCTTCTTGTGGATTAACAATATGAAGTTCAAAATGAAAAAATAATTCTGAATAAGAATTAAAATCTCAGGTGTATATTTTTTATTGTTCTAATAAAAACTTACTTAAACAACCCTCTGTGTCATATTTATTTACTTTTTCAATTTATTTTTAGCTACATTATATACATGTAGATTTATTACAAATTTATAACTTATTTTGTAAACAGTGCTTTTATATAATTATAATTTTTTACAATCCTATAAGATGTTCTTACATTTTATTTAACATGTGCTATTGAAAGGAGTATTACCTAATATGTTACCAACATTATTAATTTAAAACTAACTTTGGCAGAGTTATAAACAGTAAAAATGTATACTTTATTTGATTAGGGTTTATAGTTTAAATTAGGGTAAACTTCAGAACTAGTGGAAGTAAATCACCACTCTGTACATAATTCTACTAAAGCTTCTAACAGTTAGGTTAAATAATTGATTTTATTATATCGGGCCTTAGACTCTTGTGCTGCCTTCCAAAATGTCTAGCGGCCAAACTTAACAACAAAAAAGTACAAAAGTAATTTTTATTTATATTGAAGTTTTACCAAGTGTACCAACAGTTAGTAGTGTTATTATATGTTTGTTGTAGAGAATATAAGTATGTACATTTTTATTATATAAATGTTGAGTGTTTCTGGATGGAATTACAAAGTTATTTGAATAATATAATCTATAAGCCTACCTCCTGGAGAATGAACACGAGAGGAATGCAGTGGAATGTCATAACCTATTTGCAATTGACGAACCTTGTGACAAATATGTTAAGCTGTTGTAAGTCACTGTCTTACTTAAATGCATCATTGGGGGAATTAATCTTGAACAGTACAGATTACTCCACACGTCTTATTCACCAAGTTTATTCTCCTTGTGGTAGGACAGTTAATTCGTAGAAGGCTTGTTTATTTAAATCCTGGCCAAGAATTTTATGTAGATTGATTTATTTGTTAAGGATAGAGGTTGTAGTAAGTGATGTTTGTGTTATTATTACTAATTCATAAATAACGAAGAATGTAGCTAAAGTTTTGTGAGTATTTGGTTTTAAAATTTCTATACTTTGTCAATTTCTTTAATTTGCAAAAAAAAAAAAATAGTTTTATGTAAATGTGTTTTTAGGGAATATTTATTTTACATATAATATACGCAAAAGCGAAATTATTATTTGATTATCAACTAAAAAATAATTTATGGACTTACACCAAGGATTAGAATATCCACAATTATATTAAATAGTCAAGAGTATAAACAGGTATAAAATATTTAATTTAAAGTAAAACCTTTAACTATTAAACATAAAATAAAGTAAATTTGTGTTTTATATATTACAGTAAGTATTTGGTAATATTAAAAACACGTATACAAATGATGCTGAAAGACTGGACTGCAAGATATAATTCTATAATATTTTGTTTATTTTGAAATAATTATATAGAAGTCAAAGAATTGAGAACAACCTCGAATTGAAATAAAGAATATGGAGATTTTCCTCTCAAGTCATTGTTTGTATGTTTACGTACACCAATTTGCATTTTTTACAAAACCAATGAACCTTATTTTGTTTGTATGGCCTATAATTTCTATTTTAAGGAAACCAGTTATAAAATATTTTTGGAGTAAACACTCTGTGTTATAGGAGAAAAATAAATTCCGTAATTATTTGATTATTTGGTGTATTTTACTTTTGAAATTAATTGCATACCTTCATTATAAAATATTTCTCAAATTTATTTTCTGGGTTTTATAATGAATGGGATATTACGAGTAATGTACTAATAACACAATTTAATGTTTCTAATAATAGAACCGAATTGTTTGTATTCATTTATTCCAAATCAAACTTTGAAATATATGGAAGCTTAAGATTCAATACAATAACAGAAAAAGTTAAAATTAAATTTTACTACAACATCTTAGAATTTTACTGACTATACACAAAATACTTCATTTATGACTGTAGTTCTTTAAAGCCTTAATGTAGTAGAGGATTAAACCGATTGAATCCTCAAACTTACAAGAAATACAAGTTAGCTTAATTTTCTGTGGCATGTTAATCCAAAGTATTGATGACACAATATTTTTCATCTTTCTGTTTGTCTTAAAATTTGTTTTCAATTATCTTTACTGTATAAATATGATATTTGTTCTTTGAATGGTAAATTTGCTACTAACATGTTTGATACAAATCTTTAGGATATAATGTAAATAAATTGCACAATAAAGAAATATGAGGAAAGAAGCTGTATTAGCAATCTAACATTTTTATACTAGTGAAAGAGAGGAAGCTTGGTATAATCAGGCAAGAAATTTCAGAGATGTTAAAGATTTAGAATCCGAGTACAAAAAATGTATAGACCTAACATATTATTTATTACTTGCCAATTCAATATATAATGAGATAACTATACTGATTTTGTATTTCTAATGGTAGCATATGAAACATTTTAAATTACTGCTGCAACACAATAGCTGTTTTTACCGACTTCATTTAATATCAAAAGAGAACATGATTGTATTATTGTTAAATGTTTTTTGTCTACCTTTGAAATTGCCTTGTCTGGATGTGCCTGAAAAGATTAAAAAATGTTTATTATTATGTAGTTATCTAAGGGTTGAAGAAAAGGGAGGAATTGAGGTTCAGAGTAAGTGATTGTGTTCAGAATGTGATATTATTTAGTCATATCTAGGATTTGCTGCTGTTTTTATCTGGATATTTTATGCTTTGTTTCATTTTGTATGTACACAACAGTTACCAATTAATCTGGCATGTAATTTATATAAAAATTAAAAATATTAAATCCATTGTTTTGTTTCATTTTCAACTCTTGAGATGGTAGAAATGTTCATATTGTAAATCGAATTTTGAAATTATGAATATATGTTGGAAAAAAATAAATTCATACATTGCACCATTGATTAACATAAACATGGTTTCTAGACACCTCCTTTCACTCTAATAAGTGTCGTGAGGCATTACCATACTTGTCTAGTGAAGATCACTATTTCAAATCAAAAGCCTAAATAAGAAAAAAATACTATTCATTATTTTATTGATTGCTTCGACTATGGTCTGGGAACATTTTATGTGGTATTAGGAAGAGAAGAAGTCCATTGCCTTTAGAAAAAATTACTTGTTGCCCAATATTTGGCCTAACAGTTGTTTAATTGTGTGGTTTTCATAATGAAAAATCCACAAAAGCAGGAGAGACAATAAAAAACTAATACTTTTTAAACCATGTCATGTAAAGTAAATTAAAATATAGGTACATGAAGTTAATATTTTTCTGATTTCCTTCCCTATATCTTTATGAAAAATAGTTAGACATTTCTTCGCTCCACAGTGTAAGTAGTAATAGTGAAATTTCAAAATTAACTTTTTAATTATTCTCCTGGGTACTGCTATTAATTACTTGTAATTTCTTTGGTATAGGATGTTGTTTATCTTGAATCGTATCTGTTCGTTTTGTGCCTCTGTGGGTGTTAAATTAAGTATTCTGATGTAATCTTTGTTGGTGAGGAATTACATTGTAGTGTAGGTAAGTTATTGAGGTATGTTAATAATTCCAAATGTGCTAAAATGATGTCTAGATGGATGTATTGGTTTGAAAATTTGTCTTCTGGTTTTGCTCTGCTAAAAAAGTCGGCTGTTGTATTGCCTACTTCTTTTCAATCTACTATTTTAAATCAGTGGTCTTGTAAAGGGAGGATCCAATTAGGGAGTCTTGTGTTCAATACGTGACAGTTTTTGAGAAAAGTTAGTGCTTGAAGCCGGTGATATCAATTTTGCGAAAAGTACTACATATACTACTGCAAACAATTACTTACCTGTAGTGATGTTTCAGAGTTTTAATTTTTTTGTAAAGATTTTGAAATAAGTAGAATGGATTTCTTATTAAAATTATTTGTCTTGGTCAATTTAATATAAATGTCCTCCTATGGGGTAGTCTGAGCTGTTTACAAATAGTATGGTTGATCTGGAATGAGGTGGCTTAGTACATTGGTATGTAGAAACTCCTTTCTTGACCTAAGGGGTAGAAAATTTTGAAAAGCTTTAATTTTGTCTTTGACTGTATCTACACCTGTAGTGATTACGTAATATCCTAAAAATGGTAATCTGTCAACAGAATATTGATTTTGATAATTATATAGTCATGTGGCTCTAAGTTTTTCAAACATACTCCAAATGTCCTACTGATGATAGATTAAGGGAAACTTTTAAAAGTTTTTGTAATAACTTACACAATGATATACATAAAATAAAAAGTAATTATTATCTCAGTCTTCTAAAAGACTGCAAGAGGGACTCTAAAATGACATGGAGTATTCTAAAACGGATAACTGGTCAAACTGAGTCAATGAATAATAAAATAAGTTTATTGGTTGATGGTAAATTACAGGATGACGCTGGGATAGTGGCTGAGAGGTTCAACACATACTTTTTGTCTGTTGTAGATGATATATCTTGTGAACTAGATTATAAAAATGATTCATATTGTGTTTCATCCAATCTAGAAGCTTGTTTTCGTGGCAGGTGTGAAGCTTCTTCCATGTTTCTAGATTCAATTTCAGAAAGAGATATTGTTTGCGCGATTAACTGTTTAAAAAGTAGGAAATCTCCAGGCATTGATGGAATCAGCTCTACTATGGTAAAACTTACTTATCATAAATTTATCGATATCTTGCTATATGTTTTTAATTTTAGTTTTGGTTCTGGCGTTTTCCCTGACCAACTCAAGGAAGTCGTAGTGATTCCTATTCATAAAAAAGGGTCTACTAACGTATGTAATAATTATAGACCAATATCCCTTGTTTCAACCTTTTCAAAGATACTTGAAAAAATTATGAAACGAAAATTGATGGGTTATTTAAACAAAATTAACTTTTTTAGTAGTAACCAGTATGGATTCAGAGAAGGTATGAGTACAGAAGAATCTCTTTCAAATTTAATGAGGTGTGTAAATGAAGGCATAAATCGTGGTAAATGTGTGAGTGGTCTTTTCTTAGACATTAAAAAAGCTTTTGATACTGTTGATCATTCATTATTGATCCATAAACTTTCAAATTGCGGTATCAGAGGAGTTGTATTGAGTTGGTTTCAAAGCTATCTTGCTGGAAGAATGCAATGTGTGGGGGTAAATGGTGTTATTAGTAAAATGGGGCAAATCAAGTATGGCGTACCTCAAGGGTCTGTTTTGGGTCCTATATTGTTTCTTATATATATTAATGACCTTTGTAATGCAGCTTGACATCATTTGCGGATGATACTGCACTATGTTATGTTGAAGGTACATGGAGTGATGTTAAAAAGGCCATGAATGATAACCTAAGAGCCATTAGATGGTGATTTTTAAAAAATCGTATGGTCCTGAGTGTGGAAAAAACTAACGATTTAAATTTCATGTTAAAGGGAAGTTATGACTTTATGGAGGATTTAATATATCCTTGCTCAAATTATACGCGTGAAGGAAGTTTTTGCAAAAATGCATGTTCATTTGTTAAAGCAAGAAGCTGCATAAAATATTTGGGTGTATTCCTCGACAGTGAATTAAATTGGAAAGTTTATTTGTCTAAGTTGAAATCTAAATTGGGTAGTATTTTAAGAGTGTTTTATTTTCTTAGAAATATGTGTCCTCCGGATGTTAAGCGCATGATTTATTTTTCACTGGCTCAAAGTAGGATAGAGTATGGTTTGTATAGCTGGGGAGGGACTTACATTAGTAATCTGATTTCTGTAATTAATATTCAGAAACAGTTTGTCCGGATGATCTTATACAAGCGTAGGTTGGAACATTCAAAACCATTATTCATTTCTTTACGAATATTACCTTTAAGATACTTATATATTTACAAAGTACTTAAGTTATTTTTTATTAAAAGTGGAAACAGGCAGCTTTCTGATCGGTGTGATGGGAGGAGGGTTAAGAAGTGCAGGAAATTTTGTAGTGCCAAAGCCTTTTAAGACTTATTTTACGAAAACGTTTTGTTTCCTTGGGCCAAAATTGTTTAATGTACTGCCTGGCCACATCAAATGTGGAAATCCACTTTCATGTTTTTTTGCAAAAATTAAGAAATTGGCTCTTTGAACGGGAAGACGTTGAACACTTGTTAAATGTACATAGTTAATAGTTACTATATATTTAGTTATTATATAGTATAGTGAAATGATTTTACATATGTGTAAATTTTTGTTATTTTGCCTTTTTACGTTGTTTCTCTCCCTTGTTTAGTAAGAACATATAATGTATATTGTTAATATTTGGGTAGAATGTTCGCCGATATTTTTTAAATTAATTTCTGAAAACAAAAAACTTTTTAAATTATAATTTTGACTTAGGAGCTATATATCTTTTGGTTAATTTTTGTCTTACTGCTGTCATATTTATATTTCGGAAAATGTACGAGTGGCTATCCCCAAAGCGGGCTATGCCTTTAGGGGAGCCGGGTGTTTCTTCTTTGTTTTTGTTTTTTCTCTTCCAGAGTAATGTGGGTTTTTGTTTCTTTGAAGTGTATTATATATATATTTTATAAATTTTGCTTTATTTAAGTAAATGTGTTTTTACTTTGAGTTAAATAATACAATGTTATTGTAATAAGCTATGTACCGGGTGTCCCACGAAGAGGTCCCTATTTTTGAATTGATATGACAGACGTATAGAGCACGCTACAGACTTGAAATTCTACAGTCGTGACTAATACATATGTAAAAGAAATACCCTTGAGTATCAGTTAATTCTGACTGATCCAAACAAAATGGTGGAAAAACAAAAAAAACAACAAAATTAGCAATCATATTTTAAGGGTAAATCTACTTTTATTTAGAATAGGAACAGCTACAGCTGTTTAGACTATTTTAAATCTATCAGCTGACTGCGTGTATCCACAACAATGAACATATTTGGTAATAAACATTGGCATTTGTTATTAAGTTGCATTGTAAAGTGTCTTATGTACCATGCCGTTTTCAACTGAGCAAAAAGTGAAATGTTGTTCCTGGGCTATTGCCTTTGAAAATGATTATGAAGCAATAAGGTGTTTTAGGGAAAGGTACCCAGGTGTAGTTCCACCGTCAAGGAAATCTATTCGTAAGTGGAAGACTATCCTACTAGAAACGGGGTCAATACAAAAAAAAAATACCATAGATCCTCCAATATAGAAAATGAAGAAATCGTATGTGCTGCTTTCATGGAATCTCCAAATACGCCTAATTCAGTAAGAAAGGTGGAATCTGCTTCAGGGATACCGAAGTCATCTGTCCAAAGGTATGCCAAAAAGAACAAAATCAAACATTATAAAACTCATTTAGTTCACGGACTGCTTGAAGATGATCCTGACAGACGATTTGAATTTTGTTCGAAAATAATTGAAAAGACTGTCGTAGATAGCAAATGGCATGAAGGAATCGTGTTTTCAGATGAAGAGACATTTTATCGAACAGGAACTGTAAATAGGCATAATTGTCATTACTATAACACAAAAAATCCACATATCTTACAAGAAGAGAAATTACAATCAACAGGTATAACAGTTTGGGCTGCTGTTACCAAGGATGTTTTGTCGTATCCCGACAAACAATGACTGGAGAAAGGTATGCATCAGTTTTCAAGCAATCACATAGTTCCTCATCTTTCTCAGCCTGAGATGAAAGACGTTTTTTTCCAACAGGATGGAGCTCCTCCGCATTATGCTAATGTGGCCAAAACAGTTTTGGACCAAAATCTTCCTAACCGTTGGATAGGTCGTGGCAGCAGCTTCATGGACTGGCCCCCAAGGTCTCCAGACTTGACTGTTTGTGACTTTTTTCTGTGCGTCTTTTTGAAGGAGAAGGTTTATTGTCATAACATTGCGACAGACGATGAACTAATGAGGTTGATCGAAGAGGAACTGTTGTTGATACCTCAAGAGTTGTTCAGCAAAGCGTATGACTGTTTTCTATTTCGTTGTCATCAGTGCATTGCGATCGATGGACATCAGTTTGAATTAGGTTTATTGTAACGTGAGGCGTTACAAAAATGGAATTGTGATAGATTATAACTGTTAAAAAAAAATGTGTCGTCGAAGAACTTGAAAGATAAAAAAATTGTTCAAACTAATAAAAAACGTTATATGTGGATTATCACTCACTTACACTTCATTACTCTTAATTGCCTTTAATACTCTTTGCTTATTATTCAACTTCAACTACAAAAAATACTTCTCTCTCTTTAACCTCCACTACAAAAATTATTCACCATATAACTCACCTTAGCTTCAACTTACAAATCCACATTTCACCTTAAAAAACCTCCTTTACTTTAACTCTTAAAAAAAAACTTAATATTCCACATATAACATATCTCTATGCTTTCTTGACTTTATTATGCATATCATTACTTACAAAAATTCTTTATTACTCTTAATTTCTCAGGTTGTGAATCCTTGACTGTGAAAGTTCACGCTAGATGGAAAGTCATGGTTAATGAAAGGAATTTAAGACATCGTGGCGAAACAACTGTGTATTTACTCACTAATCTCCATAAATCTATTATACAAAAACAAATTAATCATTATCATGTGAATAAAATACAACAAACTATCAGAAATTAACATAAGATATAAGTTACAATTATGTTAAACAGGCTAAGACGCAATTCCAAGTCAAATGTAATTATATGTAAAAAGGTTTAAAATTTTAAATGCAGACTGAAAAATATCATATCATATGGCCATTTATACTCACGAAATTGTTCAAACCAATGTTTGTACCTAGGATTTATAAGATAACTTTGGATACTTCCTCCAATTTAATGTCCTCGACGCACTAAAAATGTACCCACATGGTCACATTTGCACAAGTTCAATTTACTCAGTAATCACTCGATGAATTTTGACGCCGAAGCGTACACTAACGCTGCACTATCAATAGTTTACATTTAAACATCCATCTCTTCTATTTTACACCACAAAACCACCTTTCTGTAGGAATTTCTCTCCCAAGGCACGCCAACCAACTTAACTAAACGCCATATTTCTCCTTACTATACGGTACATGACCTTCTCGATTATTGCAATGCTTTTTACCTTTGTTCACATGCAGTCCAGGTTTACTCTGTGCAATGATATAGACGTTTATATATTATAAGTTTTTTACATATGGTTTTCTTCAACTTTATTACTTTTAATTATTAAAATTGTTTTTTATTTGACTATTTATTTTACCTTTTTAATTGTTCTCTTCAACCGCACCACTGTTTTTTGTTTTAAGCTGAACTTTTTTACACTTTACATACATTATATACTTTTACTCATTAATGTTTTTAAGTCTGCTTTTATTCTTTATTATAGTCTGCTTATTTTTAATTTTATGTTTATCTGAATCATTATGTTTTAACCATTTTGCGTCTTAAATGAATTTATACATGTATATATGAATTATAAATATTTATTATTGAATCTTGCGTCTCTTTATCTACCAGACCATCCTTCTATGTTTTAGACATTATGGGAATTTACTTGCTAAATATATATATATATCTCTGTTACATGGACTGTATGTGTCACATTATGGATCAAATAGATTTAATTTATTTATGAGTTACTTATATCTTTAATTCCCTAACGTTGTTTAGTGCTTAGTAACATCGTTAAAATTCAATAATTATGTTTTAACACTTAAGCAAATAAAACTATTTTAACGAAAAGGTACTATTTCTTTGATATCCCGCCATTTTGTCCTAATGTGTCAGAATTAACTGATACTCAGGTGTATTTCTTTTACATTTGTGTATGTTAGGACTGTCGAGTTTCAGGTTTGTAGAGTGTTCGGTGCATCTAATATATATTAATTCAAAAATAGGGACCTCTTCGTGGGACACCCGGTATATTAATGAATGTATAGGTGTGTAAGTGCGATTGGGAGATAGTGTTTATATTTTAGAATATGATACAAGTCAAGGTTCACTTTATGTCTGTTGTTAAATTTTTTTTTTCTTTCACTGTTTCCTAATGTATAAAATAGCTTTAATAGATGTGTTCATATTTTGTATATGTATTGCTTCTGGAGGGAGTTAATAAATAAATAAAAAATGTTGCAAATGTGAGTTGAAATCTGGTGATACTACACAAATGTCGTCGATATAATAGTGACTAAGTTTTAATAGAGTTGTTAAATACTTTGTCTAATGCTTTCACAAGGGCTGCTTGGGATGTTGATAGGAGGGGGGGGGGGGGGTCGAAAGGGGAACAACATATTGGTAAGTCTTTCCTCTAAATTGGGATGCTGTATACTGTATTGATTGAGGTTCTAAATTCTTACAATATGAAAAAGTTAAGTCTAGGGTTAGCTTTTAAAATTTGCTGCTTTTGCCAAAAGTTCGTTAATATTCGTTGCACTCAGGGGTGATCAATGCATTTATTCTTCTCATATCTAAACTTATATATTGTTACAAAATGGAATGAGTTGCCAACTTGCACAATGAATTATGTAATATAGACTAGGTAGTTATAGTTATATAGGTAGAACTAAAATTGCCGCTTGGCGTTTATAAGACAAAGACAAGATGAGTACAAAGACAAGATGGGGAAAATTGAGATGGGGGACAGAAGTTTTTACATAGGGAGGAAACATGAGAAAGGAGGCCTTTTGGGAAAAGTTCTTGAGAGAGAAGAGAAGTCTTGGGAGATTGGGCCTTCAGGGTGTCAAGGAGAGAGACCGGAGATGCTTTTCTCATGAGGTGTGTCAGTCAGGGTAAGGGAGCTGAGCTGTCTGATTGTTGGAGCCACCAGGACAGAGTAAAGGTGAGGACACAGTTTGTGAATATAAAAGGGAAAATTGTTTTTGGATTAGAATCAGTTTTTGTGGGTTGATGTGTGGGAGTTGTATATATATATATTTAAAAGAATTCATATTTGGGGAGTAGAAATTTGTACTCAGTTTTGCCCGTTGTGAAAAGCATAAAATTTAGACTAAGGTTTATTATTGTAGTTAACACACAGTGTAGAACTAAATGTATTTAGTACCATCAAATAAAATAGATGTTTGTATAGACTCAAATATAATGTATGATATATTATTGTGATCCTCTCACTTAATTTATACATGATTGTTTGCCTCCTGAACTGTAATTAGTAATAAAATAGGTTACGTACCTTGCGTACCGTCAACAGTTCTGTCCTTTAATTGGCGACGACCGGTTTCGGAAGCTTACGCTTCCATTGTCAAGTCATAAGAAATAAAAACACAAACAAAAAAGCACACCTAACACTAAATAAAATAACACATGTCTAACGTCAATAAATAAAAAACATAAAACACACGACACACTTCACACATGCTGGCCAGCTACAGTAGTCGTACGAAACTAACCTCCACGTGATTGCTACCTCTACCCTACCCCCACTTGCTCGCTGCTTATCTTATTCCCTCGGCTCGGTGTATTTATGCGTTTAATGGCGTTGAACAACATGTTAGAACTATATTTTAATTTCTCGTTGAGAGTGTTGTCGGCGTCTTATTTAAATGCATTGTATATGTGCATTTCCTCCAAACTTGACATAAAAGGAGACTTCCGGCATTTGTGTAGAATATCCATGTTGGTATTGATATCTGCAACGTTGTGGCAATTTTGTACGAGGTGCTCGGCAAACTTAGATTTTTGTGTTAACTGCGACTTTCTAGTTATATGTTCGCGAAATCTAGTTTTAAATGCCTGACCTGTTTGTCCGATGTAGAATTTAGGGCAGTCCGAACACCTGATTTTATAGATTCCTGTTTGTTGGAAATCGTCCTTTTTGCCATTCGTTCTGCGTCCCACTAATCTTTCTAGTCTGTTGGAGGTCTTGCAGGACAATGTGACGTTCTGTTTCCTCAACTCGTTTTTAATAGTATAATGTAATTTATCTCCATACTCAACACATACGTATTTTTGTTTAGGTTTAGGTACTGCGATCTGTCTACGTTTATTAGTATGCTTGCGCAGGAGTGCCCATCCCCCCCAAAGCTTATGGCGCAAATCCCCCCAAAACCTGCCTGTAGGTTCCCTCTCCCAAATAAAGTAGACATTTTATGCCATTTTAGCAAAAAAAAAAAAATATATATATATAATTACGCATAATTGTTTTTTTCTTTCTTAAAAGAGTTATTTTAGTCTCTGAAAACAACCCATTAGGTAACTTAAAGTTTACAGTTAAACCCAATAACTTATTAAAGTTTTTTATAACAATATGTTTATGGAAAAAGGAGGTTCTACGTAATTTATAAAATAATACAAATACACAAATTCAGTAAGATTTATTAACAAAAATAACACATTACTACTTTTGAAAGTAGCAGAAGACATCATAATATTAAATAAGTTCTTTAACCTCTAATGCTTGGTGAAAAAGAAATCCTTGTTATTAGTGGTAATCGTATGTAATGTAACATGTTAAAGTACTAAACTAGCTACTATTCGAATTTAATAAAAAAGTAATATATAGTTGAAAAATACAAAAATAAATTTACATTCATTGATAATAATTAAGAAAATGTTGGAAGAAAATAATAATAAAAAACTTCAATACATTTTGAAGACTAGTAGTAGGTACTTAACCGATTTGGAAGGATACAAAAACATAATACAAATACATGATATTTCATGAAACACAAAATTAAGTGAGAATAAAATTGTTTTAATATTATTTTGATAAATTGATTGAAAAGTATTTACAAAGTGTAAGTATTGGGGTAAACACGAATACCCTAAATTAAGATTTTTAATTAAATAACAAAAAATAACTAATAATAATAATAATTAATAATATCAAATAGATTTCAAAAGAACTTAATGGAATAAAACTAACAGGCCAGACGCGTTAGATGTAAAGGTACGTTGTGATTGAGTGACTTGATAATCGCGGGCGCCTGCTTTGCATTGTTAAAAATGGTCTTGTTATGAACGGGCGACTGGTAGAATAATCGCTTCAATAACAACAGTCTAACGGCCATCAGTCGCTTCAATCACAACATTAACCCGATAGCAAATGGAAGTCAAAACGGACGTACCAGGTCAAATTTCATCGAACAAGATATCACTGAACGAAATCATGAGATGTCACAAAAATTTTCAAATGTGATCTTTCAAAATTTCAAACGGTCCAATCAAAGGAAAAAACGAACTCATCTACGAAGAAGCAAGACAACACCCAAATAAAATAAAAAAACGAAAACAAACACTGAAATGGAGAGGAAAGAGAAAATAACCTTATTTCAACCCTCCCAATATCACGGCTTACCATCTGAAATACACATACTTTTAAATCCAGATAAGACGTGGCTTCAAGAGCTTACGGATTTACAGCCAAATCACAAATCAATCTATTAATTACATACCGTAACGTCGAAGACAACCAAATAATAGCACATGTAATACAGGGTTTAAGACCTGAAATTTGCGAACATTTAATAACAATGGAGAATAGAACACTAGACCAAAGAATCTAAGGAAAATTTAACAACTTTTTCAAAAAAAAACCTAAATCACCAAAAAATACTTAAGAATTACGGAAAACCACAATAGCTATTTCCGGACGGGAACTAGACAATTTGAAACCATTAAAACCATGACAGAGCAACTTACAGAAATTGTACACACATTAGGGTAAAATATACAACAGAAAGGTTATAAAACAAACACATTTCAAATAAACGGTACCAGAAACTGTCACATACTTTCTCACAAACATATTTAAATTATTAAACAGATTCACTGTCACTTCATTTTTGTAGGAGGGGTAGGAGAGGTGATTTTAAACTAGGAGATTAACTAATAAATATTATTATTGTTAGCTAGACATAAAACTATTCTATCGGTTTCGAACGAATTTGCACCAAACACGTCAATTAGGCCTGTATAGATGCACGAAAAAAGGTTTTGAAAAACAACGGCTTTTGGCCAAAAAACCCCTAAAAATCAGTTATTATTATTATCTAAACAAAATTTTTTAGAAAGAGACGGTTACATTAAGGCCGGTTGCACACACACCGATTCTTGTCGGCCGACAAAACATCGACCGATTTTTGTCGACACATCAGGAGTTTCACACAAACCGATTTTTATCGGTTCATCAGTTCTCTTTCTGCCACCTGAATGATAACTGTGTTGCACAATTTTTAACTTAATTTTACAATTTATATTTTTTATTTAAATAATAAATCGCGCTTTGTGAAATTTAATAAAGTTGCATTTAGCCTACTTACCATGTTTTTTTTTTGTTTGTCCTCCATCTCATCAAAACCATGATTTAGTTCTAGAAAGACCTCATGCCAGGCATTTCTAGTTGCCAATCGATCCTTGAATATAGGAAGTGTTTGATCCCATAATACAGGCCTGGCCATTACTAAAGAAATCAAAACTTCATTATCAATATCTTCCACCATTTTTAAACAAAAGTACAAAAAACAGGACAAACCACTTAACTGGAGCGAGTGCTCTAGAGTACTGGATGGTCGACAAATATCGGTGTGTGTACAAGCGTGCATAAGGTCACGTACGCCACTGCTTGTTTGACCGACACAATGTCGGTGGAATTGCAGTGGCAATAGCCGACAGAAAATCGGTGTCGGCGGTAGCTTTTGTCGGTGTCGGCCTGTATGCAAGCAGCCATTAACTTCTTCACTCCACTAAAGGAATGCTGTCGGTCGACTTTTTGTCGGCCGACAAAAATCGGTGTGTGTGCAACCGGCCTTAGGGCTGCAAATAAGCAAAATTTGATCAAAATTGTTAGAGCCGTTTTTTTATAAAAAAAATAATACCCTAACTGATTTTTTCTGGGTTTTTTGGCCAAAAAGGGGGTTGTTTTTCAAAATTTTTCAAACCCGTTTTTCGTGCATCTATACAGACCTACTTGACATGTCCGTTGCAAATTTGTTTGAAATCGATCGAATAGTTTTCGCTCTAGCTTTGTATACATACAGACAGACATTTAGTAAAAACCACTTTTTTGTACTCAAGGGTCAAAAAATAAATATAAGACCAACAATGTTCAAAATAATGTAGGACAAAACTGCACAATATGTAAAATAAATAAATTATAATACACCGAACAGATTTTTCTTCCGAAAATACAACTGCAATATATGTAAAATGGACAACCATACAAATGAAGAAAGTAATTTCCATCCAAAAAGAAACAAGCAATACTTAAGTCAATAAAACTGTTTTGTATTAAAAACTAGTTAAAAAAAGTGAATAGTAATACTACTTTCAATGGATTTTTTTATGATTTGAACAGAAGTTTTTTTCTTTGATTAGACGACAAGACAAACTTGTTCACTCACTTCCGCTCATTTAAAAATTATGAATTTGTTATCTTTTTAAAGCTAACTAAACGTAGTTTATAACGATGTAAATTTGCTATTGAAGTTAGAAAATAGTCAACCTTTAACCCTATTTGAATTTAGACGAATATTTCTAATAATATGCAAATTATTTCTAATAATAACTTTTTCTACATTATACTTATGTGTAGTGGGAAAGTTATTTTACTATTTATTTCACGTCATTTTGGAAATCACCAATCTAAAGAGCATAAAATGAAGGTAATTCGGTATAGTAAATTTCATATTTGTATCGTTAAACTCATACTTGTTGGAAAGCACGTTTCATACAGAAACCAAAAATATACACTTTGTACGACATTTGTTGATGATTTATGCACAAACGCAGTTTGGACGAAAGGCTGCATTTTTAATTCGAGCCGTGACGTCATCTGATGAAATGCGTTGAACCCGTCCAAAACTCGTCTTTCTGAGTAGCACCCCTTATCTATTTACACCTTTGTACACCATGGTTTTGGGACTGTTGTGAGGGGGAGGGCAGTTGTTTGCAGAATGACCTTGGCAGGCTCTCAATACTGTAAATGTCTATAATATACTTTGTTTACACCACACGCGGCACCCTCTATCGGCTCGTCTCTACACTGCACTACAAGCAGTAGCAGTAGTAGTCGAATTGCCTGGCTGTCAAAAATACGGCACTTTCACACGAATAATAATTGGAGATTTTTAAAACATAGAAAACAGATTATCTCCTAATTTCTTGGGGGGAATCGTCAAATCTTCATATTTTATATTCATTTTAATCAGGAACATATGAAAATTCCCCCCCAAACTGTGAAAAACACCCCAAAAATTTATTCCCCCCCAAAAATTCTGATGGCGCAACTTGCGCCATCAAACCATGCGGTGGGCACCCCTGTTTAATGCTATA
Source organism: Philaenus spumarius (assembly GCA_018207615.1). Taxonomy (NCBI): domain Eukaryota; kingdom Metazoa; phylum Arthropoda; class Insecta; order Hemiptera; family Aphrophoridae; genus Philaenus; species Philaenus spumarius. Next base: position 453,527 of record JAGFPH010000317.1, read on the forward strand.
AGGAAAACTGTTTCTAAGCCTGTTACATCTAAGGTTATAGTAAAGTTTAAATCATTTTTAAATAAGCCAAACTAGCTATGCTTGTTCAATCATTTTGATTATAATTTCTGGGCTGAGTTTTAATAAATATGTATTTTATCAAGAACAAAGCCTAAAGTAAAACCTTTGGTTTGAACATGTAGTAAAAGTAGGCTACTGTTTTAACTTGAAAAATTTTGTATACCTAACAAAATGTCCACCATTTTGTATAGCACAAAACTTGATTTCCTTGTATATTGAAATGTCATTTAGATTTTCTTCTGGTCCAAGTTTGGAACTGTAACAACTAGTATGAAAGATCAACTCTATCCAAGTTTTAAAGTTTCCAGACAAGTAAAGAAAAAAAAAAAAAAAATTAATACAAAAATTAAAAAAAAATTCTTACTTGTCTGACTTTGTATTAATTGATTATTTACTTTTATTCTTCAAATAATTAAATACATTGTTTCATTCGAACATATCTACCAGAGCACACAAATTTATTTAATATTTAATCCTGCCTTTCTTTCTTAATTTGTAAATTGTATTTAACTTTGTTTACCATGATGAATTAGTTGAAAGTGGTTGATAGTTTAAGAAAGTCTGAACTTACGTTTGAAGTAGTGGTACGTGGGAGCAAGTGTGATACCGTAGGGGCTATGCGCTCAGTTTTAAAGAGTTTTCTCTAGTCAAAAAAAGAACCGGATTTGGCTCTTCTTTCTGAGGTCGTTCTGGTTATGCAAGTACAGCTTGCTAAAGATACCATTGAAAACTTGTCTGAAGAAATTGAAAGTTTAGACCCCATCTAGACCAGACAAACTAATTAAACTAAACGCCAGAATGACTCTCTTTGAAGGAAGACTAAGTATTTTGAGCGAGGGTTCTCAGCGGCAACAGCTGAGCGAAAATTGTTCAGTGCCAGAAAAATTAACTTCTTTAAGTGGGGATTTTGCCATTTGCAAGCAAATGTTCGCAACGGCAAAACAAAATTTTCCAAGCATAAGTTTAACATTAGCCGAGCCACCGGTTTCGCACGTGCACACTGCAACCACTCCTCAGACACCGTTGCTGATAAGTTTGGGTGGTACTTCTCGTGATGTGACTGTTATTGAGGCCCAAGTGCCTGTTGTAGATTTTGGAAATTCGAAACCGATGGGTTCCGATTTCATTTATGGTAAATTGAACCATCCCACTGAAAAGCTGATAAATAACCTTCCTTACACCGACGGTTTCGACCTAGAAAAATTTATTAAATTCCTAAAGGTTGCCTTGAACTTGTGCAGAATGTACCCCGACATTAAGAGAAATATTCATTAGATAATATTAGATAACTTCATATCTACTAAAAGTCGTAACACCTTGGAGCAGGATCTCTTTTATCGTCCCCAGGGATAGAGAGAGACCTTGCACCAATTTGTCCACGAAATAAAGGAAGCAGCACAGGTACTGCTAGTAAACAAACCAAATTCCAAATAACTGAAATAATTTTAGAAGCTCTCTCTCCTGAGGTCAGGAATTGTTTAGTCTTCGCCAGCAAACCGCAAAATTTTCATGATTTAGACAAACTTTGCGCTCAAGTAAATAACCCCTTATTTGTAGACAGAGAAAGGCAATCTGTAGGAACTAGAGACGTTAGACCAGAAAGGGAGTTTCGACCCTTCAGGTCAGCTCCCGTTTGCCATATGTATGGTCAAAGGGGTCACATAGCCCCTCAATGCAGGAACGCTCCTCAATCTTCGGGGAACTTTAACCGACAGAATTCAAAAAACGAGTGAAGGAGGAGAAACTATAGTCAGGTTATCCTTTAAATCACCTAAAACTCATGCCGACTATAGTCACATACCTTTTTACAAATCCTTTTACAAAAAAAGGAACGTAAATAAAACAGATTTAAACACCATAAGATCAAGAACCCCACAGTGTCTAAAACCCAAAAATACCTCTTACGAATTTAAATTTCAGAACTCAAAAAGATTTAAACAAAACTCTCAGGGGAATCAATTTAGTAAACCCGTAAATTTTAAGTTTATCCCAACTTGTTTATTGTGTGAGAAAACTGGACATTATATCTGGGGGTGTCCCGCTTATGTTCGACACCAGAGAAAATATTCCAACTTTTCAGCTGCACCTAAAACCTCTTTCACCCGAAAGAGTTATAAGCCTTTTAAAACCAAATACTTAAGCAATAAGATTTTGCCTCTTGCTCAGGTAAATTTTAAGAATTTAACAATTAATGCTCTCTTAGATTCAGGGTCAGTTAAAAGCATAATGTCTTCTAGCCTTTTTGAGAAATTAAAAACCTTGGGGTAATCAAAAGTGTTCACGAGGTAAAATCGGATTGCCTCACTGCAAACAGCGAAAAGATGGAAATAAATCTTGTTTGTCACGTTCATTTTAGAATCGAACATTGTAGTTTAATGTTTAAGTTTTTAGTGGCACCTCGCCTGTCATGTCCTTTAATTCTGGGTTCCGATTTCTTTATTAAAAGTCAACTTGTTTTGGACATATCTTAAGGCACCTTCAATTTCAGTTTTAATAAGGCTACATCTTTTAACTTAGTAAATTATCAAAAAAAAAAGGTTCCTCCTGCATTGCGCTTATCCACTACTACTCAAGTATCACAAAATCCTTTAGGACATCTGCCTAAAGAAAATCAAACCATCATTTCCAAGTTGATAAGGGATTTTCCTGACGTACTCACCAAGAATTTAGGCCTAACAGACCTAATTCAATACAACATTGAACTTAAAGATAATATCCTGGTTAAGAGTCAACCTTATCAACTGGCCCCTCCAAAAATAAATTCCTGAGGGAACACATTAATGAATTAGTAAAAAAACGGAGTGGTAGAGAAAAGCATTTCCAATTATTCATCTCCGGCTTTTCTAGTTCAGCATCCAGAGGAAGAAACCCCGAATGGGTATAGACTACCGTAAGCTGAATCAGTATATTGTAGTCGAAGCCGTACCCTTACCCAATCTGCATAAGTGCTTCAATTGGTTTGTGGGAGCCAAGTTTTGTTTTTTGTTTTCGATCTTAATTCTGCCCACCATCAAATTCCACAAACACCAAGGTCTAAGCACCTTACCAGTTTTTGTACCCCCTGGCTGCTCTACCAGTTCACACGAGTCCCATTTGGACTCTGTACTGGTGCTCAAGTTTTGACAAGACTTCTCGACCAAGTCTTCTCTGACATCAAGTTCAAATTCATTTTCAATTACCTTGATGACTTGGTCATCTATTCCGAAACTTGGGAAGAACACGTTAAACATCTCAAAGAAGTCCTCTCTCGTTTGCGACGAGCGAAACTGACGGTTAACCCCGACAAGGTTCGTTTCACCATAGAAGAGATCAGTTTCCTTGGTCACTTGGTTTCTTCAAAAGGCGTGCAGATTGACCTCGAAAGGACCAAGGCCATCAGAAATTTTCATCGACCCACCAATCCTAAAGCAGTGTCACGCTTTATAGGAATGGTAATTTTTTTTGCCAAATTTATTCCCAACTTCGCCGAGTACGCTGCACCATTAAATATGCTCAGACGCAAAGGACAAAAGTTTGCTTGGAATAAAGAACAGGATGAAGCATTTCAATATCTGCGCAATGCCATGGCGCAACCGCCTGTACTTCGTATGGCAAATTTTGACAAGCCTTTTGTCCTTCAGACGGACGCAAGTTCTTGTGCCCTAAGAGCAGTTCTACTCCAAGAAATTGACGGATATCGTCAACCCATAGCCTACGCTTCCCGCACTCTTACCCCGGCAGAACGTAAAGCCTCTTCTGCGTATGAGTCAGAGTGTCTGGCCGTTGTCTTCGTAGTAGAAAATTCCGTCAGTATCTCGAGCATCACGAGTCTCTTCTAGAAACTGATAATCAAGCCCTTTCTTGGTTGCTGGCGCGTCCTCGACAGTTAGGCAAAATGGGACGCTGGATTGCCAAGCTAACATCCCTTAATGTTCAAGTGGCACACATATACGGGGAACACAAAACGTAATAGCCCCGACTCCCTTTCAAGGATGTTTGAGCTGGAAAAGTCTCTGTCAGAACAAGAAACTCATTCAGAGTTAAATATACCCTGCAATAGCCTTATTACAAATTTCCCACTTACTTTCCAAGACATTAGCGCTCAACAACGCGCTGATCAAGTCTTAGGACCCATCATTTCCGATATAGAAGCAGGTGTCGCTTTTTGCCGTTATTGTTTGAATAAAGGAACCCTCTGTCTCAAAAATCGCCAAGATGTCCCCATAAAAATCTACGTTCCTAGATCATTGGTAGACATGGTCATTAGTTATTATAATGATTCACCTGTAGGAGGACATATATTTATTTCTAGGACCAAATTCAAGATGAGAGAATTTTTTTTCTGGCCTTCTCTTGCCAAAGATGTCACCAACAAGGTTCGCAACTGCGATACATGTGCCGCGAGCAAGTCTGCTCAAAATAGCAAATTAGGCTATTTGTCATCAACAGTCCCTACTCGTCCTATGGAGAAAATCCACATTGGATATGTTGGTAAATTACCACGTACTAAAACAATACCATGATTCTGGTCGCAGTCGACCAGTTCTCTAAGTTCACCTGGCTTTGTCCTGTCAGAGAAGCCACCTCTTTCAACACCATTAAGGCCTTAAGCCAAAATATTTTCCAACATTTTGGTTTCCCAAAAATATTAATATCTCACAATGCCACCTGTTTTACATCTCACTCGTTTCGCAATCACTGTTTCTCTCGTGGAATAAAACACGCTACATTGGCACCATATCACCCTCAGCCAAACAACGCGGAACGTTTGAACAGAAATTTAAAAGCCGCACTGATTGCCTACCATTCAAATAGTCAAACTTCCTGGGACATATCACTTTCATGGCTTCAACTAGCTTTCAACTTTGCAACTCACGAGACTTTAAAAACATCTCCCTTTAAAATTCTTTTCAACTTTACCCCTAATACTCCGCTCAACCTTACCTGGAAGATCGATGATCTTCTTCCCAGGGATAGCTCAAACTCATATGAAATCTGGCGTAATGCCAAAAATAACATCCTTCGAGCACACCAAAAGTCTGAGCGAATCTACAATAAAGGTCGTAGACCACATGTCTTCAAGATTGGTGATCTAGTGTGGTGTAAGACTCACAATCTAAGTTCCGCTGCTGACAAGAGGGCCGCCAAACTGATGCCCAGGTGGTCAGGGCCTTTTCGCATAATAGACTTTTTAACTCCCATCACAGTAGCCCTATCTTTCCACAATTCTAATAATTTCATTATAAAGGCACATGTTGAACAGTTGAAACCTCACCTTACCCCTGTAAATCCAACCTCACACTTTTCAAGGCTTAATCAAGTTTCAGTAGCCTCTGCTCAAAGAGCTTATCCCACATGAGAATGTGAATTCCGCACATGTTTGAATATAGTTAGTGTCTTATAGACACATATTGTTTTTCCTTGTAGATACAAGCCAACCGGACTCGACATAGGGAACAGCGAGACTGGCCATCTCCTAGTTTTCCTTTTTTTTAATAAAGCCTGGCGCCAGGATAAATAAATAACCAATCAATAAGTCATGTCCATTCATGTACTTATCTCGTCTCTTCAATTCAGAAAACTCATCACTTTCTGAATTCGACACCATAATTGAATCATGAATTATGCCATTGTGCAAGATAATTAAAGGACATAGCGAGTCCATGCCAGTGTTTGTAATTTAGTTTGCTTAAACTTATGTGTGTGTTTAACGTTAGTTTTCCTTGGTGAAGGTATTGTGTCCAGTTTCTGGGTTTAATGTATCTTATGTTAGATTAGGTGATAGAAGTAGGTTTTTTTTTAACAGTCACATCACCCAAGGTGATCACCCGAATAGATAGATAGATTCTTTAGTGAAAATTTGCTTAAGTGCCACCCCAACTCCGTCGTTCGCAGGGAGAGATTTGTGCCGTGCATATTAAATGCATGCACATTTTAGCATTTTGCTAAATACAATATTCAAATTTAACATGCCCACAACATCTACACGAAACAAATGTCACTAAGGTAGTTTCAAATTCCGCCGGCAGACTGCACACGCTCCGCGTCACTGTCAAGTTTAGGAAGCCTAAGCGTCCATTTTACACGATAGCTTTCTGAGATGAAGTAGTTCGTAGTTGTGAAGTAATAAAAATTACTTAGTTCAACTAAGCAATTCATTTCACCATGTTATTTAAATAACATGTAGGATTTTACCAGTATGCAAAGTGTTTGAATGTACTGCTTAATTTTAAATGAATTTCACTAACTGAAATTGTATTTGTCTAATTGTACGTAGCAAATATGTACTTGTACTTCAACCATGTGCTTTCAATTCTAATAACTGTATTTATATCACGTAATTTTGTTTTAAATGTTAACCAAAATCTTTTAAACGGTTTATCGGTTTTCAAAAGCCTAAAGTAGAATCTTTTAACGCTATAAGGAAACTGTTTCTAAGCCTGTTACATCTAAGGTTATAGTAAAGTTTAAATCATTTTTAAATAAGCCAAACTAGCTATGCAAATATTTGTTTAATCGTTTTAATTATAATTTCTGGGCCGAATTTTAATAAATATGTATTGTAACTCTTTCAAGAACAAAGCCTAAAGTAAAATCTTTTAACACTATAAGGAAAACTGTTTCTAAGCCTGTTACATCTATACCTCGCACAAAGATTCGTGGCGGCTGAGAGCTAAGGACGGTCAGGAAGGTGTCCCTACCCCTAATTAGCCCTCGCTCAGCCGCTCCGGGTTTTGGTAATGAGTCACCTACTGGGCTCAAGGCACAGTCGGTACAATTTTTTGCATTCAGCAATAAAGTGTAAAAATAACGTCATTTTTGTAATCTGCATCAAATAACTAGAACATTAAGTCCAAACACGATATAATTGCGATGCTATTAAGTATTCACTTTGTTTTAAAATAAAAGACAGTTTACAGAACTAGATATATTTTTAAGATTATTTACAAACTATAGCTATTTTTTATACAATTTTGTACATGAAGTGTTATCCAGATTCTCACAGGAGCTAAAGGTGAAACCATATAACTGAAAAAGGAAATCTGTTTAGCCACATGTAATTTGTCAGACTAATTATTGATCAAATAAAGTGACAAGTAAAAGAGATTTTCTTAATTTCGACTATTTACTAGTCAATTGTATATTAACTGATTATTTATGTGTCCTTTATCAGATATATATGTGGCTTGATTACCGTAGTGTTCTTTAAATAGGCATATTATGTTTAAATGAGAAGAACATAATCCAAACACGATATAATTGCAACGTTATTAAATATTCACTTTGTTTTAAAATAAAAGAAAGTTTACAGAACAAGATTAAGAATATTTAGTAACTAATGCTATTAAAAATTTTACATTGAAAGTGTTTTTTGGATTTGCATAAGCAAGAGTCGACGCTGTTACCTTATAAATTTACTATTTTATTATTTATTACTAATTTACTAAATTTAGTATTTTAACAAAATGAAACTTGATCCTAAACATTGTGTACCAATTTAGAATAATAAGAAAGGCAATTTACTGTTTATGAATTATTTAAATACAATGTTAATCAATTGATAAATAATTTATTTATTATCAGTACATATCATACACATTTAAAGACGCTTTAAACGTACGCCTATTTAAAGAGCAATAATCAAGCCTCATATATCTGATAAAGGACACATAATAAATAATCAGTTAATATACAATTGACTAGTAAATAGTCGAAATTAAGAAAATATTTTTTACTTGTCACTTTCTTTGATCAATAATTAGTCTGACAAACTACATGTGGCTAAACAGATTTTCTTTTTCTGAGATATGGTTTCACCTTCAGCTCCTGTGAGAATCTGAATAACACTTCATGTACAAAATTGTATAAAAAATAGTTATAGTTTGCAAATAATCTTAAAAATATATCTAGTTTTGTAAACTGTCTTTTATTTTAAAACAAAGTGAATACTTAATAGCATCGCAATTATATCGTGTTTGGACTTAATGTTCTTATTATTTGATGCAGATTACAAAAATGATGTTATTTTTACACTTTATGGCGAAATGCAAAAAAATTGTACCGAAAGTGTCTTGAGCCTAGTAGGTGACTCATGACCAAAACCCGCAGTGGCCGAGCGAGGGTTAATTAGGGGTAGGGACACCTCCCCGACCTTCCTAAGCTCTCAGCCGCCACGAATCTTTGCGCGAAGTATAAGGTTATAGTAAAGTTTAAATCATTTTTAAATAAGCCAAACTAGCTATGCAAATGCTTGTTCAGTCATTTTGATTATAATTTCTAGGCTGAGTTTTAATAAATATGTATTGTAAACTCTTTCAAGAACAAAGCCTAAAGTAAAAACTTTGGTTTGAACATGTAGTAAAAGTAAGCTACTGTTTTAACTTTAAAAACTTTGTATAACAAAATGTCCACCATTTTGTATAGCACAAAACTTGATTTCCTTGTGTATTGAAATGTCATGTAGATTTTCTTCTGGTCCAAGTATGGAACTGTAACAACTATAGATGGATTTATTAGACGGCGACCTGCGCGGAAAATCTTGCTCATGTAGGAGAGGTAGGTGAAGGTTCCCCACCATCGCGCACCTCGTGCATCGACGCAACCCCATCACCCAGTCATATCCTCTTTTCAGATCTCAGCAGCAAATACGAGGTGCGCGGTGGTGAGGAACCTTCACCTACCTTTCCTACATGAGCAAGATTTTCCGCGCAGGTCGCCGTCTAATAAATACATCTATAGTATGAAAGATCAACTCCATCCAAGTTTTAAAGTTTAACCTAACCTCATCTGATATACCAACTAGGAAGGATGACAAACCATACCTAGCCAGCTTACCAACAAGAACACAGGTTTTTGCACAAATATATTTCTACCTGCTACAGTTAAATTTTGATCTTTCACTCGTCGTTGACGGTAAAACTTCATATATATTCTTCTGTAGATTCTAAACTTAAAATTGAAACATAAACTTATATCTTTTTCATATTGGACAGTGAAATCTTTGCGACATATGTCATCTACAGTTCTACAATTTATTAACTCCGTACTATAATAAAATCTATTTTGTCTACAGTGAAACTTTCTTCAGCTATTTTGTGAATTATGTACAATTGTAACTGTTTATGTTAATCTTGTTAGATTTAAAAGACCATGGCAAATTTTATGTGTATAATTAAATAAAATACTTTAAAAAAAAATTTTTTATGTATATAATTGGGTGACGAAGCTAGCATATTTTCGACAATTGTCCCTCAGGGACTTATAAATTTGAAATTATTTTACAATTATTATTTACTTAACTTCTGTTCTTAATACTGTTCATAAATTTAATTGATAGCCTAATTTAAATTTCTATACCTGCCTTTTGTTTTGGGGCAGAGTTGTTTTGTTTAATTCTGTTCTTTAAAAAAAAAAAAATAATTATTAAAAATACATTGTTTGTTATCTACATTCTCATTATTACTGGTTATACCATTATATGTTTGTGTCTTATGCAACAGTGAATTTCAGGCAAATGCAGCAGTACATTTCTTATAGGCGTCGAAACTCTTTTATGTATTGCTCTCGCAAAAATAATTAATTCATCCCGGCCTCCAGGGGCGTAGTGGAGCAGGAACGCATGGGAACGGTGTTCCCACACTGGTTTCATTCAGTAAAAAAAATAATAATAATAACAAATAAAATTAAAATCACTTACGCAAGTAAATAAAATAATATCTTAAAAAATGTGTGAGTGCCTCATATATTGATTTGAGGCATCAGCACCCATGCACCGTACCTACCTGAATTTCAATATTCTAATTGTTTACTTAGATTAAGATTCGGTAGTTCGTTGTCGCAACCTTGCCGTCTCGTCGTCGGCGCGGTGCTATCCGGTATCCGGGGCGCTCAAGTTCAGCCCCCTCCCTCTTTCACGTGCGACAGAGAAAGAGGGGAGAGAGAGGGAGGGAAGTCATTGTCATTGACCTCTGCAGTCGGCACTCGGCAGTCGCGCTACTGGCGTTCGTGTGGCAATTGGTGACGCGCTGATTTGACTGTTCTCTTTATTTTGTTTGTTAGCGAGGTTATCGTGCGCTGTAATACTTTAATAATTAGTTGTGTTATTTTAATAGTATTCAGACGAACTTGAATTGAAGGGCGATTACTCAATTATCCCAATCGAACATGGAGCAATCAAAGAAAAATCAAAAACACTGTTTTCGTTCTTTTCTAAGCAACCAAATGAAGATAAAGGTGAAGAAGAAAATGACGATTTAGATGTATCTCCCTCAGGGAAAAATCATACTTCTCTTTGTGTGTCTTCAGATGAAAAAAGTGGTTTACAGGCAGGAACTGAAATTAATTCTTCTGTAAGTTCGACTTCGAATATGCATGAGCATGATGTACAAAATACATCTGAATGGCCTTCTATGTGGACTATTTATATGTGGGAACGCAAAAAAGAAGCCTTCCCATGGTTGGGTTGCAAAAACGGTTCATTAGGCTGTACATTATGTAGCAACGTTTCTCATCTTGGTGCTTTTAAAAAGGAATGTACATCAATTTCTAAAGAATGGTGCACATTTGCAATAACATTCAATGGGTCTAGTAAGTCTGCCCAACTTACTTCCCTAAGAAAAAAAATTTTCTTCACAAGCAATCATCAGCCCACTTGACTGCTGAGAGCATAACCGCTAAGGCGAACGAGGAAACTATTGAAAACGTTTGTCATAAAATGAACATTTCCAATCTAGAATCTACAATTAAAGTATTTCGATCAGCTTACTATTTGGCAAAAAATGATAGGCCCTTTTCTGATTATTCTAAACTTTTGCAACTTCAGAAAATGAATGGTGTAGACATTGGTGTAGGATTACACTCTAGATTTAGTGCAACTGAAATCATTGGCCACATTTCTGATGAAATGAAAAAACGAATTACTCAACAGGTTAAAAGCATTTCAGGTAAAATTTCGATCGATGAATCTACAAGCTTAAGTGATAAATCTACTTTGGTTGTTTATTTAAAATGTGAAACCAGCAAAGATTTGCCACCAAATGTCTTATTCTTAGACCTAATTGAATTGCCTAACCAAACTGCTGATTCTATTTTTAAGGCATTCTTAGGTTGTTTGAAAAAATATGGGTTTGATCTTGAGTACCTAAAAGAGAACTTAGTTGCATTTGCCTGTGATGGCGCTAGTGTCATATTAGGAAAAAAATCTGGTGTCATAGAAAAGCTACTACAACAGTTTCCCAACATTGTTCCTTGGCATTGCATGAACCATAGGATAGAGTTAGCTGTAAGTGATTCTATCAATGACGTTGGGGCTATTAACCATTTTCAAATGTTTATGGACAAGCTGTACACTCTGTATAGTAAATCGCCTAAATGCCAAAGAGAACTAGCCGAGTGTGCTAGTGAGCTTGATTTGCAACTACAGAAAGTTGGTCGTATTTTGGGTACGAGATGGATTTCCAGTTCATTTAAAACTGTTATGGCCGTTTAGTATGGATATCAAGCATTGTACTCCCATTTTAAGAAGGCCCAAGAAGACAAGAACAGAACAACAACCGAACGAGCAATGTACGGTGGGTTGATTAAGCGCTTGACATCAACTCAGTTTCTGTCAGATTTGGTGATAATGTACGACATATTAGCTGAATTAACAATGGTTTCAGAATGTCTTCGAAATAGGGAGGCAACTGTTGTTTATGCAGACAAACTCATAAGAAGGTCAATTGCTTTTTTCGAGTTCCTTAAAGAGAAACCTGGAACTAAGACCCTTGAGGCCAAGAGAGCTGCAATCACTGGTAATTTTTGTGATGTTCCCTTAACAAGAAGAAACAAAATAACTGCTATTAATGACCAGCAGTTGCTATCAAGTGTTATTAACAACCTTAAACGGAGACTTTTCACAACAAGAAGCAGTAACGAACCATCTACAGCCACAGGGACCAACAAAATTATGATTATGAAAAAGAATAATGAATCTCTCCTTTCAGAACTGAAAGTACTTGAAAGTAACAACTGGCCTCCAGAAAAATATGTTGGATACGGTGAAGAAGAAATCGAACATCTCTGTGTAAGATTTAGGTTGAATGCCAACAAAATTAATAACAGCTTCAGAGATTACCTGGAAAACAGCACTACGATTCCGAAGGACTTAAACCCTCTGATAAACTGCACAAAGCTTATTCCTTGCAGTTCAGCAGAGTGTGAACGTGGCTTCAGTCACATGAATATTATTATATCGCCAACACGGTCAAAACTGACCATCGAGCACGTATCAGCATTAATGTTTATCAAGTTGAATGGACCAAGTATCCAGACATGGAAACCAGAGAATTACGTCAAGACATGGTTAAGACGACACCGCACAGCTGATGACACTAGAACTCGACGAGCCAACCTCCAACCTGACAAAGAGGAAGAAGGTGCATTTGCCATTTATTTGTAAATACATTATAAAATTTTATTGAATATGTTCAGTTTTTAATCTTTGTGTTTGAATTTGTTAGTAAACGTATACATAAAAACATGTTACATCTTTTATTTTTCCCTGTGATAATTTTATCCATTCCATAGGCTACAGGGCCCCCGAACCGAACCCCCCGCTCTCTGGGTGGGGGGGTTGTTTGTACCTCTCAGACCACTTCCTCCCATTGGTAAGTCAGTATTTAGCGTTCCCACACTGAAAATTTTGCCACTACACCACTGCCGGCCTCTAGCTTCCAGTTATTTCTTTAGACGCCTGCGAGAGTGGTGCAACATTTAAAATTACTT
>JAGFPH010000317.1:476330-503431 GCA_018207615.1 Philaenus spumarius
TGTTACGAATTGATGGGGTGTGTGATCAGAAATATATATTAGTTATATTAATTATTAGAGTTAGTATGTTTAGTGTAAAGATATTACTTTGCGTAAGACAGATAGAGGTAAACAAGGAAGCATAACAAGGAAGGATGAGCTTGGCGGAAGTGTTTTTGTGATGCACGGAAGAACAGTGTAGTTTGTCAACACGGAAGTTAGATGGGTTATATAAGCATAACCCTAATCTAGATTCGGGGGCCAGTCTGTTAAGGTGTTGGGCCGGTAGCTAGGCCAGTCTGTTAAAGTGTGGGGCCGGAAAGCTAGGCCAGTTAGCTAGGGACGTTTGGCCGGGACTTGGCCAAGTATTGTGATTTAGAAGCTAAGGGTTGGAAGCTGGACAGCAAGAGACAAGTCATCACTACGAGAAGTCTACACGAGATTGAAGGACGAAACCGGTTCTGCAATAGAACGAGATTTGAGTGAGTCACAGAATACTTAGTCTATTAATATCACATTGAGTTTGGAGTCAAAAGATTAACGGGAAAGTTTAAATAAAGTAAATTCAGTAGCTTTGTTTACCTAGTTCTTGTTTCAGTCTGTCATACGAAAGTAGTATCTAGTAAAGGAAATGTATGTAGAGCATAAGTATAGGATAATGTATCAAACCATATTATGTTTATGTTATTGCATTGTACAAATAAATATAGAGAGATAAGTTTTGCCACTGAACCACTGGAATGCATTGTTATTGATCTGTCTCTTTGTTACTAGCATAGTAAAGTATTGTTTGAACCCGGGTGATAAGGGAACAAGAAATCCCAAACCTATCACCTACAATCTTTTATTACATGTTTTATCATTTTTTTATTTATATTCTTTCTGAAATCACAATAATTTGTACCAAAAAGGCAGTTAGTACAAAAACACATGTAAATTTGTACGCATTTACTTCAATATTTTAAAAATTGTAAAACTTTAAATGTTTTACCTTACAATTTATAAAATTGTCCAAAACTTGAAAAAGTTTTTGCGGTTGGTGTCATTCTCAGCAGTGTTACTCCAGTTGTTGTGTTCATTCCCAGTCAATGGAAAAGGCTTCAGAGGCCTGATAATATACGGTGTCTGGGGTCCCTTCTCTCGGGGGTGGTGGTTGCTGGGATGTGGGTTTCTTTTATTGACACCTTTAATTATTTTTTAGATATTTCATGTCTCTGGACGAAAAGGAATAAGTTGAAGAAAAACGTATTGTACAAAGGGATCTTAGTATCAAGAGAAAAGATGATGCTGTTAAGCCGGTTAAATATTCAAATGATAAAAGCTTTAAAACCTACAAAAGAGTATATAGGAGGGTTTTGAAGGATGTAAAGGCAAAGAAAATAAAGAACTCAAATAATATCACTAAAACTACATGGGATATTATTAATGATTTTAAAGGGGGAAAATACCATCCTTCCCAAATTACTTTAAACTATCATGATACGAAAGTGTCTCAGCCAGCTGCAATTGCAGATACTTTCAATGATTTTTTTTTGCAGAGGTGGCAAAACCAGCAGGTCCTTTAAAGTATAGGTGTTCAGTGTTCTTCCATGATGCTTTTCCCTGTAAGTGAGCAGGAGGTAAAGAAAGTAATAATGAATTTTAAAGCAAAAGCATCAACAGATATATGTTTGGTCTGTCAATGTGGATTATTAAGCAGTGAGTAAATGTATTAAAGGGGCCCCTTTCGGATCTGATCAATGCCTCTTTTGAGAGTGGAGTGTTTCCAGGGCCGTTGAAGGCAGCTAAAGTCATTCCACTATATAAAAAGGGGGATCCAAATGACGTAAACAATTACCGACCTATCTCACTGCTTCCAGTATTTGGCAAAGTGATTGAAAAGATTTTTTTATTAAGACTTTGCAATTATTTAAATAAATATAATTTAATTGCAGATTGTCGGTATGGGTTTAGGCAAGGAAGAGCGACAATAGATGCTATTGTTAATTTTATTTCGTTTGTAATCGACAGCTTAGATAAGGGGAAACAAGCACTCAGTGTTTTCCTGGATCTTACGAAAGCGTTGATTTTCAAGTACTTTTTAATAAACTTGAAAACTTTGGCATAAGGGGTCTTCCGTTAAGATTGATCAAGTGTTGTGTTAAGGTAGAACACAACCGGTTATGATCTCTGGTGTGTTTTCAAATCAATTAGAGCTCAGGTATGGAGTCTATACTTGGCCCTATTTTGTTCTTATTATATAATATCAATGACTTGTCAAATTCCGTCAAGGTTGAAAATGTGGTTCAATATGCGGACGATACAACTCTTACTTTTCGTGCCAAGTTGGCAAATGAGTTCAAAATTAGATGCTTTGAGCAGGTTTGCAATGTCTCCCAGTTTTTTAATAATATTAATTTAAAAATAAATCTCAAGAAGACCAATTACATGCATTTTAATTTAAGTGTAAAATCAAGAGACTCAAGTCCTAATATTTTCTTGGATGATGAGTTACTTGAAGAAGTCAGATCTGTGCGTTTCTTGGGTATGACCATAGACAGAGGACTGACTTGGTCGGACCACCTATGTGAGAGAATGGCTTTTAAGATATTCATTCTCTGGAGTCTGGTAAAAAATGACTGTAGTAAGCATATCATAAAATCTGCATATTATGGTGTAATTTTTCCCCTCATAAATTACGGAATTGTACTGTGGGGAAATTCAAATATGCAGCAAATGCAAAGATTGTTTGTTTTGCAAAAGAAAACAGTTCGCTTGATTGCAAACTTAACCATTGGCCTATCATATAGGGAAGCGTTTAAAGTTGAGAAGATCTTAACACTTTCTTGCTTATATATAATGGAAATTATATTGTTTTGTCGGTTCAAAAGCTTCATAGCTCACAACAGGGATTTTCACACATATTCCACCAGAAAACGTGATGATCTAAGATTAACTAAACACAGATTAAATCTTCACATAAAACTACCTGCTCAAGCTGGAATAGAACTTTTCAACAGACTCCCAGAGTCTCTTAAAAGAGTTGATGATTACTATAATTTCAAGAAAAATTAAAACGGTTGTTGCTTGCAGGTGGCTGTTACTCGCTGGGTGAATTTTTGAGCAGTGACGAGGGCTGTGTGCCTTTTCCAATCAGTTTTTGAAACACCACATTGTTGGTAAAATTTTTTGTATTTATCTGTTTGTATGGATATAAGTATTGTTACAATTATGATTACTATGCTAAATTTATTATTGTAACTGTTTACTCAGTATTTTTTTTAAATTGTTTCTTTATCATGATGTAAAAATTTGTATGTACTATGTTTGGTTAAAGCAAAGTAAATAAATAAATGAAATTAAACTATTATAAAATACGGATCGTCTACAAGGTGGACGCACTTTTTTAAATCGTCAACTATGTAGACGCTGTGGCACTTAAAGGGTTAATTATTGTATATTTTCTCTACTTTTTTAAACTGCTTATTGTTTGATTGTATTTTTCTGATGTATTGTAATTTTGTATATATGACCTTTTTATACAAATAATATTTGTCAAGAAACCAATGTTGAATAAATAAATAAAAATTGTACGTCCCTCCTCTCTCTCTCTCCTTGCTGTTGGTATCCAGAGTGGAGTGCCGGTCCCCGAAGCAGCCAAGATTCCACGTACTTTGAAGGAGCAAAACGAGTAAGTGGTGGGCCACACAATTTCAGGAAAAGTAGTAAAGAGACAGTTTTTGTTGACAAAGATGCTCTGGAATCAGTTATGATAATCAGTTTTACATTCACTTGACTACACCGGAATTGACTTGATGGCAGTTAACAGAAGCAAATTCTTGGGATACTTTGTTTTATTTTCACAATTTCCACCAAAGGTTCACAATTGTCAAAAACATACTCACGAAATGCTTTAAGTGTCTCTCTTTTGTGCAACTGAAAGCGAACTGCAAGCAACTCAACATCGTTTTCCCCAAAAGTATTGTCTTTAATGTCTTTGGGACAAGTGCTTGTTCAACCACCGCAATAGTTCATCGTTCCAATGCTCCAAAATTACGTTTTATATTTCCCCCCCCCCCCCCCCAACCAGAGGTACCGGTACGGAACACCGTCACAAATCAAGCACTGTATATATATATTATGTAATTTTGTGTAAGCAGCTCTAGAGTCACACAAATTAAGCTAGTCTAGTTTCAGTCATTTTAGTTAGATTTTGTGTTAAATTATATCTTGAGGAAGTTAGTAAGTGTAATGTTTACCTTTATTCAACAGAAATAGATGGTTCTAAATAAGTTGTATAACTCAAATAAAGCCACAAAAAAATATTTATTCATAAAACAAATATTTGTTTAAAAAAAATATGTAGATAAACCTATAAAAATGAATTAACAATACTTAATACTTTCAATATCTACAAGCTATTTAGTGACTAGACTAGATACTATAAAACGACGTGCAATTTATGCTTTACAATTTTTTATTTACTGCATACATATTTTCAAAATTCAAATTCTGAAGGCATAAATTATGAACAAGTTTTATACAATTATTTCAATCATTGCTAAAACTAAAGTTGACATTAACATGGATTTTGCTATCAATAGTACAAAAATATATGTTTTATTTATTGGTTTAAAAAAAGGGTTTTTGTTGTTGTGGTTTTAAGATGAAAAGCACTGATGAACCAACACAAAACACTACAACAAAAACATTACATTGTCTTCACCAGAATTTTATTGGGTACCCTACGCTTTGGCGTCAGGTGTACTAAACACTTAGGAACAAGGTTACATTTTTAAATTTTGGTGTACCAGTTAAAATGTCTGTTTTACATTAGCTTAGCAAGTTTGAAGTCAATATCTTAAATATTACACATTGCTTAAAACAAATGTACCTAATTACAACTCTATTAAAAAAAAATCAACTCACTACAACGAGCCATATTAATGTGTATATAAAGTTCTAAATTAGTATTTTATAATTTCTTAAAAGTAAAGCTGATAAATGCCATTATTTTTATAATACTCATGTCAAAATCCGTGAGTGTACCAGCTTTATTTTCAAGATTTCAACTAAAAATTTAAGCATTCTAGTAACAAGCACATTATTTCAAGTGTATACCAAGATCCAATTCAATGACCCTGATAAATAAAATTACGAGCAAATACTAGTAAGCAGAAGGTTAACCAGCATCTGATTTATGAATAAGTTTATGCTTGGAGATACTATGAATAAAAACTTCCAAATATCTGCTGCCCATGATTATAGTCTTTAAGGATTTTATCGCTGCAGACTTTGTCAGCCATTATTGATTTTATAGGTAGTATCACACTTTTAATTGTCATTTCAGTTAATTGGATTTGTTTGATTTTGAGACTATTGCAAAAAAAAAAACTATTAAACTGATATTAGATCCAAAATCCATTTTGAAATACTCACAACTCTTATAAACTAGTAGTCACATACTAAGATTTTATTCATCAGGGCAATATCTCTAAAATTTCTGAAATTAGAGCTGTTTCATGAATCATGATGTTGCATATTGAAGTACGAATTCAGGCATACATTTTGTATTTTCGACTTGAACAATTTATAGGTACAGTATATTGTGCCCAGGGGTCCAAAACCTCCTGAATGTTATTTTTTCATCATCTAGATAAGTAGTTTTCAAAATATAAACGATTTAATGTTTTTATTTTATTTTAATTTATAGAAATTGTTTACAGGTTCCTAAATATTTTTGTCAACTTTGTTATATACAAAATGCCTGCATAAATTACAAGGTGTCAACCCGAAACTTCACAGAAAAAATGAGGATTCATGGTGCTCAATTTTGATATAGAATTCATAGCTCAAAATTTGTTAATGAGAAGAAGAAAGTTTTGATTGTTGCTGAGTTAATTTAACAATCACATGTTTCATACTATTGTACATATAATCAATAAAATTTTAAAATAACAATGTACAGTAAAATAGTAACAGTAACTTGTTTAAATTCAAGCTTTGTGTGACATCTCATTCAAATTTTACATTTAAGATATCTTCACTACCATATTGTTCTAAAAGAATGGTACTTATAAGACTAATTGTTAAATAAATTTGTTTTGTTAGCAGAAAACCTTAATGGTACTAAACCTTAAAGTAAGACAAACATGTAACTTGGTTAAAGTAACTTTTAATACAACTTGTAATGTGTATTACAAAACAAGAAATGATAATGAATGGCATTGTGTCACACTGGTTGTTTTTGTTCTGATTAATAACACCGTTTCCCTTTTTAAAGGTAATTTTCATATACTGGCAACGTACATCAGTTATGTTCTGTTCAAATAAAAATATTCAGAGTCAAAATGCAAATAAATGAAAATAAAATATTCTATTAGAATCCCGCTTATAAACTGCGCTAACTTTTTAAGTCTTATGATTTGAAATTGAGTTCAAAAAGTCCCCAATATTATAAACATCAGTGAAAATATACGAAGGAATCGATTCACCTATCACGGTTGGAGAAATTGATGTTCAGATTTTCTCAAAAACCTATACCCTTTACAGCATGTTCGTAAGAGGTTTTGCCTACCTAATTGCATTCATAATATGCTGGGTGATGATGCTCAGGCCATTGATATGGTGTCAGCATTTCTGCACAATTTGAATGTGATTGGTAATATTTAGAGATACAGTACTTGTTTTGTCCAGATTATCCTATACATTATTTCTCAAAGGTGTTCATCAACATTAATTATTCAAACATAATTTTAAAGCTTATGTTCCTCGTTATTAATGAAAAATAGACAAACAGCTTAAAATTCATATTTTCGTTACAAAAATTGGTTAAAAAACTTTTATATTATACTTCAAATGGTTCCTAATGAAAGACGCCATCTATAAACAATCTGAACTTGCATGACAGCTGTTAGTTATATTATTTACATTCTAAGATTTTATATGGAAACTGTTATTTATAAACGAACGTAAATAAATAAACGTAATTAACTGAATTAAATCAAAGTGTTTAATCAGGTAAGTGTAGAATATTTGCGAAATATTTGAACGGGTCAGTTAGTCTATTGTATTTTGTTAACTAGTTTTAGTAGTGTATTACAAATTAATTGTTGAACCATAATGCTATGTGTTTTCCAATTGTTTATTTTATAAGCATTAATTTAATGCTTGTTTTTTTTTTTTCAGGCGATGATATCTACTGAAGTTTTTCGCCTTTAACAAACAAAATATAAATTTGTTTGCCTTGTGTGAATAGTTCTGTTAGTCTACAGTTGAAAACACATTTAATTTAAAGTGTAAAATGTTCTGTTATTAATTTATAAAGTTGGTTGTAAAATTTAAAAGACGATTACTTTTACTATCAATAAATTATACTCCCTATAGGTAACCTTCTTTAAGTAATAATTGCGCAAGAACTTTTTATTGGTGAAGAATTGTTTTCTAAAAGCACTGAAACATCTTAATTTTCTATCTTAAAACAAATAACTTAGGAAGACAAAATAAGGCCAGAGAGGAAAAATTGAGCACAATAGTATAAACTTAATTTGATGATTGATTTAATAGAAAGAGACAAAATCGTACAGCCTATTGGATAGAGTTTGTTAAAAACAAATAGCCTTAATAATATGGTAATGTATCATCTGTATGAATTTTACTAATGTTTCATTTACACTTCAACAAGTTTGGAAACCAATTAATTGGTACATGATATTAAGACATGTTAAAATAGGGTCATGTGTTTTTGCATCAAGTAAAATCAATAATAATCCTTTATAACTTCCTTAACCCTTAAACTGTTAGTACTATTATTTTTTTGCAATGCCAAGCCATTTCGGTGCATGATGCAAGCATATTTTAAAAAATTGCCAAATATAGTAATTATTATAAACCAATTCAAAAGTGTTCCATAGCTTTTTTGTAGAGAAAGAGTCAAAGAATTTATATATGCCAGTAAAAAATTGATTGATGTAAAATTTACAAAGTTATTAGCTCACGAAACAAAAAATTTTCAGTAACGAAAGGAAAAAGTTCAACTTTAGGCTACATAAAAAGTAGTAAAAATTGTTTGTATTTTTTTTCAAAACGTGAAGAAATAAGATAGCCTAGAAATAAGTTTTTAGGTATTCGATTCTACATTTCATTCTCGAATTTTTGGTATAAAAAAAACATTGTTTGAAGTAAAAAATGTATAGGCCTAGTCACTTTGAAATTAGTCATGATTTGCAGGTTATGTAGTAAAAACGTTCAAAGTGTTATTTTGAACTAAACAATTGTGAAATTGAAATATATTTTTACATATTTCTATTTAGAACTAAATTATAAAACTTTCGTGTATTTTGAAAAAAATTACAAAAATGTTTTACTATTTTTTATGTAGGCATAAAGTTGTTTTTTCCCTTCCGTTTCTGAACATTTTTTGCTTTCTAAGCTAATAACTTTTACAATTTCAAAAGAAATTAATTTTTAGTTTAAAGAAATATTTAAAGAAAGATAAAAATGCTATCTTTTAATTGCTTTTTATTTTATATTGGTAGATCAAATGATTTAGAAGTTATTAATATTATAGTGAAGAAATTAATAATCAAATATGTTTATATGTTATACAAAGATATACAAATGTTTCCGAAACTAAACGAATAGGTATCCCTTCTTTAAATTTGTATAAACAAATACATTGATGATAAAAGGTTATATTTATATACAGTTTATAACTTCAAAGCAAATATTATAAAGTATATTATAGCATACATTACTTCTATTTATAGCTCATATTAAAAAAAAAATCAACTTCACAAGAAATTATAACGATTAAAATTGTAAACATACCTCTAAACTATAATCTACACAGGGTTTGTTTAAGTATTACAGATGATGGATGAAATCAGCTGTTATATTATAAGTTACTCATGAACGTACTTATGTACGTACACTCGCTTTTATAGAAATTAACTACAATACTGGTAACAAAACTAGGAATAGTTTGAATAGTAATTTAGGAATATATGCTTTGCCTAAAAATGAAATATTATTATAACAAAAAGTAGAATTGAACTGTATACTTGTAAATTCTTATTTTATAAACGTATTTAACTTAGTTTTACTTGAATCACAAAATTAGATCAAACAAATGAAACCTCTATACAATATCCTTGACCGTTAGAAATAGTGTGGGAACGGCGAGTTTTGAATTCAATAAAAGTCTGTATTTTCCAGGACTGTATGAATAAAACCGTTACAGTAAATCTGGTTTTTTTACACGAAACGATAGATCGAAGTTTTCCCTACAAATCGATATAAACATATCTATACAAATATATTGAATTAAAACAAATATCTCAAATGCAGAATGTGCTTTTTCATTGGTTGAAAACTGCCCAAATGCAAGGGTTTACAGAAAACTCTATATTTTCGGAACTATAAGAGTGACGTCTGATTGGAAGGCAGTTTTAGAAAGTTAAAGTCTTGACGAATCCAAAGGTATCTTTATATTATTTTCAAAACAGTTCTGACGAGTGATATTGAGTCTAAGAGAAGTGACAAAGTTGAGTCATTTCTTTGCGTTTTTCATGTGCGGCAATAGCATTACAGAAAACTACAATTTTAAAACTATGATTACATAAATATGTAAATATAAGTTTTAGAACAAATTTGTAAATACAAAAATTAAAGTTTAAATCATTTCTTTTCCAAGGGTTTTTGTTTTATTGCGATTAGATGATTTTTAGTGGGTGAAATATTCAATACAAGTAGAGTTGTCAATTGAATTGTGTTAGACCACAATATATTTCTCAGTATTTCTTTGAGTAGTGAAATACTTATAGGGTTAAAAAAATGTTAATATCTTGTTAAAAAACAGTAAAAATAAGATAGGTTCAAATATTTTAAAATTATGTTATACAATAAATTAATATGATGTAATTGTATAAGTTATAAATAATTTGGTCATTTGTGCTAGTAAGTACAGATGTAACCAAGTGTGAACTATTAATTAATGAAATAATTTTTTAGCATTAGTACTAATATGATTTTCTTAATTTAACTTAAACATAACAATTATTTAATTTGTATATAATATGGTTACAATATTTTTTAAATGAAAAGTCAGAAATCTGTTTTAATTTGATGTATTTACAATGTGCTTGTAATACTAATGGAGGGAGAGAGAGAGATTGGAAGATGACAACAAACAAGTCAATGGTGTTACTGTTGTTCGAACCTGAAATCTTAACAAAGTCTAAAAATAAAAGCTATATAAAATAAGCTATTCCACTCCCAAAATATTTGGTACACATGATAAAAAGTTACAAATTAGAAAAAAAAACACATTAAGGATTTTTAGGTACAGTAGGAAAATTTACATTGAAATTTCTTTAACAGTATATTACTACGGTTAACAGTACATTTTACAGAATTTAAAATAAGTACTTTAAAAGTCTTACAAATATTAAAACTACAGTTAAACTTGATTATAGCGTCAACGAAGGGATCGAACGAATGTTGATGCTACAATTACGTTACGAATGTTGATGCTACGAGTGACGTTATAAAGATGTACCAACAGGAAATTGTATTTTTGTTACCTCGAATGAAAGGACAACTAACTATCTAGTATTACTATTATTGGCAACATTATTCATGACGATTATTAAAAAGAAAAACGCTGTTCTTTTCTTTTAATGTGCAGTAGGGTCCCGATAATTAGAGCTAATTGGAGCTGAAGTCACCTATAATTATAAATTAGGTAACATTTTTAAGTGTGTAAAGTTTTAATGAGTAAAAAATTAGGTTCAACATTTAAATACATGCTCTATGTACAGTATTAACAAACTGTAGTATTACTGTAATTTTAAAAGCACTAAAATTACTATTAAAACATTAACTTACTGTATTAAAAAACATATAACAGTTTTAAAGTGTCAACACTGGAACTGTGGGGCAACTGTGTGATCACAACTAAGTAAATGTCTCGCCAGGCTATTTGATTGAGTGGTTCATCCTGCTCTTTTGTATTGTCTGAACACTTTCCCAGCAAGGTTTAGTTACACACAATTGCTTAGCGTGGGAATTGTTCCTTAGGAGGGGTGGGAGAGATAGCAGTGTTGCTTGTAGTAAATCCCACCCTCTACCAAATTTGATGGCACCCGCCACAGATTACATTTTATGTGTTAAAAAAAAAATACATAGTTTGTTTATTTTGCGATTTGATTTTGAAGAGGGAGAAAATGTTCGGCTAGACATCAAAGGAAAGGGGGGGGGGGGAGGATTCTAACATTTTTCCAGTTCTGAGAAAACTGAATTCAAAGTTTCACATTGATATTTTGTAGATTTACGACGTTACAATCGAGTGGTTAAAATATTTATTGATGCTAAAACAGGGGTTTATAATAACATAAAAATTAACAATTTGACCGGACCTAAAAAAATAAAGCTATGTCCGAGTTGACGCATTAAGACCAAGTTCAACTGTATATATTATTTAGTTTACAAAGCAAACTTTTATATTACAACAATACAAATTTTAAAACAGTCCACAACCAATGATTTAAAACTCAAAAGTGCTTAATCATTTCACTGCTATGACATTCATTTCAGCTAAATTACAGACTAGCATAAAATGCTATCGTAACTATGTATGCTAGTTTTTATATCACTAAATTGCACGGAAACAGTATTCATGAAGGCATATTTTTCATGCATACTATAATGATAATAAAGGATCCGTTCTGAACTTACATAAATAAAAATGGCTGAACATTTATCATAGTTTCTATAATCAATTTCTAATATAAAAAAAGTCATATCACAAATTTCATTAACTCTTATCACTCAAGTGAAATGCCTTGAATCCAGGAACTTAGGTCGTTAGTTTGGTCACATTCTACAACCATTTCAAGTCCAGGAGAATCAGGAGCAAGTAATAGTTGTGCTGCTGTTCTTCCCGAAAGGTAAGCTCCGTGTACAGTTGAATAAAAACTGCTATGAGTATGTTCTCCAGCAAACACTACCACTGGCTGCAAATTATTAATGTTTACATCTTACTTAAAATTGCTAGGTTCAAACAAATTAAAATGTCACTGTCACCTATCATTAAGGAACAATAAAGTTATAGTTACGTCACAAACATCTTCAAATAGTTCATACGACAGAAACATATAATTTAATTTTGATGATCTATTCGCTTAAAAAAATAATAATTTTGTTTCCCCTTATCAGCTTTACACATTTTTTTTACTAAAATCCAGGATACTGGAAGAAAAAAGAGAACTTTGTACATTACTTAAAAATGTAAATTTCACTGATAACATTCAAAGGTAAATCGTGTAATGTAAGTGTATTTTAAAGAATTTATTGCAATTATAAATTATTAAATTTAAAGAAATATTTGAAAGGAGAACTCAAATAATTAATAATAAAAGTGATATGCTTTAAATTTCAGTAATACAAAAATTACAATTTATAATTATATAAAAACACTAGCTGGCCTGATCCGGCTTTGCACGGATATACAAATCAAAGTTAAATGTACATTAACAACAATAAAAATAAAAATATATCAATAAATATATTATACTATGTATTTCTTATGGGGATTTTTAGTAACTTTGACAACCCAAACCCCCTTAAAATTTCGAATTTTTTGAAAACCTTCCTTAGCGAGCACTTAGGGCCCCAGAGGAAGCTACATACCAAATTTCATTCCAATCCGTTCGCTGTTTTTTTTTTTAGTAATATTGACCCCCACCCCCCAAACCCCTTCTAAAATTTAGAATTTTTTAAAACCTTTCGTAGCGAGCACTTATGGCTCTAGAGGAAGCTACATACCAAATTTAATTCCAATCCGTTAGGTAGTTTTGGAGAAATTGTGATTTAGTAACTTTGACCCCAAAACCATCCCCTAATAAGATTTCTAATTTTTTGAAACCCTTTCTTAGTGAGCACCCACGGCCCTAAAGGAAGCTACATACCAAATTTCATTGCAATCCGTTCGGTAGTTTTTGAGATTTCGTGATGAGTCAGAGAGTGAGTAGATTTGGATTTTATATATATAAATGACGTACTATCAAAAATTATATAGGATTTAGCATATACAAATGTAAGAAATTGTATAATTAAAAGTAACAATAAAATACAGCAACAGTAATAAACTTAATTAATATAATTAAAGCACAAATAAACTATATCATCTGAGAAAATGAACTTAAAAAGGAAACAGTTATTTACCGGGCCGGCTTTACATATCTCGCACCCATGGGCCCTAGGCTCAAAAACATTTGCCGCCGCCCCCTTCTCAAATCCTCGCCACACAACTCCCCCTAAAAAATCCTGCCGATTGCCTCATTCTACTACAGTCTTCCTCTTCCATTATAAATTCATGTACACATTTATTCCGGGTATTTATTACTCGTTGTTTACTTTCCAAAATACTGGGCTTCAAATTGTGTTTCGCTAGAGGTAGTAGGCATGTTTGGTTTGAACTCTTGAAAAACCGAACTTTTCTTTCAACATCGGAAACAGCTTCGTTTTCCTTAAGTACCACTTTATGTCTTTTTTCATCATTATATTATGAACTATCTCCCTGCTGATCAGTCACGGAGTTAGTGTTAAATTGTGAAGAAGTTGATAAAATTATATAACTTAACAGTTCTGTTTATTACATCATCAATTTTTGCTCTCTTCTTCCGCCATTTTGCGGTATTCTGTGCCGCTAAGCTTCTTTCGTCCACCCATTTTTCAATTAAGAAATCGTAACACTAAACTATAAAAAAACTTAATAACTTATTTTCACAAGTATGCACTATGAACTACTAGAGAAATCATAAGGTACAGGCTACCGTAAATAATATTTTAAACTTAAACAAACACGGTGCGAAAAGAAACAAAACTCTATAATTTTAACCTTTACATTACTGACTTGCAGAAGCTTAACAGTTGACCCGGTGGGAGATGTAAACATGTATCTGATTGGTTCTCGAATAGAGCGGTAGAATCACAAAGGTGTTGCTCTCCCCCTCGCATGCACTCTACACAAGTCTACAGTATAAGTACTCACTGCTACCTTCTACTGCCACCCGTCCTCTTAGTGCAGAAGCATTAAAAAGGTAATTACATAAAGGTAGCATTACATTACCTTAAAACAGTATAGGCTACATTTCTCAGAGTTCATCCTAAAAGTTTGGGAAAACCTGCTTTACTGTTTTTAGAAACATTTATTTTTCCCAAAATTTGCCGCCCATGCCTAAATTCAGCCCTCGCACAAGCAAAACTAAACAGTGAATAAATAATGCTTGGGAATACAACATAGATACATATATAACTACTATCTGCCAACTTCAGTGGCTTTATGGAAAAGGAAATCAAACGATTCCAGAATATTCACTGGGAATCATGGCAGAAAGCTTTCAGAACCTAGTTAAATCAGAAAAATACAAGAAGTAGTCTCAAGTGGTCTCAACTCATTAAAAAAGTGCTAAAACTATATAAATTGTATAATGTAAAAGAAGTTAAAATAAATGTAACATATTATCATATTTGAAATAAAGTTAACGTAGTAAAATAATAAGAAAATGTTAAAAAGTAGCTTATAAAATTAATCGGATGAGATCGCAGGAGGAATGTCCAAAAATGTATTAAGATTGTAACAGTGCTAAAAAAAATGAAAAAAGATTGTTAAATTTTGCCAAAATGTTTATGTTAGTATAACTGTTTGTGTAAGAGATTTAAAGCGATTTTTGAAAGAAAAACAGATAAGTATTACAATAACATTAAAATAGGATTTTGTTGTCATGTGCTTGCTAAATTGCCTTTTGCAATAATTTAACAAACTTGACATATTTCTGAAAAAATTATTAAAAATTTACATATTTGCTTTTATGCCTATATTATTTGTATTTTATGTACTTGGAATTTATTAAATATAATTACAACTTACCGTCGTCAATAGTCAATTGTCGTTGATTCTTCAAACGACGTTCGTTTCGGCTTATTCCGCCATTTTCAAGTTAAAATTTGTTGGAGAAATTAATCCGTTGTCACACATCACATGCACATTTACACACAAACATTCAGAATAAATTAGAATAAACACAAAAAATTCACTATTAAGAAATCACATATCCTGTGGGCCCACTGTCTCGCACTGTACTGATGTCATCAAAGTTCACTGGGTTGCAATTTTCAATAGATTGTTATCAATTACGTGGTGGGGGGGAGTTTATTTGGTCTCTGTTTCTGTTATTATTATAATCGTATCAAATAAAACATTGGAACCAAATCCAAGTTTCTCATTAAGTATAGTATGCGGTTTAGTTTTAAACATTTTGTATATTTCGTATTGTTCTAAAGCATTTAATAATATGCCCTTTTCTCAGTGGTGGAGCATTCTTAAGGTACGGTCTATTGTATTGTAATTGTGGATAAGATTGATGAGGTGTTCAGTATATTTAGATTCAACACCTTGTAGGCGTAGAGTTTGTTTACTAGTGGGGATGTGCTCTTTGAATCTCGTCTTGAACGATCTACCCGTCTGTCCAATGTATTTCATTTGGCAGTCGGCGCATGATAATTCATAAACACCATTGCTGTCAAATTTGACTCTATTATTCCTGTTTGTATTAATCATCCTTTGTAAATTATATCCTATTTTAAATGCTGTAGTGTATGTGCTGTAACTCTTCATTGTATTGTAACACTATATATTTATTCTCCGATTTTACCTTTGGTTTCCTAGACTTATTTTCTTGTTTTTTTTAAATTCTGTCAACAATAGATGGCGGATATCCATTGTTGATGGCAATGTGTTTAATAGTATTGATTTCATTGTTGAAGTCTGCTTTGTGCATGGGTATGTTACGGAGTCTGTAAACGAAATTGTTATAAGCTGCCATTTTGTGTGATGTAGGATGGTTGGATGATGCGTGGATAGTATGGTCAGTATGGGTAGGTTTTCGATATATTTTAAAACTATGGCTTCCATTTGACAATGTTATTGTTATGTCAAGGAAATTGATGCTGTTTTCCTGTTGTATCTCAGTTGTGAAGTTCAGGTTAGGGTGTAAACTGTTCAGGTATGTGGCAACAATTTTTATTTGCCTACTTGTGCCATGATATAATACGATTATTTCGCCTACATACCTGTGGTAGTATAATATGATGTTTTTGTGGTGTTTGTTTACGTTATTGATGATGTGGTTTGTTTCAATGTAATTCAAGAATATTGAATTTATTGTAATATTTGATTAAACAAATTTAAACTAATCTTTTGTTTGTCTGTCAGTCTAACTCATTTATGTTGCCAGAGCCAGATTTGACAGTATTCATAAAGTTCAATACGATTGGCATATGAAATATAAAGTTAAGTAAAATTTGAAGTATTGGTAAGACTAGTTAGGTAAAAAAAAGGAACTATGTGGTCACGTCGGAAGTCTCAGCGATAATAAATCAGGCCTGAGGTTTCCTAGTTCATTTTTATTAATTCACAAACATAAGTTCAAGTTTCAAAACAATCCTTTATTGTTTATAGATGTTGAACAGGTAAAAAATTTATACCTAATTTATATTGTAATTTATAAATCAATCTGGGAGCTATATAACGCAATGAAATCCTTCATTATTATAATTTTTTTTTTTGTAACACTTAACTTTACAAAAGAAAGAAAAAAACATGTTAAAACTTTGTTCAAGAACTCAAAAATTGAGGGATATACATTTAAAAGGTTTTGTAGTTTTGTGATACTGATTCCCACTTAATATAGTTCATCACGATAAGTTTTATAAAAAAATCAACATTTTCCAAATCCATTCCAAATCACTTTAAGTAGTACATTAATTTGTAGTGTTAGAAATGTAACGTTGTTTATCCATTTATCTCAACTGCAACGAATTTTACAGTTAATTAATTTTAAAAAACAGTAATGGTTAGTTAATTGAAGCAAGTTGTAATTTGTTCATACGAAAAAGAATAATAAATTAGCGAAGTAAGCGTTTGACATTTTAGCTAGTATTTGTAATTGTTTCAAGATCGTTTGTTTGACTTATCAACTTAGGTAAACAAATTTAGAACCAAAAACTTTTAAGATGAAATCTTGGGCTAGTGCGTCCCCATTATATTAGTTCGGCTAGTGCGTCTTATTTATATTAAGAGATTATCGAAAAATGTTGTGAATTTATATGATCAACTCACTAGGTGTTTACTATATCTTAACATAGGCCTAAGTAGGACCCTGATATCAAAAGGTGTCGCTCAGTAATTATTACAAAAACAAATATAAGTTACTATTAAACAATGTTTAACCTAAAATACTGACTTTGTTATGTTGAGGGCTGGCATACAGTGGCTGTGCTATTTGTTCCACATCTGACTGACTAGCACCAATGGCCATTGAAGTATAAGATCCTCGTGTATATTTTTCACTTTTCCAGTGAGTGCTGGAACCAAAAGTAAATGTACAACTACAAAAACAGCTTTACCATAACAAATACAAGAGTGACATAACATATTTAAACACTTACAAAGTCTGATCAAAAGTTCCAGGGCTGATGGTTGTTAAATTTATACAGTAACATTACAAGTAATCTACCTTATCCTTTTTAAGTACTCCTACTGTATATTTGTAATCTCCTTCAAAAGGTGCGTGCAATACTATATCAAATTCAGGAATCCTGCTTTATTCCTTCAGCGATTTTTGTATGTCCTTAATTGTGCCAAATTTGCGCTCTTTCGGGGATACTTGAGCCTGGGGAATACAACATTCAGCAGGTGTCAAATGAAGCAAGTAAGTTGTTTAAGAAGACCAATCATACCACATTTTTGTGCAAAACACATGAAAAAATTGTCAAATGAGAGGGAGCATTGTTGCGATGCAAGATCAATTCAGGGCTCTTCTTTCAAACACTTTTATGCAACCGTCTCAAAACTTCAAGATATTAAAAAGTATTGATTGTTTAACGTTGTTTAAAGAATTCATGGTGAAAAACTCCTTTAATCAAAAGAGATTAATCAACATGACAACGACTTCAATCTTAACTCTCATGTTTTATTGGCAATTGGAAAACTAAGCTTTTCAATACAGTATAGTTCCAATTTTATTGATATAATTTGGACCAACAAAAGGTTATATAACTGAAAAGTTGAATGATACAGAAGTCGGGGGGGGTTTGAAAGGAAAACAGAAAAAACACATAAATACAAGTATTTAAAAATGTGTTTTTATTATTAAAATGTTAAATTGTAACATGAAATTGTTACTAATATAATTACTGTAGGTAATTGTGTAAAAAATATAATGCATAACATAGGAATATATACGTAAAAATAAATCAGTAATTATTTTTTGCCGTAACGGTGCAGCTTTATTTTGCAGAAAGGTCATGCTAACGCCACATTGATATCACGGTCACGGTTGCAGTTGCTTTCAGTTGTCATTTAATTTAAGTTAAGATTGATTGATAAGTTGGCTTACATCTTCTTCCACAATATGTTCAAAACAGTGTTGCTACATAATTCAAATATTCCTGGAAATTTTGATATTTACTTTGAGTAATACCAATGCTGCATTGAATATTATCAAAAAACTTAGATTTAGCCATTTTTTATTCAATCAATACTCTGGTACATTTGTAGTTTTATCACCCACTTTACTTTAACAACAGGTGAAAACAACTTACCATATACATAGTTTCGGTTTGGGTACAAATGGATCATTAAGAAATTGTCTAAGTATATTTGTGCATGTATCTGCTATTTGTTGTTGGTTCAGAGTTTCCATGTATTCAGCTTCTTTGCCAGAAATCCAACCCAGCAATAAAGTTTCTGTTACTTTTGAAAATGAATAAATCTTCTTATACCATGATTTTTGAAGATCTTCTATAAATTTCAGAAAAGAAATGCTTATTAGAATTACTTAAACTGCTCTGCAAGTGATGCAGTCTTACTAGTTTTAAGAAGATCACAAAGAAATAATTTATTTCAAACCCTTGAGCTTTGCATATTAAAATTAGAAAAATTAGGTAAGCCTTTCATCAAAAATAACAACAAGTTTTCACGTTTTAAAGTGTCTTAACCTGTATACAATTCTTAATCATGTTTACCAGCTCCAGTCTTGGTAAAATTTTAGACTGATCGTGCATTTAAAACTGAGATCAATTATACCATATTAAGAGTCTCACTCTATTCTTTGATAACATCAGAATTCTTGGTGCTAAAACAGTCGTTACAATCCCATAACCAGTTAGACTACACCATTTATTCAGTCACGTGAAACACATTTTTTGTTTCTTTTAACTTTAGTTGTGTATCTTTACTTCTTTTTAGTGAGTTTGGGAAATTCTAATATAATTGGAAATTTATCTTTGCATTTCAGTGAATTAATATACATTTTCATTAACTTCTTCAGTGTTCATTCAATACACCAAGAGTCTGGAATTGATCTAGCAGTTGGACACTTACATTTGTTTATGTCTTGTATGTAAAATACATTATTGTAGTAAAATGTAAAAGATTTTTTTATTCTACAATTTTTATACATTAATATATTCATTAGTTTTTGCGTGGTACTGAATAATAATCTCACAAAGCTAAAATTAAAAAATCCAATACCTGGGTAATTGATTTATTTCATTCAGTCTTTTATTTCCAGAAGGGGAAAGATGGGGAAAGAGTTGGAATTAGGTGTCTTAAAACCTTTACATTTCTCTTAGTTAAAAACTGAGCTGTTATAAAAGAGCATTCCAATATGAGATCCTTCATAGTATAAGGACAGTTTAGGACAAATATTTAAACTAATTTCAAAAAGACAATTTTCATAAATGTAATAATAATAATAAATGACTTTATTTTTTGGGGCGAGGTTAGGACTGTTTAGTCCTCTCTTCCACCTAACCCCAATACAAAAATACAAACATATTATACAAAATTACAAACATATACAAAATTAAATTCTTAAAAATAAATATTACTTTAACAGACAACAAATAATAATAAATGTAGCTTATGCAATTTATAAAAACATTAACAGCAATGACTACAAACAGGTTAATACGCATTACAATCATAATTACACATTCATACAACTGAACAATAAACACTTCCAATGTACGCCTCAAAACTGGGATGCATCATCCACTTTGTACAATAAATATGACATCAATAGCTTTGAAAACTGGACACGGCCGTCAGCAGACTTAATTGCATCCGGTAGCGAATTCCACAGACGGCAAGCGGACACAGTAAATGATTTATTATATTTCATAGTCCGGTGCAAAGGTATAGCAAGAGTAGTGTCACATCCTCTAGTCCTCTTTGCACTTATGTTAGAGATATAGACAAACTTTTCTGCCAGGTAAGTCGGCACTCCAGTTTGTAGAATGGAATGTAACATCATCAGAGTATGATATGTCCGTAGTTCATTAAGTTTTAAGATGTTGAGAGTTTTATAATAAAGAGAAACATGAGCATCGCGATTTAAATAAAAAATAAAACGTATACAGTAATTCTGTGCCCACTGCAATCTGTTAGCCAACACCACGGACATGTCACCGACTACGGTGTTACAGTAAGTAAAATATGGAAATATAAGAGATTTTACAAGGAGCACTCTGACGTGGAACGGCAAGAGTTCTTGCATTTTCTTTAAGGTATGCATCCCTGCAAAAACTCTTTTACACGTCTCAGTCACATAATCTCTCCAAGTCAGTTTACTATCAATGATCAGTCCAAGGTCCTTAACTTTGTTACAGTAGTCTAAGATGTCGTTATCAAACTGAAGTCTGGGAAAGTTGTCTAAGTCTATTTTGTTCAACAGTCGAGAGTAACCCAAAATAATAGGCTGCATTTTAGCCTTGTTGATTTTTAATCCGTTTTTTCTAGACCACAAAGAAATATTTGAAATATCATGATTCATGCGTTCTACCGCTCTACCGGAATCCTCTATTTTAAAGTGTAAATATATTTTAAAGTCATCGGCATATAAATAAAATTTACAGTATTTCAATATTGTAGAAATGTCGTTTATGAAAATGCTAACTAATAAAGGTCCTAAGACAGAACCCTGCGGAACTCCTATGCTAACATCCCTCCAGCTAGACCTACTTTCTCCAATACTGACACACTGCCTTCGTTCAGAGAGATATGACTGAATCCATGACAAACACACTGGCTCCAATCCAATATTTTTTAATTTAGCTAGCAGCAATGAATGATTAATGGAATCAAAGGCTTTAGAGAAATCAAATAGAGTTAGGATAGTTATTTTTTTGCGTTCCATTGCCATTCTTACATCATCGGTTACATGAGGAAGAGCTGTAGTGGTACTATTGCCAGAACGGAAACCTGATTGAAAAGGACTGAGAATGTTATTCTGTTCAAGGAAAGATGTTAATTGTTGGTGGACAATTCGTTCGAGACATTTTGATAAGGCTGGCAGAATACTGATAGGTCTAAAATCGGCAGGACCTAAAATGTAGGTACTGTACTTAATTATTTTCCAACCTAGCCATGCATAACAAAACCATTCTAATAAAAGTTTATTCATTTTCATAATCTCATTCTTATCTTGTAACACATAATTTATTACAGAATATTGACTTTGAAATCTAACAATGAAAAAAATGACAGAGTTGAAAGCTGCTTTTTATCAATGTCTAAGTTTTATTTTTTCAAGATAAGGAAATAATATAACATTTTCCTGTCACTCCATGGACGGTAAAGCTATAAATTTGGTTGAAGTAAGCTAGTCAAATAAGTATGTTCTGCTGATAAATTTAAATATTTATTTTACCATTAGAAACATTTACATGAATAAACACCGCCAAACACAAAAAAACTAACTCTTTTGATGGTTTTTAATAATAAATAAATTGCTTTGATTCTTTTTCATTAAGTTGCTGTGTGATTGGAAGCACTTATTAAAATGTAAGTTTTACGGACTCAGCATCATAAATTCTTACAATCTTTTTAGTGAAAAATCTCATTTAATAACACAATATTAGATAAAATTCTTTTTATAAGTCAACCACAAGAATGTTTTTAGATGGAAACGTACTTTTACTCATGCGCTCTAATATAAAATCTTGATAGCTACATTTTATTACAAAAAGTTGTATTCACTTCACTGTTAAAGTAAACATTAAGACAATATATTATATAAATCTATGTAAGTTTTATCTGAATCTACTATACCTGTTTTTGAACAATCAGCATTCCAAAGAAGTATGACTTCAGAAACATCAGGATTAAGAAACGGCCTATCATAGAATAAAAAAATTTTGTTAACAGTTCCAAACAACAGTCTTTCTATGGCTTCAACTTTATATTGCGGTAATGGGGGCGAAAATAATGTAGCCGCACTTTCTTTCAATACGCCTAAAGGGATTGTACATATAACATGGTCTGAATAAAATCTATCACCACTTTCACAAATTATTTCAACACCAGCACTACAATTTTCTTCTTTATGCTTTTTTGAAAAATGTTTTCGTTTGGCGACCGGTGTATTACTATTATTTACATCTACAGAGTCACTTGAACTTTTACGTGTAAGTGGCACATCTTCAGTAACTGTCCTATCAGAGTCATCGGAATCATTTCCTTGGTCACTTATTCCAGAATCATTATTAGGACTTGTGACCGGTTCAGAGGAACGTCTCCAGTGAATAGTAGACACTGGGCACTGAGTAATTAGTTTACTGGGAGGTATTGCTTGAGACACTGGACCTAGAATACTGCTATATCCTGAAGGAAGAACTATATTGCCCCCTTGAAGTTCTGTATAGCTGCCAAGTTCAAGTAAATCAACTTCATTCATAGAATCACAACCACTAATACAAGTTTCTCTTTTGAGAAGACAGTTGAAAATAAGACTGCGAAGCTGCCTATCTTCAGGGTCTGCAATCCTTTCAAGGTACAGACTCATTTCTAAAGTGATGTGTTCGCCAACACTGTTTATGCCATCTGGAGGCAAGTATTGGCACAAAAAGTATTCTTCACATCGATGGAGGAAAACCATATATGCTTCATATATTTCCTAAAATCACCACAAAGATATAAGTTATGAGAAAGATTTGTGTATAGTTTACAGTACAGTATACCTGCACATTAAACTAACATGATTCTATTGGTATATTTTTTGAGTGGTAGGCTGATATAAAAGTTTTTATAAAATAATCATATTTAAGTTAATAAAGATGTTAAACTCTGAAGTTCGATAGATAATAAAGAAATACACATTCTTGTTAAAATGTGGCAAGTAAAAATTTAAACTTCCCTTCTAAAACCACACAAGAATGATGTTGGTATATGTATGGTTGTAGGTTCTTGAAAAACGTTGGTCGGTCAAGTTATTTAAAAAAAATTAAAATCTACCTTTAAAATCCCTTTTCATATTTTCTCTTGTGTATATTTTAGACCAAAGATAACTCTTAAAACATGCACATTAATTAAAAATAAAGATTTTAACATTTTTAATAAACTGTAGAAAATAGGTTCACTGCATAATAATACTCTGGAGTTTGGTGTGATTGCAGGATTTTGGAACACAAGTTTGTTGGCATAAGTGTTAATTCGTGTTGTGTTTTATGTTTGTTGTATTTAAAACAATGTATTAAAGGCTACCTACATTTAAAATCCCTTTTCATATCTTCTCTTGTGTATATTTTAGACCAAAGATAACTCTTAAAACATGCACATTAATTAAAAATAAAGATTTTAAAATTTTTAATAAACTGTAGAAAATAGGTTCAGTCTAACCTGCATAATAATACTCTGTAGTTTGGTGTGATTACAGGTTTGGAACACAAGTTTGTTGGCATAAGTGTTAATTTGTGTTGCGTTTTATGTTTGTTGTATTTAAAACAATGTATTAAAGGCTACCAAATCTAGTAATAAAGGTTTTGTATTGTAAGTTTAATTTTTTTAGTCCTGTAGATAGTACCAATTATGCCATATAAGACGTGTCAGAAGGAATTGAATCATGAAATTAATTATGGTGAATGGGACATTGAAGGGGGAATACTGCGGTCGTGAATTTGTGCCTTCTTGTGTAATTGTATGTGTACGAAAGTCATCATAGTAAGCGGCAGTTGTAGAAAACTTAGCAAAGGATGAGCCCAAAAAGTTTACAATATGATGAATGCCTGTAATCATTGTCCCATTCTGCTGCATCAGTCCCACCAACTGTAAAGAGGGGACAAGGCCACATACAAAATGTAGCTTCTTCCAAACAGTTGATGTGGGAGTAAGAACTAGAAGTTATTGTGCAGATATACTGCACCCAAGAATCCTTCCTGCTCTGCCTAAACACTCTGCGGGCTTTGGCACGCAAGTTCTTGTGACTTTTGAGATTTTCGCATGTCGGCATTAGATTAAAAGTCCTTAGAGCTTTTCTTCGTAACTGCAGAGCTTCTTTACAACATTTGTCATTCCACCAAGGAACTGGTGGACGTTTTAGTCGTGTAGAAGTTTTTGGTAAATTACTTTCAGCTGTTAAAATAATTGAACTTGTAAATGTCTGAACTATTTCATTTATAAGTATGTTGATTAATTTCTGGTGTCAAATTCTGAAATCATCCCATAAAGCTTTATTTATGATCCATTGAGGTGTTCGGTTATTCAGAAAAGAGGAGTCAAAGGAAATGTTTATGGTCGCTGCCATAAAAATCTGGCATCACTGTCCACTTAAATCTTGTAGCTAGCAAAGGACTACAAAATGACAAGTTTACAGCAGTCCAACCACCTGTCGAATCTGCTAAGTGTGTTAATGATCTGTCATTAAGTAAAAAAATTCAAATCGGATTGTATCCTCTCAATTCAAGGCTGCAGGTTGAGAACATCCACGAATAGTGGTGTGCGTTGAAATTGCCAACAGCGGAATCGGAGCAGGTAATTGGTATATTAAATCCATCAAGTCATTTGTTTGGACAGTATAGCTTGGTGGCAGTATAGCTTGTTAGTTTTATGGGAATAGCGACTCGAATTGCTATTGCTTGTAATGGTGTAGCCAGATTTATGGGAACAAAATCCACAGAGTTGTGAGCAAGTATGGCTACACCACCTCTTGCTCTCTCCTCTGTAACAAAATCTAATCTGAGGGCAGAATGCCCTCTTAAAAGTAAAGAATGGTTATTATGAAGGTGTGCCTCCTGGAGGCAAACAAATAGAGGAGATGTGTCTCACACAAGCACTTTCATATCTTCAATGTGACTCCAACACCATTTAAATTTCAATGAACCACATTCATATTTTGGATTATGGACATAAATAACTTTTATTATTTTAATAGTATATTATGTAAATATGCAGTATATTAAAAGGGGTTGGGTCCTTTAGCAATATTTTTATTTTAATGTGCTGTAACCACAGGATGGTTTTATGTCCTTGTCCACCACTATATCTCCCTCACTAGTCTTAGAAGATGTTGGGAGTGGAGAAGGGCAAGGATCAGGGTTATTATTAGGAGGATTTGTAGGAGGACCTCCTTTTTTGCTATTTTCTTTTTTAATATTGTCTTTTTCATAGCAAAAGGTCTCTTTCTTGGAACTGGTCCAGGACTTCTTCCTGTTACTACAGATGGACAAGTTATAATATGATTTTTTAAGAAACTGTTTACTCCAGTTATTGGAGTAATTTTCTTATTCATGATAGTTTTTTCTTGAGCCCTAGTTTTCAAATCAAGAGCAGGGATTGATGGTTCTATTTCTGCTTTTGAGACTGCGACACTAGAGGATGGAAAAACAGAATTTGAAGGAAGTTTGGAAACTAAAGCAGAAACAGAAGGAGACACTGAAGAAAATAGGGCGACCAGCTGAGCAACTGATCAGTCAAGATTTTGACTGTTTTTTATAATTTTCCACAATTAGCGCATGGAATGTTGCTCTTGTTTGAAGCCACTGCAGCAAAATATGTACCTTTTAGAGCAGGCCTAGAGGCTTTATATAATTTTTTTGCGCGGTTAAAAGAGATTTTTCCTTAGCCATAATGGTAAGGACTGCTTTTTTTTTTAAATTCTCACAGGCAAAGGAGGGTGCAGGATGATCGCCGCCACAATTTGGACACGTGGCCGTCATCTTTGCAGCCCTCATTCTTATGACCTTTTTTACTGCATGTTTCTTGCATTATACAAATAGAACTTGCGTGTCCAAACCATTGACACTCAAATCACCATCATGGGTTTGGGACATAAGGTCTAATAGAAAGACGTTGGAAACCTGCATAGATATACTCTGGTAATGTGGGTAAGCCAAAGTTTAAACTTAGAGATACAGTGGCTTTTTTTCTCTCCAGCTGTTCTTCTACTATCCTACTGCAGCTGGATAAAAATGACCTTAATAATGTGGCCATAAACATTTTTACTATATATTAACGATGAGTTTTACTCTGATTTTGTGTGTGTTACTCAAGTACCGTATGTGTTAGTACAAGCCTGACGAAGTCGACAGTGTTTGGCGAAACAGCGTACTAGCTAGATCTAAATTACGGACTGAAGACAACTATTTCAAGATAATTATTACGATATATTAAACAGTCCAAGGGAACACGTTATATTCTATAAAAATTGAATATTAAAGTTGTATTATCAGCAAACTGAATTGATCTATCCAAATGTACTGCTGACGACAAATCATTTATAAAGATTAAGAACAACAAACTAAGATTAAAAACTGACTCTTGAGGTATGCCATATATAAATTTGGACATTTTAGACAGTCTTCCCGCAACAGTAACGCTTTCTGTTCTATTGTAAATGATTCTAGCCACAGAAGTGGCTATCCTCGAATGGCAAGTCTTTCACATTTTGTAAGTAATAAATTCAAATCAACACAGTCAAACGCTTTTGAAAGGTCTAGAAATAATGTTCATAACTTTATTTTTACTGTCAAGACCTTCCACAACAAAGTCAATTTGACTATTGCATCAACTGCAGATTTACCCTTTTGAAAGCCATATTGGCCACTAAAGAGAATAATAAATTCATTTAAGTAATTTAAAAAATGTGTCTGAAATAGTTTTTCAAAAACTTTACTGGACACAGGAAATAAGATTGACTGTAATTGTTAATATCGTTGGCCTACTATCACCCTTTTTTAATATGGGAAGACTTTGGCAATTTTTAATCTGGAAGGAAATCTACCATCAAAGAAGGAAGAGTTAA
>JAGFPH010000317.1:503441-531870 GCA_018207615.1 Philaenus spumarius
TAACCATGATAAAATCTCATCAATATCAGTAGCTTTTTTATTCTTCAGATTTTTAATCTGGAAGGAAATCTACCATCAAAGAAGGATGAGTTAAGTCAAACCTGTAAAGGCTTGACCAACTTAACAGCACACTGTTTGATTAACCATGATAAAATCTCATCAATATCAGTAGCTTTTTTATTCTTCAAATTTTTAATCGCTCTGGATACTTCCTCCTTACACACACAGGAAAAAGAAACATGGATGGATACCTATTATTATAAATGTATCAATAAAATATTTAAATTGCTCATCTATATTTTCTAAGCTATCAAGCTTCTCTCAACTTTCTGTTTTTAAAAGAGATTTAAACAAGTTAAGGGTAATCACTGAGTTTTTAAATGTGGTTGTAAAAATTGGCAAGTGATTAAAAAGTTTAATCTCCTGTGCATAGTGATCGGAGACACCAGTATGAATAACTCCCAACTGAAATATCCTCTCTGATAAAATTAGAAATTACAAAATCAATCGCTGTTGCAGAGGATCCCATCACCCTCGTGGGAGATCTACACACCATTTCGAATCATGTGTTGCCAACAAATCTCTTAATTTATCCATACTTCTAGATTTTTCAAGAACATTAATATTTAAGCCTCGACATAGGCCTATAATATACCAAATTTATATTTTTTACAAGTTACCTTTTGCAACAGTAATTATAGGTGATCAAAAAATGCATCCAAATTACCACTTGGAGCCTACTATAAATTATTATCTTTATATTAAAAATTTACACCAGTAATTTCAAAATCTTTTTCAGAACTAAGGTTCTTACTGATGAGAAAAGGTATCAAGTTTTAACTTTTATGGGCAAAGAGATGGAGTCTTTAAGACAATGGAGTCGTAGCACTCCTAAGCAAGATGTTCCTCAAAAGCAAGACGTTCAAATGTGTACTACAGACACCAGACAGGATATGTAAAGTAATATTTTAGTAAAAAACAGTTCTTGAGATATCACACACAAAAATCTTTAAAATTCATATTTTCAACTAATTTGGCATGATTAATTTGAATATTGTTAAGCTTATCTTGGTGTTAAAGAAACTTTAGGAAACCAAATACAGTCACTTGTGATTCAAATAAAGAAGAGACAATGTTTTTGTCTACAGAGATTCTAGGACCAAATGAAAATAAATTATTCTTGTACTTTATGCTTGGAAGTACAGTATTTATTTTTACTTGTACTGTACTTAGATTTCTTTAGAAGCACTATCCTTGATCGATCCTATCTATTACAATTTTTCCTAGTCCTTGGTGAGCATAATGGTCAATGTGAAATTTTTTTCTGACTTGTAAAATAAGCTCTTTAGAGTGCGGTAAAACGTAAATCACTCTGTAACTAGAACCAGTGTTCGATTTGTAAAATTAGAGGTGAGAGAACTGTGGTCTTGCTAGGTAATATGGAATACATATCTTAAAAAGGTGAGTCTGGGACATTTATATTTAGCTGAAAAATATATATTATCAGGCTTATTTGAATACAAATTAAAAATTAATCCACCAATCTACATCATGAACCAAACAGATTTTAACAATAAATGTTAGTAAAAATGAAGTAGGCATATAAATAAATTATCTCAGATTGTAAAAAAGGTTTGACTAAAAAACATTGACAAAAAATGGAAAGCAGTAAATCACAATTTCAAGATTTATTAAATTTTTCTGTCCATGTTAAGATATTTTACAAAATTTCAAAACATTTTCATTGCATTTCTTGTCTTTTGATCTCTCCTTACTCAGACAATGGGTAACGCTGAAATGGTGACCAGAAATAAGTCAAGAATCAACATATTTGTGCAGGTTAAATAGGATAAGAATGAATCATAACATCTCTCCTCTACCCCGCGCACATTTTACCTCTAACGTGTTGATATTTTGGTGTTTCTTGGATCGACTTCCATCACTGTCAATGTCATTCACGATTAAGCTATTGCCCACAAGTCATATCAATGCACTGCAATACTCTAAATGTGCATGACACATAAATATATGTTTAAATAAAGTTTATTAGTAATACTCGCTCAAAACAAAATCAATATTTATTTAATAATCTTTTATTTACTGTTTTTTTTAGAGAGAGGGATATAGAGGTAAGAAAATTGTGTTCCCCTTAAATCAAGCTGTGTCTAGACTTACTGCAAATGCTCATCAAGAAATCATTAAATAGCCTTAACACAGGTGCTCATCAAGAAATCATTAAATAGCCTTAGTCTACATATATATTTTACTAAGCATTGCAAACATACTTGGAGGAGTTTGAACGGAACCTGTTTTCCATCTTCTGTTGCAGCTACAACTTTATGTGGTTTTGGAACATGAACTATGTCAATTAAACCGTTTGCCATCGCAATTTCATACATTGGGTTTCCCAACACTCCATGGATCCAATTTGCTCCTAATTCAAATTTTTGGTTTTCTGTGAAAAAATGTATAATATTTTATATATACAACAAAAATAAATTTTAATTATAAAAATCAATTAATAAAATTAAAACATAAAGTAGTGGTTTCTACCAAGATACCTTTACACAGTTCTATTGTTCATACCAACCTTTATTTGTCTTACATTGTCAAGGAATGCCGGACAATTGTCTTATGGCGGTTAGAGAGGATGGGTTATTATACTCATGTAATAAACCCCACCATAGGCCGGCAGTATGATTTGTCAACTTCATATCTCTTAATTCTTCAATAAAATGTTTATCAAAGCATTACAATTAAAAAGTTTATGGAACTATGATCAATTCTAAGCAACCAAACCAGACACAATATAAGCTAGAAATGAATCATAACTGTTACAAATTTCATTTAGATGAGGTGATTAATAAAGTAAAGTATATGAGCTTTAAATCTGACTATTTAAAAAAAACTAAGTTATTAATAAAACAAAGTTCTTTAAATAAAAAATAATATACTAAAATTTCTAGACATATATAGACGCTACAATCAAATTTTAAGAAGTTAAATTAAAATGTATACATTTTGAACACAGTGTACTAATTTTCAAATTTATACCGTATATAAATAATAATACACATTATTTTAAAATTATTTGTATAAAAATCAGTTGAATTGAGTAGGGCAAAATGGGTATGAAGTTATCCATGTGGTAGGTCACTGGGTTCAAATGTTTTAATCAATATTTTAATTCAAATATGTAAATATTATTTTAAAAGTAAAAAAACCATTGATGAATCATATTTTTCACATTGAATCATTAATCAAACTAATGAAAAGATGGAACACTTTTTCAAAACTTTGGCTCGTCCGGACATCCCGACGCGCTACGACTTTTTAACTGTCAAAATCGGTTTTCCCGTACCCAAAAACTTATAAAACGTTACCCCACACAGAATTTTTAAAATGTTGACCCAATATTTTCAAAATTTGGACCCAAAAACGTGACCCCGACACGCTACGACTTTTTAACTCTCAAAATCAGTTTTTCGTACCCAAAAACATATCAAACTATCTACCATACTGTATTTTCATAATTTTGACCCAAAATTTCCAAATTTTTACTCAAAAACGTGACCCAACCCACTACGACTCAAAAGCTTTTCAACTCTCCGCAATAAAATTACGAAGCTTTTGGTACCACCAGAAGTTTTCTACGACGTCTGTGAGTGCTTATATCTTGTTTACAGGAAAATATACACACAAAAAAATTATCGCATGATTTCAATACTTTTTCATTCTAATGCAAGCCGAAGTAATAACATATTTTAAAACATTAAAGCTATAATGATTTTGTTACTCAAGAATTTTAAATAGGCTACTCTATTATATTTCATAATAAATTTAACACCCTGAACTCTTATTGGTTGCTGATAGAAATTATTATTACTGTGTGTCTTTCGTGTAGGTCAATTCCATGTTACAGGGTGCTTCAAAAAGAACTTCACAACTTTGTAAATTCATGTGAATTTATTCAGACAACGTACAGAGCTGTTTTGGTATCATCTTGTAACAAAAACCTATAGTTTTTTATCTTATAGTTAGTTAGATTAAATGT
Source organism: Philaenus spumarius (assembly GCA_018207615.1). NCBI lineage: Eukaryota > Metazoa > Arthropoda > Insecta > Hemiptera > Aphrophoridae > Philaenus > Philaenus spumarius. The sequence continues at coordinate 507,496 of JAGFPH010000317.1, forward strand.
GACTTCCATTGGCAGACATCCTATCTGAGATCGACTTTCTGCCAAACCGCAGCACCATGTCAGGAGTAACTTCTACAATTGTGGCATAGATTCTTGCTTGGAGCTCAGTGAGAGGTGCCAGTAAGAGTGGTTGATAAATTTTATTCTTGAAAAACACTGAGAAGTAACAATCAAGAGGTCTCAGATCCAGTAAATGAATAAATGAGATCCACTTTCTCGACCTATCCATAAACTTACTAAGCGGCTGTTGAAGAAATCCCACAACTTGATTTACATCTTGCTGGAAGTGTAGGCTATCCAGGAAGTATAGCTATGACAATGTTCTTGGTCGTCCTCATCAATCTGCGGGACTAACATTTTTCAAGTGTATCTAGGTACACTATTTTGTTTATGGTTTTCTCTTGAAAAAAGAAAAGCAAGCAAGCTTTGCTCTTATATAAAAAGCATAAAAGACGTTAACCTTTGGGCCATCACGAATATGTTCCAAGGATTTTTACCACCCCAAACCTAACAGTTGTGTGTATTTACATTACCACTTAAATGGAAAGTCGATTCATAATTTTTTCACTAACGATTATGTTTGTAATGAAATACCCGTCTTTCAATATAATATTCTGCATAAAATTTCTCCCATATCAATAAACCAATCAGTGTCTTTTAGTTCTTCCATTGTTTCACACCATTGGTAATCTGTGTAGTTTTAAATGAAAATGTTTTCTCAACACAAGAAAATCAATCAAAAAATGGCATGTCCAGGTTACTAGAAGCTCGTCGGGATGATTTTGATTATTCCCATGTTAGTTTTTAGTTTGGGCATTGCTTTATTTTAATTACTAGCCAGAAGATGCCTAACGGCGAATCATATGTAGCGATTTAAATAAAGTTATATTTGTAAAATTATACCTAGTGGTTTTTGTATCCTATTATTGAGTTTCACAAAGTACCTACTGTTTTTACTTTAAATTATATGATGAAGATGCTAAATTAGGTCGTTGGCCAAGCTTACAAAATAATGCCGGCAACTTGAGGTGTTACATAAATAGTTACAGCGGGGTTATGAAGATCAAACATAATTTTTAACAGTAGTAGTTAGTTATATGAGAGTCTGTCAGTCAGCATTTTATCATGAAAACCTTGTTACATAAACATACAAGGTATGGTTAGAAAACAACCAAACTGATTTTCTTTACAGACAAGCAGCGCGTGCCTCAAGATCAAACGCTACACAGTCCAATCATATGATATCCCTCCTCTTCATTCCTACCGATGTGGACTTTGTGCATCCTCAGCTCATTGGACAAATGCTTAGCGTTTTAAAAGAACAACAAAGTAATGTGAAATTGATTGTGAAATTCAAATTTGCCACAGAAACTCATTCTCTGTTAAAACAAGTACACGGTGATGAATGTTTTACATGTGCTTAGGTTTGTGTGGTTTAAAGAGGGACAAGCAGAGATTGAAGATGACTCATGTCCAGAACGACCTTCCCCTTCAATGATGGACAAAACTTTGAAAATATCGGTGATTTCATCACTAAAGACCGTCGGTTTGAGTATTAGCGCAGTTGCTGAGATCATAGTAATTGACAATGAATTTGTTTGCCAGATTTTGCATACAAATTTTAATATGAGGAAAGTGTGTTCAAAAATAATGCCCAAGAATCTTACACAAGAACAAGAGGATTCTATGAACATTTGTGCTGACACTTCCCTTAACTCTTGTAAAAAGTGATAACATCTGATGAACCATGGTTTTTACTTATGATCTGGAAACTAAGGACTACCAATGTATTGGCAGAGTCCCAAATAACCGAGGCAGAAGAAAGCTCGAATAACCAAATCAAAATTCAAAACAATGATGATTATATTTTTCGACATCCGTGGGGATGTTTGTAAATTGGATATGTGAAGGTCAAACTGTGAATCAGGAATTCTTTGAGGTATTAACTACTCTCTGTAAAAAATGAAGAAGAAAGTGACTTGAGTTGTAGGAAAACAAATCAAGGATTATTCATCAGGACAGTGCCCCAGCTCATACTTTATTGTTTGTCAAGACTTTTTTGGCCAAGAATGAAACCCATGTTGGAAAATCCACCTTTTCAACCGACCTTGAACTATGTGTGACTCTTTTTGTTCTGCAAGGTAGGACTAAAAGGAACAAGATTGAGACAGATGAAACTGTAAAAGAAAAAGCAATGGGAGACCATTAAGATGATTTCTAAAAATGACTTCTGCTATAATCAATAGATAATTCACATGGAGGGGATAGTGTTAAGGTTTTAAAGAAATAAAAATAAATAATTTTAGAGTATTGATCTCGTTTTTTCCATACTTGTATAGTACCTACTACTAATTTCTCTCCAACAGACTGGTCCCTTCATGCCTAATACTCTCAAGTCTTAGAAAAACAGGTCAGCCTATCTTGTTCACATTGCACTTTTGGCATCAGATTTTCTAATGACCTAAAATATGCCATGCTAAACATATACGCTAAATATGCCCCTATGTCATATTGCAGCTGGAGTGCCAACCTTTGTGCATAAAAAGTCCTAAAGTTTAATTGTATTGCTGAGCGTATTATGTTTATATAAACCAGGAGTGCCCATCCCCCCAAGTTTAATGACTCAGCCCCCTCCCCATAAAAGGTAATTAAAATAAAAATAAAATAACATTGAAACACGCTTTTTATTACCGTACAAATAAAATAAAATAAAGCTAAAAACAAAAACAACTTGCTATTACATTTTCTATTTGGAACTGAAAAATAATGAATTTATTTCCAACCTAAAAACAAATTATTAGCTTGGAAATTGACTGATTACAATTTTCCAGTAGTTGTGATCAATGAACAAACAACTAACTAGTTACAAAAAAAATTGAGTACAGTCTTTTTGAAAAGGTGCGTAGCATCTCCCTGTAATGTACAAACAAGAGGTACCATAATGATTACAGAATAAATTTACTACCACAAGGTATACTATTTACAATTTTTACCCACAAAACTAGATAAACGTTACTACTAACTTAACAATGACAATACTAAACTGAACAAATGATTTTACACAGAATATTTTTTAAAGTGCATAATTACAATTTTCCAGTAGTTGTGATCAATGAACAAACAACTAACTAGTTACAAAAAAAATTGATTACAGTCTTTTTGAAAAGGTGCGTAGCATCTCCCTGTAGTGTACAAACAAGAGGTACCATAATAATTAAAGGACAAACACAATTTTTTTTGTAAGACTGTAAAACTGCCTCGTCAATGCCGTCACGGGCGAAACCTTGGTCGGCAAGACTCAATAAAAAATTGTAGAACTTACAAAAAAATTGTGTTTGTCCTTTAATTATAATGGAATTCTACCAAGTACCTTCGGTCGTCACTATCAAGGTACCATAATGATTACAGAATAAATTTACTACCACAAAGTATACTATTTACAATTTTTACCCACAAAACTAGATAAACGTTACTACTAACTTAACAATGACAATACTAAACTGAACAAATGATTTTACAAAGTATATTTTTTAAAGTGGATAATTACAATTTTCCAGTAGTTGTAATCATGTAAGTCTATGTTTAGGCTCCAGTCATAGTATGTTTCCTGTGTATAAAGCTTTATAATATACACTGTCGTATTTAATATATATATTCTGAATAATCCTATATTTTTATGTAACTTAACTCTATTCTTTTCAGACTTGATCTTATTTAATCTGTTTTCACTACGTCTTTACATATGAGACAGAAGCAGATTGTTCTTCAAACTTAATTTTGACTTAACCTTCTAGCAGACTTGACTGAGGAATCACCGGATTAGCACTAATTTAAATAACCAGCAAATTATTCATACCAAGTTATGTATACACAAAATAGTTTTATTTCTACAAAACCACAAATATTTCAAAATGTTTTAAAATGTTTAAACCACAAAACATTTTAATGTTATTACAAGGATCAAACTTAAAAAAGACTAGCCTGTATTTTATTTTGAGGTAATTCTTTACTATTACTTTGTCAGGAGCAAATATTCCCATATTGACATATGTTTCGTTTTTATGTATTTTAACAGTGAATTAACATGATTAAAGGCCCGGAAAAATAAATTCTCCCTAAAAAAATCAAGAAAAAAAATATAGCTTGAAGGTCTAACTTATAGTCTCTAGTTCCAATATGTTTCAAGCAAATGTTCCCGCATTGAGATATTTTATACATTTATATATTCTAACAATTAAGATATTTAAAAGCACAGAAAAAGAAATAGGCCTACGAATGAGTAACTTACTATAAAAGTCGTCATCTGATGAAGAACTAGTGACGCTTTTTGACGGTTTATCACAAGCCACTGGAACATTCCCGCACTCCGGACACTTTTTCGACTGTCGCTAAACGCCATGTTAGTACAAGAAATTTTGCAATGTAAGTTCATTTTCGGTGAAGAATATAAACTACGTCAACTTTAGACTACAGTTATAGCACAAAAAAAGATTGCAACTAGGTGTACTGCAAGACGCTACATATGACAATTGACTACAACCGTCCGAATCTGACCTTTAATTTTAACAAACCTACCTTATCTTGTTTACTGTTCTGGCTCTTTAAATAAGTTTATTTGTTGATTTAAGTGCATTAGTGATAAGGGTTATTGTTTACTATTAGGCCTACTTCCTTTGCTTGACACATAGCCTACTGTAAGTTAGAACTTCAGGCTATTTTTATTGTGAATTTACTTTTCCGGGCCTATATTCATGTTACTTCATCGTTAGAATACATAAATGCGAAACATATCTCAATAGGGAAAGATTTGCTTCTGACAAAGTACGGTAATAGTAAACAATTATGTATTTTGAATGTACAATTGCATAAATAATATTGTAAAAACAGAATCATAACCAAGTTTAAACCTAAATACAGAGTTAACAACTGCTACTGGCAATACTTCACAAAACTATCCTAAACATAGACTTACCTACCACTGCCGGTATTATTTTGTAAAACAATGTATTATACAATTATTAATTTTCATTATATGCGTGCATGTATCACATTATAAAACCAAGCCTCAAGTAACTTAAACTATCCATTTTGTGATGTAGGCCTAAATAAGCAAAGTTTTTCATCAAGCTAACTTGTTACAAATATAGGCCTATTCAATTACTGAATATATTAAACAAATAAAAGAGCACTGTGGCGACAAAATCACACTGATTTAAATAAAAACCCGAACCACAAAACAAGGAGCAAAAACTATAACTAAACAACTAAATTGTAAGTTAAGTCATAGATCATGAATAATAAATAGATCTTGCATCCATACGGGGGCTGTGTGCCGGAAAAAAGGTTGTCGCGAAAATAGTACATGATCGCGCCACGAGGTAGCGCTAGGGAGAAAGCATTGGTAGCATTGGTGTTTCAAACAGCTTCCTTCGTTTCCCCAATAGATAGCGCCAAAAAGTCGAATTTCCAGTGGAACAAAATATTACATTGGATCGGAGTTCTATTAGGTTATCCAAATACAATGGTTAAGTTTAAAATACATTACCCTTATGTACATTTCGATGACATGGTCATCATCCTCAGAGGGTTTTAACACTACTAAAGTATACATAAAATATTACAGCCCTATATATACTGTACACGCCCTCCCCCCACTCCTCCCCATACCGGTTAATCCAAGACCGACCTGATGGGGGAGGGGGAATGGGAGGAGCCACATTAAATATACTACATGAATCTCTATTATTAACAATAAAAACCAATTTAACAATAAATTATAAAACTATTAAATAAAAAATTAACAAACTGGTATACTAAAAAATGGTATGAAATTTAAAAACATCATTTTTAGGAATCACCAAACCACAATTTTTTATGGTATCTTTAGTGTTCCTAACAACTATTTTATTTATATTTTGTTGATCTTTATTTGTTAACATTGGGTTTTAAAGTTTGTGTTATTTTATTTTATTAAGTATTTTCATTTCTTTTGTTTGTTATTTATTTCATTAGACCTATTAGTTTTTTCTTTTATTTTATTATTATTATTTTAATTTCTGTTTGAACGTTTATAGTTTTAGTATACCAGTTTGTTAATTTTTTATTTAAAAGTTTTATAATTTAATTGTTAAATTGGTTTTTGTTGTTAATAATTGATACATGTAGTATATTTAATGTGGCTCCTCCCATTCCCCCTCCCCCACCAGGTCGGTCTTGGATTAACCGGTATGGGGAGGAGTGGGGGGAGGGCATGTACAGTATATATAGGGCTGTAATATTTTATGTATACTTTATTAGTGTTAAAACCCTCTGAGGATGATGACCATGTCATCGAAATGTACGTAAGGGTAAGGTATTAAACTTAACTTACAATTTAGTTGTTTAGTTATAGTTTTTGCTCCTTGTTTTGTGGTTCGGGTTTTTATTTAAATCAGTGTGGCACTGAATATATGTCATATTCATTTTTATAAAAATATTTTATGCATAAAATCTTGTCTTAACTAATCCAAGCTCATCTTTTCGTATAAAGACATTTGAACGTAAGAGTTAACTTCCACTACTACAGTCGGGAGTCACGAACTAAGGCGGGTGAGAAGTTTTGGGCTGTTGCCAGTTATGGGACTGGCAAAGCGAGGAGCGGTCGAGAATCGCTTGCTCTGCGGCACTACCTAACAACACTGGATGCTTAGTGTTGCCAGATCGTGCCTCAGAGCAAGCAATTCTCGACCATTCCTCGCTTTGCCAGTCCCATACCTGGCAACAGCGCAAAAATTCTCACCCGCCTTATTTTGTGCTTCCGACTGTAATATTATTTCTTAAGGAAATGTATATAGACAAAGAAAGATACCGCCTACCGCCAGCTGTGATGTTTCAAGGAGTAGTGGTACTTAAATACTAAAAGTATGCTAAATAGGCGTTAGAAAAAATATGTCTAACTCTCCTTAAAGATATGATACCATTTACCATAGGCTACTTCAAAAATATAAAAACGGCTGTAATCTTAGTTTCTATCGTATCTGTCTTCAATTTTTGTTTTACTGGTACCTAACTCGTTGTTTACTTAATACGACATACAGGGTGGCTTGATGTAAACTTATGCCTACATTTTGGCAAAATTACAGTTTAGACCATACGCCCTCCAACCTACAATGCCAACCAAAAAATACTGTGACTGTATGTTAGTTTAGGTATTGTTATTTTTAGTCAGCAAAAATTTAAAGTAGGAAACCTGGACATGTGGCGGTGCAGGTGCCAAAGTATACGCAAGAAAATCCTTTAATAGCGTTATTAATTATAGGTACTGTTCAATTTTATTTCTTAACGCCTTAAATATATGAAAACAAATTATAATTTATAAAATTGAACGTAATTTATAATTAACAGAAAATAAAACACTTTAAACCTAAACTCAATTTACAAATTTTTTTCTCAGGAAAAATTTGATGTAGGCCTATCTTTACAGTGACAACGGACTGCACATGCGAACATAATCACGATTGCAAGACTCTGCTATTCTTACAACTTAACATGACTTAATAAAATAAAATGTAAAACAAAACAGGAACACAAACAATTTTCACTTTATGAAACTCTATAATAAGATCCATAAATATTTAATGTTTACCGTAGACCTACTTTACATCACACTACAAACTAGCTAGGGATATTCGATATACATCGATGTTCACGATTTGATACATTGAATTAATTCGTATAGCAAGGGCCCAAAACTACTTCAATGTATTTTGAATCGATGAAAATAAAAAGAAATGCCAGAAGTCTTAACTTGTCTAATTCTTGGTTACAGTATGTTTCTTAAAATTTTACTTGTATTGAAGAATAATATCAGCAAACATTTACGACATGCCACTCTACTGACATCTTTGTAGACATCATTTTTTTTATAGGAAATTAAGAAGTGCTACCAACTTAATACTTATATTATGAGTTTACATCTAACAAATTATAACTAATTTTGTGTGCGAATTTGTATCATTGTTTTTATTCTTAAATAACACCTCCTCACACATCAAAGTCTACATGTAGCCTATTCATAATTAAATTTTACTAGTAACTAGGATTAGGTACTACCCTACTCATATTTAAACAAATATAGAGAGAGCCTAAGCGTTTGCTATATTAAAAAAAACTATCAGTGCTATGTAATCTGTAAAAAAAAGTGTCAATAAACATAAAAGTGACAAAACTGGTACTTTTCATACAAACGACAACAAAGTAGGAATGAAACTAGACTAGGCCTCAAAATGACAAAACTAACCTTACCTATATTGATTGATACTATCCTTCCGCCTATTCGTTTTCGAGCTTCTAAAACTATAAAATCATTAATGTCATTTTTTACTAAATGATTGGCTGCTGATAAACCAGCCATGCCAGCTCCAATAATTAAAATTTTGCATCGTCTTACATCGTTTGAAGACGATGCTTCGGCATCCATTTCAATGCCTCAAACGCCCTACCCCCAACAGCCAAAATACTATCATTTCAAATGTCATATGTTTCTAGTCGGTGTCGGTGTTCTTAGTTTCAGCAGAGATTGTTTGCAACTCGTCCGTATCAGCTGTTTTGTTCTCAGCTGTTCACTGCCTTGTAAGAAAGCAATGTCACTAGATAGTAAAGGTTGCCTCATTCGGGATATATAAAAAAAAGTGGAGTGGGGGATGTGACGTAGTTGTAGTAAAACTACGTATATCTCCCATGGTACCGGCGTTTTTTTACTACATTAACGTTACTGGACATGGGGGTTCGAGTTTGTTTACATGAATATGAGGCAACCTTTACTATCTAGTGATCTTGGAAAAGATCAAGGTGTATATAGACAGTAAAGGTTGCCTCATAGTCATGTAAACAAACTCGAACCCCCGCACCATTCCCTCTTTTTTTCTTCTACAATGATCTGGGCTATGGTAGCCCTGCCATTCCCTGTCCAGTGACGACACTGTAGTACAAAATCGCCGCTCTGCCACGGAAGATGTATGTTTCGTCGTACAAGTCATCTTATTTTTAGCTCAGCTATTTTTTTGAAGAAAATAAGAGCTATTACACTCGACCCAACTTGAAAACAGTTCGCCGGAAGACGGTAAAACTTCGTTTTTATCCGTTTCAGACCATTTGGTGACGATACCCAAAATTCATTAATTTATATATGATAAGGAGTAGTAAATGTGCTTTAAAATTGCTGATTTTTTGGTGGAAGGGTCCTAGTAGGATTCTTCAGATACCATTTTTTTTGGTTTTCGATCCGATTCAAAATGGAGGAGTTATACCGATGAATCGTTTTTGGGTAGGGATTTAAGGGTATACAAGTACCATATGGGTTTTTGACACATTGATAAAATGGTACGGTAGTAAATATAACTTTAAAATAGCTGAACTATTAGTGGAAGGGTCCTTGTAGGATTTCAAAGACACTGATTTTTTTATTTTCCGATTTGACACAAAATGGCGGCATATTTGATTCAAACCAAAATGGCAAAGTTAGAGCGAGGAAATTGCATTATTTCTCCCACTCATAAGCCCGATTACAATTTTTGGGTTAATCATTCGAAAGGTAATTAAGTTTACTACAATCCTGTGCAAAGGTATTTTAGGTACAGTCCCCGGAAGAAGAAACAAAATTGATATGAAGTTCCTGAGAAATGATTTTTCCATTATAACTGTAAGTTTTTTGCGCAATTTCTCCCACTCATAAGCCCAAGGGCAATTTTTCAACTTTATCATTCAAAAGCTAATTAAATATACTACAATTTTGTACAAAGGTAATTCAGGTACAGTCTCCGGAACAACTAAAATAATGTGTTAAATTGCGTTCATATTCCATACCACCAGACCCCCCCAGAAATTCTCTCCACATAATTGCAACCACCAAGTTAATAACTCACCAGCCGCCACTGCTTAACACTATTTTTTTGTAATTGTAACAAGAGTTATAGTAAAAATTGTAGTTGTAAAAAAGTCGGATTTTTGTTCACCAGTATGTACCAATTAATTTTTAAGGTCAGTCTTGTTCCAATATTAAATCAAATACAAAAGAGTAGTCTTATGGTATCGATGCGATGAGGAGAGAACTGATGAATCTTCTTCTTAGAAGAATGTACAGAAATCCGAGTGAAAATGAAGACATTACTGTTGAAATATTGGAAAAAAATATCAGAATAACATTTTCCCGAGATCAACAATAATCTAATCCACTTTAACTATTACAAATGGTATTACAATAGTTTTAGCATGGACTTTACGATACGCTGGCGGGAGGGAAGAATATAGGCAAGTGGGGACGCCGTCCGCTGGAGGGGAAGGGACACTATGTTTTTCTAGGCCAAACAAGGAGACAAATTTGTACTAAATTTAAAGAACATAATAGCACATATAAAATATGATAGGTCTGAGAAATCTAGTGTAGCCGAGCACATCCTTCAAACCAACCATGAATTGGGAATACAAAATGTTAAAATGTTTAAGAGCGTGACCTCCACGAAATTATTAAACAGCTACGAAAGTATGTTTATTGCTAAAACCGATAGTGAATTACATCTCAACTTCTCAACTCAGATAAAGGTCCTATTCCTAATTCATGTTTGTTCTCTTTGTTGATACCTAGGTAAAACCTTGCCATTAATCAGCCGTAGTATTTTGTTGTTTCTATTGTATTTATACATTCTTATGTAAATCTTATTGCTAATTTATTGATTAGTTTATTGTATATAATTTTCTAATTCTATCCGTTGAAGATATATATTATCTTATTGCTAATTTATTGATTAGTTTATTTTATATTATTTTCAAATTTTATTCGTTGAATGAATCCTTATTATTCCGTTTTATCCGTATTATTCGTTATTTTAATAAGTTGTAAGATATATTGTACACTGATTTCCCGTAGTTTAAGAAGTTTTATGTAATCGGTGTAACATGTTTTATTTCGCAACCTTGGACCATTCCCAAGGACAGGGACAAGTACCGTTAGCCGCTTCTATCTGGCTTTTTGAAACAAGTCCTTGGCGTGGTCACTAAACCCTAGTCAACACTTGCAAACAAGAAACAACAAAATGTTTGCAAACAGTTTCTTGTTTCATGTTTGTCTACAGTTTTCAAATTGTTTCGCAACTGTTGGCAAACTGTTCGCAAACAATAATGTTTGTCATTGTTTTGTGTCCACACTAGCTAGGCAGTGTTTCTCGAGATGTTGACTGAAGAAGACGTTCTTCTAGCTTGTGCTAGTTTATATTTAATTCTACACAATGAGGTTAGCTTACCTAGGAGAAGGCGATGGTGGACTCGCAGATTTCTTGAAGAAGGTCCGTATTACGGTTAAAACTTACTATCTGATTTAAGGCTTGAAGATGGTGCAGGTTTCAAAAACTTTACTAGGATGACTCCGACCGATTTTGAGATTTTGTTGAGCCTTGTAGGTCCAAAGATAAACAAAACATGTACACTGTACAGAGCCCTTTTTCTGCTGCTATTCGACTAGCTGTAACTTTAAGATATTTAGCAAGTGGTGATTCTTTCACAAGTTTGCAATATACATTCAAAATTTCAAAACAGATCATTTCCCAAATCATACCAGAAGTATGTGAAACCATCATCACAGTACTACGAGGTTTTGTAAAGGTGAGTTAAATACTAAAATATATACGCAATTTATCTTAATGTCTGTACTTTTTATTAAGTTATTTTTATTTATTAACTTCCCGCTACCAATAAAGGGAAGTTATTGATTTCGGTCCGATTTTCGAAAGTCGAGTTTTCATTAAATCTCCACGTTTTGAGGTCCCAGGAAGCCATTCTGACTATTCCCGCCGAGGTGTCCGACCGTGTGTGTGTGTGTGTGTGTGTGTGTGTGGATGTATGTGTGTAAATAAATTTTTGTCGTACAGTTTCTCAAAAACGAATCAACCGATTGAATTCTACGACATGTCATTCGAAAGGGTGTATCAAAACTTAGATCTGATTAGATTTGAGAGTTAATCCATCGAGCCAATCCGAAGAAATTAAAAAAAATAACCTAATTTTTTTTTGAAATTTTTTTGTTTTTTAAAAATAACTTTAAAGCGTGCGAAAAAATCTTAATAAAACCATGTATACATTTTTTGTGCTTAAAAAACTGCGTCGACTGCTTTTTTGAAAATGAAAATCGGACGACGCATTCAAAAGTTATCGTTGTTTAAAAATTCACAAATTTTCGTTTTTTGGTATTTTTTGGTATTTTTTAAATATATCTTCCAGATTTCTCAACCAATCAATATAAACCTGTACATTTTCTTTTTGTGCTTTAAAAACTGCGTAGAATGCTTTTTTAAAAATGAAAATCGAACGACGCATTCAAAAGTTATCGTTGTTTAAAAATTCACAAATTTTCGTTTTTTGGTATTTTTTTAACATATCTTCCAGATTTCTCAACCAATCAATATAAACCTGTACATTTTCCTTTTGTGCTTTAAAAACTGCGTAGAATGCTTTTTTGAAAATGAAAATCGGACGACGCATTCAAAAGTTATCGTTGTTTAAAAATTCACAAATTTTTGTTTTTTGGTATTTTTTGGTATTTTTTTAACATATCTTCCAGATTTATCAACCAATGAATATAAACCTGTACATTTTCTTTTTGTGCTTTAAAAACTGTGTAGAATGCTTTTTTAAAAATGAAAATCGAACGACGCATTCAAAAGTTATCGTTGTTTAAAAATTCACAAATTTTCTTTTTTTGGTATTTTAACAAATAAACTCATTTTTAAGCGTTTAAAATTCAAACTAAGCGGGAAGTTCTAGGGTTGGCCTGCACGGTCAACCAATTTCCAGATTTTTAACTTTTGTGTTTATAAAAAAATTATATGAATACAATGAATTTGTGAAATTGAGAAATAGCATTGAAAAATTCCTCTCGCATTTTTTTGGGGTCGCTGATTTCAATTCTGACTAGTTGCAAATCAATTGGTTGCCCAAAATTCAGTGTTTAAAAATTTGAAAATATTGTGGAAAACATAGTGAACATTCATGAATGGTGTATGTTATAAAGGAACTACTATTACTCTATTTTATTAACAATTCAATAAATGACCGACTACCTACTTTTGATTAACAATGTGGCTATTTATTTAACAAGATATCAAAATAATTTCTTTTAAATACTAGTTTCTTCTATGAGAATTAAAATTCTCCTTTCGCACATTGCCCCCCCCCCCCCCCCCCCCCCCCAACCCCATAAAAAAAGTCCAAAAAAAAAACCAGCCCAAAAAAAACCCCGAGAGGAAATTTTCAAGTCTCTGTCTCAACTTCACAAATTTTGCCCCCCAGAGATCCCCTTCCAGTGCACTGGGTTTTTTTTTGCATGATCAGAAATGAAATCAGCGTCCCCAAAAACAGAGGAAATTTCCAAGTCTCTGTCGGAACTTCACAAATTTTGCCCCTCAGAACCCCTCCCCCCGGGGCACCGGGAGCATTTCGTATGGTCAGAAATGAGATCAGCGCCCCCAATATCCCACGAGGCTTTTCATCCATTTTTAGAGGTATCAAAAAATTATGCACTCTTAGATGCACTTTATGCACTCGCGATGCATTCCCGCTTTCTTCCGAAACTGGTTGTATGTAGACTTTATTCCTTGTATTTTTCTGAACACGTTGCAGAAAACTGCATCCAAATCGGAGCTGTAGCCATAAATTTATTTATTTTCAATACTTTGTCTAAAATGTTTGCTTGTTTTCCATTTGGTTTGGGAAACAGAATACAGTGTTTTTTGTTTGCTGAAACAAGTTAAAATGTTTCTCATTTTGTTTGTCGGATGTTTGCTGGATGTTTCCAAATTGTTTAATTGTTTGCGAACTGTTTGCAAACATTTTGAAAACATCAAGCAAACATCCGGCAAACAAATGAGAAACACGAAAACAACTGGCAAACTGTTTGCAAACAATGTTTCTTGTTTGCAAGTGTGGACTAGGCTTTATGATTGGTTGATCACCTGAGGGAGGGAAAGGGGGAGGGAATAGGTCGTTTAGTTTATAGTTTCATTCTTGTTATTCTTGTTAGCATTAGTTTAGATTTAGAACCCTCCGATGATAGTAACTTGGTTACCGAAATGTACATCAGGGAACTATAATAACTATATTAATAATTAATTGTGTTTCAGTTTATTTGTGTAGTTTTATTCACCCAGTGTTGCCAGATTGGGGATTTTTTTCCCCAAAATGGGGAAATTTTTTAATTTGCGGGAAATATTGGGGAAAAGAAAATGGTGGGGAAAAGTATGGGGAATTTTTTTGATTACTGGGAAAAGTTGGGGAATAATATGTCTCAACTAGGTTAAGTTCTTTTTCGTGGAGAAAGGTCTGTTAGTGTTAGGATTTCGTTGGTTCTACTGTGTTTGGAAGTGTGGACTACCTGAAAACCCTAACAATAAACTGCCACGCTGTTCATGCCCAACCCGTCTTCGTCGTTATTTTATTGTAGTCATTAGTCAATGTCAAATTTATTTTTTAGAATGCAAGTCTGTCATCTGTCGCGTCACTACTTTCCTTTCGTGATTTTTTTCCGCCGAATCCATCAATCTATCTACAGTCTATTGATCAGTATGAATGTGGGAAAACAGCAAAGGGCAAAGAATTCTCACTCCCGGTATCCCCAGTCTGCCAATCACGCTTAAACTTTCGACTTAAGCATTCCATTCTTATCGTAGTTTCATTTCATTTCTTATATAATATGTTTACTGTAGTTGCAACTTATTAACATATTATATATTTCATTTGTGTACTTTTTTACATGCACACCCAATTTGAGTGAACCAATTGTGAATATCAAAATTTATGTTTATCCTAAAATATACAAAATTTCCATTGTTTCATCTGCCTTGGTAGTGAAGATATGTGTAATAATTGGTTTATTCAACCAGGCATCCTTTACCAACTCAGTAAACGTAGAGTAAACACAGCAATATTGTATGTACATTTGCTGTCATTATCTTTAACTTAGCTATTATCCTTCATCAGATTGTTTTGACATTAACACTATTCGAAAGGGAATCAAAAGGGCTACAAATAAGTGACTAGACATTTTTGAAGTGATAACTTCTATTGGCCCGTTGGGCACTTTCGACTTGGCTATGTTTTCGAAATCTCGCGTCACGCCAGATTTCTCTCGAGATCTTGCATCACGCCAGATTTCCCGCGAGATCTCGCGTCACGCCAGATTTCTCGCGAGATCTTGCATCACGCCAGATTTCCCGCGAGATCTCGCATCACGATAGATTTCTCGCGAGATCTCGCGTCACGCTTTTGTTTAGACACAAGTCAGATCGTGGAGAGGGAATATTATTAATACATTATTTACATGTATTAGCATAGCAATCAAATTAACACATAAGAATTAGTTAATATAATATAACAGCTGATTTCGCCCATCATCTGTAATTCTTAAACAAAACCCAGCTTAGATTATATTTTGGGGTTATGTTTACAACTTCAACCATTAAAATTTATTGTGATGTTAATTTTCTTATATATTAGTTATACAACTAATGTAGGCTTCTATAACTATAAGTTATATGGGCTTCTACACGTTATAAGATTTGCTTTGGGGTTATAAACTGTATATAAAACTAACCTTTGATCATCAATATATTCGTTTATACAAATTTAAAGAAGGATACCTACTGTTTAACTTCGCAAACATTCGTACATCTTTGTATAACATATTTGATTATTAATTTCTTTACTGTAATATTAACAACTTCTAAATCATTTGATCTATCAATATGAAATAAAAGGTAACTAAAAGATAATATTTTTACCTTTCTTTAAATATATAATAACGGATATAAATAAACAATTTGAACAAATAGGCCTACAGTTTTATAATCCTTATAATTGTACACATTTACCGAGTTAAAAATCCCCGTAGTCATAGAAGTTATCACTTCCAACGTGTGGTCTTAAGCACACCCAGTTAATTTTTTTGTTAAAATGTACGATTTTTTTAGTAATTTAGGTTCGAAATTTTTACAAACAGCAGCCGTTTTGAAACTCATGATTGAATTTAATCGTTTATTTTTCTTGGGATATATCATTGTTAGGTTAAACTTCATGCCAAGTTTGAACTCAATCAGTCACACCCAGAGATAATAATACCGAAAGGTCACACCAGAGATAATATTACCAAGAGATAAGAACTCTAGATAAGAACTATTAAGAACTATTTTCTACAAAAAGCAAAATGGCGGATATCGAGAAAACGAAGCGTTTTCGGGTCTGTGTTTATATAAACTGTTTTTCTTATTTTGACCTATAGAACCATTCCCCGAAGTTTAGCACTTTACTTATATAGCACTCTGTATATTATATTTAAATATACATAAGTGATAAGTGACATAACATGTGTACAATAACTACCTATTTATATAATATACTAGCTGGCCCGATTTGGCTTTGCACGGATAGACAAATCAAAGTTAAATGTATATTAACAACAAATATATTATATCAATAAATATATAACACTAGACCTATGTATTTCTTATGCGGATTTTACTAAAAATTACTTTGACCCCCGCCACCTTCCCCTAAAATTTCGAATTTTTTGAAAACCTTTCTTAGTAAGCACCTATGACCCTAGAGGAAGCTACATACCAAATTTCATTCCAATCCGTTCAGTAGTTTTTGAGAAATCGTGATCAGTGAGTCAGTGGATTTGGCTTTTATATAGATACTATATAGATAATATATATATGTTATCTTATGCTCTATAATATGTTTGGGTGATAATAATTTTATTACAATTAATTAATTTTATTATATATGCAATTAGAAAATTGGGGAATTTTTTTGGAAATATCACTATATTGGGGAATTTTTATCTAGCTGATGGGGAAATTTCGTGTGTAGCATCTGGCAACACTGTATTCACCGAACTTGTGGTTAGTAGGCTTGGGCAATGGCAATGTCGTTCAGTTTACTGAAGTAGTTCAGTGAATCTCCTTCAGTGAAAGGAACTAGTTCACCATTGTAGATCAGTAGTTCAATTAGTTCAGTAGTTCAGAACGTATTGAATGAGATGTAGTGAGTGATTTATAAATTGTAATACAAGTCATAGCATTGAATCACAGACTATAGAATTCCTCTGTGATTGAATGCTTTCCAAACTACGGACATCAGGATAGCAATACTAAAACACAATGTGTAACATTAAGCTACACAATATTATTACATAGGCTACTAGGGGAAACCACTGCGTGCTCCGCACGCCATCCCCGTTAGAACCTTCTATACACATAATCAAGTTATCTTTTCTTTATAATAAAGGTGTAGGATTAATAATAACCAAAAAGCTAAGATGGTAAATAATGTTAAATGTTCAAATACCCTAACCTAAAAGTTAGAAATACAATAAATAGTTGCTTCAAAATTTGAACTCAGGTAGAAATATTAGAGCAAACAGTTGTATGTGTTATTTTATTCAATTGGTTGCTATGCTCATAATTCACCAGTCTAGGCCTAACCTTAGGATTTTTCCGACTAAATTTACAAATATTGAAATAAAAAATGTTTTTATCAAAATGAATTATAGCCTAACTGTTACTCAGGGGTAGTAAAGCTTTTTATTACCATTTTTTCAATCAGTTCAGTTGTTCTAGAGATCCCTCCCCCCTACATACAAACAAATTTTACCTCTTTATAATATTAGTTTAAATTTGTTTTTACAAATTTCTTAATACACGCATAGTATATGATTTACTTATTAAAGTAAATAAAATTATAAATATTTAAAAACTGTTATTTCGGTAAAAAAAAGAAAACTACGATCACTTCATAAATAAGAACATTAATGGAAAGTAAATTAAACTAACAAACTAATACATAGGTATTAGTTTAATATACATTCAACACTAATAAAATATAGACTGCAAGGACAATGTACATTAACAAATATTTGCTCCTTACTTTAAGCACGCATCAAATAAATTGTACGAAGTAACACACGGGCATCGACTGTCTACTCAGTCTACTGAGACTGAGATAGTGAGATGTTAAGAAACAACTCCTTCATTTGGCACATATCCAAAAGATATGAGAGCCGGAATGGGCCGAATGGGAGCCGGAAATTGGGTGAGTTAGTGGACTACTGGACTACTGAAAGACAATCCTTACGCTTCACATATCACCGGATGTAAAGAAAGAAAACAGTGAGCCCTTCAGTTAGTGAACTACAATCTTGTGGATATCTGAAGACCTGAAGTACTTCATTCGGCTCAGTCGAAGTGAGCCGATCTTCTGAACGGCTCCTTCATGAGTTACACAAGTCTAGTGGTTAGGGCTTCAGTGTTTCTAATTGTCTAAGATTCTTGTAGTTTAAAAATAAATTAAAACTGTAGATATATTTGAATCAGTCATTTGAGAAACAACATAGTCAACAACATAATTTTTGGCCAAATTGAGTTAGCAGTGGAATTGTATTCCTGATAGATGGTTACATCATTCCCTTGAGTAACAACATAAATCAAGCTTTCTAACACTAGTTTATTAGAGCTTCAAATAATACGTTGCTATGAGAAACAACACAAGTCAGTGACTTGTGTTGTTTATCAATGGAACAGCTGCTGTTACTTTCCTTACTGCAGTTGCTAACATTTGAGGTTATGTTTGATTGCTTTGCTTTCTTACAAGGCTAAACATTTTGCTAAGTATTAGACTACTAAATTATTTTAACTAACCAATTATTATGGAACCTGCTATTATCAGTAGTGAAGCAATTCAAGGTACACCAAAGAAGAGGAAGAAAGGTGTAAGAAATGTTGATTGTTATAAATCTGAAATAATAAAAAAAGCCAGTCACTGGAAGTGCTTAAATACCAACAGTGCTGGAAAATCTGTTATGGAGTTGAAACAAGGAGATGATTGCAAGTAAGTTATTTTCACTATTATTTTAATGTATATTTTATTCAATCCTTCATTATGAGATAATATATTATTTTGCCCCCATTTATCCATCCTAGAGCATCTAGGCTAGTCTAGGCCTAACAGTATGAAGGTAAAATAACCTCAATAGGCTTAACACAGCCATCATAGGAAAGGTTTTTGTTCAAAATGCTTATTATTATCACACTATTGAAAAAATATGGCACCTATTGTATAAAAAATGTGCTATTTCAGGTGTCGTCGGAAGTGCTTTACCAAGGTGTCTGAAGAAGAGCGACTAAGTGTTTTTATAAACTTTAGGAGTAGGCCTATGGGCTCAAAAAATGAACAGGATATAAACCTACAATCGCTAATTTCAACTTCCGAGGTAAAACAACGTAGGCGGAGAAAACCAGAAGAATTTAAAAAATCTGAAAAATGTAGCTCGTTTGTTTAGGAAAATACCAGGTATGTAAACTAGCATTCATGCCATCTCAAATGAGCGCATTAGAAGATTAACAACATTGCTAAAAGAGGGTAAAACTCCAGCAGATAAGCGTGGGAAGTTTACCCCCGGAAATGCAAAACCTGCCTCAGTGTCAAAGGCTGTAAAAGATCATATTGCAAGCTTCCCAGTGAAAATTGCTCACTACAGCCCAAGAGAGTACAGGTATCTAAGTGAACAGTTAAATATCTTAGAAAATGTACAAATTGTTTAAAGAAGCAAATCCACAAATAAATGTTGGTTACAAGTTTTACCTTAAAATTTTTAAGGATGACTTTTCACTTTCTTTTTGAAGACCGCAAGTAGACACGTGTTGTACGTGTGAAGAACTGAACGTAAAAATAAAAAGTAAATTTTTAAACGACACTGCTAAAAGAGTGCATGTGGCTGAAAAGTTAGTTCATTCTAGACGAGCAAAGAAGTTTTATTCTAAACTTAAAGAAATTCAAGAGTTGGTGGCTTCTCAGCCCAATGTTGGAGCTATCTGCATTGATTACATGCAGAATCTCCAGTTACCTATGGTACCAGTACAAGAGACATTTTACCTTCGCCAACTAACGGTGAGTGTATTCTGTATTTACAATTTAAAAGATGGCAGTGTTGTATTATTTTTGTATCATGAGGGTGTTGCCACTACACTAAAGGTCCAAATGAAGTAACTTCATTTATCTTGGACTATCTTAAAACTTCACTGACAGACATTGAACACCTACACATTTTCTCTGACGGATGCTCGGCTCAGAATAAAAATCACACTCTTCTGCGTGTGATCAATGCATTAGTCTCTACGGGAAAGTTAAAAACTGCTGAGCAGTATTTTCCAATCCGGGGCCATACATTTTTGCCCTGTGACTGGGACTTCGCTATAATTAAACGGAAGCTAAGAAAACATGACAGAGTTTTTACTATAAGAGAGTTGACTGAGTTAATTTTGGCTTCCGCAAAGAAAAATACTTTTTTAGTGACTCTTCCAGATTCAAGTGACATCATTGATTATAAGTCTTGGTGGCCAAACTTCTACAAGAAAAACGTTTTATCCGAAGAGACACGAGGAAAGAATGTTCACAAAAAAGATAAAGTATCATTTAAAATCAGCCAATTTATGCACTTCTCGCACTCAGATGCATGTCCAGGAGTAATAAAGGCAAGAAGTTTCATTGATGGTCTCCAGGTTCATACATTTAACTTGAAAAATCCAAACCGTGATCATCCATTGGTTCTACCACAAACCAAAGCTTATCCACAGGGCTTACTACCCATAAACAAAAAGAAAGTGAAGGATTTGGAAAAATTTAAGCCATATATCCCAGACGATGAAAACATCAAGACTTTCTATGATGCAATCTTAGCTTGGCCAACAATCGACAATGACACGACATGTGACAGAGAGTATATCGACTGAAAAAAGATTTTTACTGTCAGAAAAATGTATTATAATCACTCAATAAAAAATTATGTTTAATAAAAAGAATTTTTAATTTGAAAAACAGGATTAATTTATTTCCTACAGCAAAACTGATGTAGAAACAGTCAGTTTTAAATACAAAGAAATTTGATTTTCTTGAGAAACAACATAAGTCAAAAAATTTAATTAATTTTAATGGGCATGATAATTAAAATATAAATTTCCACATACATTCAAAGTGTATCCAAGAGATGTGTGTATCAATTACCCGTTTAAAATTTTTTTTACAACACTATGGTTAATTTTAGAACGTTTTTTCTTTCTCCTGAAAAATGTAAAATTATGACTTATGTTGTTTCTCAAATGACCGATTCATTTAATAAATACATTTTTCAAGGATTAACTCACAAATAACCCAAAATATCATTGTATATTACATAATAAACAAATTCCAAGTCTTAAATAAGAATCTTAACTTTAATATGTGTAGGCCTAATAGAATGTTCCGTCTTTTTAGAAGTGGGTATTATTATTACATCACCCGGCAAGTAGGCTAATACAGGTTGCTTATGGATTTAACAATGAATATTATCATTTGGATTTTATAAAACAATTCATTTTAAAATTGTACGTATAGAAATTATGTAGGCACAAACACAAAATAGCTAAATGCTAAATATTATAATAGTGATTTACTATCAATTGGGATTATGGATTAAGCAATTAACATTAAAATGACTATGTACAGAAATTATTTAAAACATAAAATAGTTTATTAACTTAAAATATTCTACTGGTAGTGTCTTAATGTCGTTCTGCCAACGAAATATTTTGTCTGAAGACCTACTTGCTTGAGTTTTAAAGCTCTTTTGCCTTGACCTTGTCTCTGCTGTGATAGTAGTGGCGTACTTCTTTTAATTAAACAGTTCTCTCTGTAAAGGTAAAATTAAATGATAAAAAAATGTTCTAGTATCGTTATTTGGGCACTTAAAGGTGAGATATTCGCACTTATCACAACTGTCTATAAGCCTTAAACATAGTCTACAACATAAATTCTAGATGTTTGTAGGCCTATTAATTTGTAAATATCTTGTTAGGTGTAGTAACAAATCAAAATCATGTGCTTACCAAAGTTTAATTGATGTACGTAAATAATTTTGAAAAATAATATTTATCGGCACTCTTTTCTAAAAAAAAAATCACATTAGACTACATGTTTTTATTTTAGGGAATAGTATCACCCAGTATTAATGTTTCTTTAGGTTTTAGGCACTTATTATCTTTAACATAATGGTATTATCATTGTGGCAGAAATTCCAACAGTTGTCTAATCATTCTCTTTTAATCCCACAATAAAAACAAAACTTTACTTTATTATTTAAAAAAAATCTGACTTGAAAGATAAATTCACGCTAGATAAATGATGTTGCTTGAGTCCATCTTCATGCGTCGGCTTGTCTTTTTGCAATTGCTCAAGTGGATGCGCTACACAATTGTTATTAAAACTTAGGTAAGAAATAATTTTGATTGTCATACAATAGGATTTAGTATGAATAACAAACATTTTTGAAATGATGTAAATATGGTTTATTGGTTTTACAATTTGGTAATATTTCAAGAGGTAATATTACTTATAGCTCCTACACTGAACACATATTTAGGTAATGCGTAATAAATTTGACAAAAAAGATCAACTAACTATTGCAAAAACAACATATTACTTAGTTATTGCATTGAACTACTGAGAAGATAGATAGTTGAAAAATACAATCATTAGAGCAGCTTGAATCAAATTTAGCAAATACACTTTAAAAAGTTAATTGAATATGTAAAATTAAAATATTTAAAATCAGTTTCACATAAAAACTGTATATTTTGCTGTAAGCTGTATGTATTTCTGTTCTAACTGAATTGGTTTGTGGTGTAATAATTGTATTGACGTGGAATATAGGCCTTATTGTCTCGGCTAAAATAAAGTAAATAAAAAAGTATGACTTATCATTATATAATAGGTGAACATCGAAGTGTGTAGTACATTTTTTAATATTTATTTTAAAAGGAGAGGAATGGAGCTTATATCATTCGAAAGGTACTGTGACATAGATGTGCAGAAAACAAAACTTATGTGCGTATACAGGTGATCAATTCAAGATGGCCACCATTGGGATCTCGGAAACTATCAGTTTCTCGAAAAACTTTAAATCGGGAACCTTCCCTGTATTTATACTTACATTAAAATTACGGCGTTACCGTATTTTTAATCTTCGCCATTTTTCCAATATGGCAGCCATCTTTAATTTTTTAAATACAAACATCATATTTTTATTGTATTTTTTGGTAGAACATATTACTTTATGACACTTTTGTTCTTTGGTATTTTTCTATAAACGCAGCCGTTTACATGGGCTGTTCACATGTGTACCACCAAGAGCAGCACAACTCTAAAGGCCATTCCACACTGCACGTGGCGTGCTTTGCTGGATGTATGCTATCTAATTTTCAAAATATCGCTTCCCTGCTTATCATATGAGACCATTCACACAGCTGGGCCACGGCCACGTGCCACGCCCGCTAACTGGCCACCGTTCGCTCCTTGAGCGATCTTTTAAAACGTGGCGGACACATTTTGAGCCCGCGCATGCGCAGAGCGGGCTAAACCACGTTAGGTCAGCACCTCTTTAAACTGGTCAAGATTCATTCTAAAATCAGTGAAAAATTTGTCATTGTCAGCCTCGAGATCACGCATCAAATGATGAAATTCGCCATAACGCTTTCTTTTTCTGTTGATTGGATGTACCCCCTCGTCTCTTTTTGTCAAACAATACAACAATACCAGCTCATCATCACTACTGCTGCTGCTGCTGGAGTCATCAAACCAAGGTAAGCCGCACGAAAATCCAGATTCACACCACGGGACCGTCGGAGCTGACATCTTTCTGAATACTGACGGTAATGATGGTAAACGTGGCCAGTATAGCATCCGCGGCTGTGTGAATTGGCGCGTAGCTAGCGTGGCCGCGTGGCGTACATCCAGCCATGAACGCCACGTGCAGTGTGGAAAGGCCTTAAGCATAACAATCAAAATTGTATAAACATAGCATACATCAGCTGATTTACTTTGCACCCTAGGTTGAAATAGTAGGTATATTTCGTCACAAGTCCGGAAAATGGCCGTTACCGGTGCACGATCGAGTTTCAAGTTACGAGGCGAAGCCGAGTACTTGAATTCGATCTAGCACCGGTATAGCACTTTCGGACGAGTTATGAACAGTACTTTTCATCATTCCACCTTTTATTAAATATACAGAGTGGCTAAAAATAAACTTGGTCCTACACAACCTCATAACTTGTTATTTGTTGATATATTTGAACTGTTTCCAGCTATTAAGTACAAACAAAAGTAACTTGTTCAAACAATCAAATATTTATTAGGTTAAGAGCAGTAGGTAATTTTACAAATTGAAAGAAACATATTGATTCAGGAATATTAATATTTGAATCAGCCATTATAAGTACTACAACGGGCAAAACCCGTGTAAATCCGGAAATTTTGAAATTTTAT
>JAGFPH010000317.1:540267-556826 GCA_018207615.1 Philaenus spumarius
GTATTAAAGTAGACTATGCAAATAGAGGAGTGAATACTAATATTGTAGTCCTATATTACAGTATTAAAGTAGAAAAATGGTCTAACAAATATGGGAACGATAATGCGAATCAAATTAATTTGTTTTATGACATATTTTCCAACGTTTGAGAAGACAATATTCTAGAATTTTAAAACACTTTCAAAGCAAAATTAGTTCTTATTAATAATCTTATATTAAACTTTTGCATTGGCGGAAATTCAAACATAACAACTGGCGCAAAGTGTTATACCAGCCACAAATGTTGGGTCACTGTCATAATAGTTCATCTAAACGTTTGAAATGTTAAAGTTATGATTAATCAGAAAATTAACTCGATCATATTCACAGTGCTTTCTTTATGAAATGAACTCCATAACGTACTAGTAGCCTAAGTATAGTCATAGTGTTTAACACATTTGTTGCTGTTCAAATGATTTAATAACAATGCAAAAATGCATAACATAAATCTTTGTAGTAAAATGTTTGCCCTATCTGGGATAAAACTAAAGGTAAAACCAACACAAATCATGTTACTTCTTTTTATATTGTCGTTTTTAAGCAGCTAACATTTTTGAGCACTGAAACTCAAAATAATATGCTAAATAAGAAAACCTTTAGTCATCGCACAGCTGGGAATATCTAAGGGTTAAGTCTTTACTCAACCGAATTGAATTCTGGAGCAGTAAATAGAGATTTACAAAATTAAATTTTTTTTATTCATTTATGCACATCCTTTTGTAAATTGATTCTATGTTTGTGATGTTTTTACTTCATTTAGCACCTGAATTAGTGCTATCAAAACAAACGAAACTGTTAAGTAACTTATGACGCAATTAGCCAATAAACAACTCGGTTAGATTACGCTATGAGATTTGTTGCAGAAGGCAGTAGCTAGCAGACTAAGTGATTATTTTGTCGTTGTGAGTATCCTAGTTTGTAGGCCTGTCTACCGTTTTTAATGTTGATCGTCGTAGAACAAGCGAACCGGTCATGAGTCACCTCTTAGGATTCATACTCTTTGGGACATTTTTTAAAGTGTAAGTACTTATAAATGTATATATAAAAATAAAAAATCTGAGTACTATGTACGTTGATGATATTTTAATTTTAACCAAACATAATTATAAACTCGGATAGAACCGTAAATTAAGTTGGAAGGAGGAATGCTATGTATCTTTCGTCGTATATGTTTTGCGAATTTAAATAATAATTAATTTCTATGTTACTAATTTAATTTGCCGCCATTATGAAACTGAAGCTATATAAATAATACTAAGTCAAGGTATTTTAATCTCATCTAAACTCATATGTAATCTACTATTTTGAAGAGACAAAATAGGACTTTAGTTTTTATGTTGTAGAATGCAGACTTGTTCTAGTGTTATGTTTGTGTTTTATAAGCAATAAAATGAAATATAAAGTAAATGAAAACCAAAACAGATTCAAAACATTAGCTTGTATGTTGGTATTTTAATAGTTATAATAAACTTAATGAATTTAAAATATGATAAAGTCACACACACATAAAGAAGATTTTGTTGCTTGTTTAATTATGAAAGCTACAGCATAATTAATTGATTAATAGCACAAATTTTGTTATTAGGAGGTGAGGCATAAAATAAAAAGTTGAAATACTTGTTATTTAAAGGTAGGGAACTAAAAGTGACTTTCTCATAAGCTTATAGTTAGTAACATAATTGAGTTCAATTTGGAACTGAAAAATTGTGTGCTTAGAAACATATATTAAACAATAAAGAAAAAACTATACATTTAATGCATTATACTGAGTCACTTTTATAACTAACTGAAGGGGAATCATATGACCGAGAGGCAAGAGACGGTAGTTTAGTTTATTACAGTTGGAACCTTCCAAAGCAGGTTTCGTAAATTCGAGCCTAGTTACTGGCTATCAATTTATCTGCGCTATACGATGCTCCCCGGCTTTATTAGTCTAACTGGAATAAAGCAAACTGTTAAGGAAAAATGTATACTTGAAGGAAATTCTTCAGTTAGTGGTTGTAAATAAAATATTCTATAAAATAGTCACCCTCATGCATGGTTGTAGAGTAAAATCATACTGTACTTTTAAGAAGATAAATATTTCATTTTTATTCTTATAGTGTTCTTGTAGAAAACGAATCACGCATATTTATAATATATTAATAGTTAGTATAGTTAGTGGTATGAAATAGTGGTTCTCTTCAGTTTACCTACTGCCACCTGAAAATTTGGATTTTCTTTAAAATTCGCAGATTTTTATGATAAGACTTAATTGATACAAGTATTTTTCTTAAATAAATATAAGTTTGATTTTACAGCTATATTCAAATAAAATAATCGCAACATCTCGAAAACGGTGGGTTCTGGAACGAACTTTTTGATTAGTTTCATTTAACTAACACTAAAATAAAATGTTAAATCGTTTATTGTTTATAACAAACCCTATAAGATAGGCTAAATTGGTACTTACATTTCTCTGTCGGCAGGTACTAAAAACGAATGTTCTCAATTCACTTCAGTTCTGCGTTTTGGTATACGGAAAATTAAAAATTTGCTTAGTAATACTCTAAAAACCGTTTTCGCATACCTTGGATGAGCACCAAATCCTCAATTTTATATAACATGTTTTGGAAAAGGTATTAAAAAAATTCCTTAATCCATGTAAAATATACTATTTGTTATGGCACACTTTCCTAAAACTCTAAAAATTGTCATTGAAATTGATATTCATATAAGAAAAATGTATCTGCTTAATTTGTACATTTTTGGGCAGCTAAAAAACATGGTTTAGCACTTTCTGGGGTTCAGTACCTTAAAAGGAAAAGTATTATTCCTTAAAAGTCGGTAACCCCACATTCAAATTTGTCAAGAACGAAAAAAGGTCTCAAGCTGAAATTCGTCATCGTTATAAACCAAATGTAACAATCATTTTAGAAAAGTTTTGCAAATTTTAGGGAGTCGAAGTTTTGGTACGACAAAAAAATATATTTTATCGTACTGACGTGTAGGGGGAGGGAGTTTGAACGAGTTTAATTTAAGGACATTAAATAAACTTATTTAAGAATTTTGATACTGTCGTTTTTAGGATCCTACTACTCCCAACAATGTTGTATAACCCCATTACACCTCACCTACTTTCGAAAGATCGTGCTTTTATTCATATAATTTCCAGAAAAACTAAAGCAAAACCAAAATTTTACGAAAAGGTATGACAAATATATTTTCTATTCGTGTGGTATTCGGTAATATTGTGTTTGGGAACCCCACTTCAAATGTATACTTTATTCCCGCCATTGTTATTGGTTAGATTAATTAGATGATTTGTTCGGTATATTATTGCGTATAAATGAAATGATGTACACATCTCCAGTTCACTAGAATTTAAAAACTAGAGATTATACTGTGACAAATCCAAATGTGTAATTAATTATGTAGGATAAATTGCCTTTTTCAGAGTTAAAATCATTTCAAACGGTTGGCACTTTCAGCCAACAAAGGGCTATTGTTTGGCTGTAAGTACACTAGGCCTATATTACTTTCACATACATAAAACTCAAAAACAAAACTATTGTCAGTATTAGATATGTTATAGTACTAATAACTTATAGTCTATGTATGAAGTATACTACATACTATATCTCAACTTAATTTGGAGTTTCTAAGATGATGTGTTCCATAGGAAAGATGATACCTAAGGTCGGGAGTGGTCAATGAGCACCGATCATGATCCGAAGAACTCGTTTCGGGGTGTCATTAAAACATAAATGTATACAGCCTATGTGTTCGCCTCTAACGGCTGCATTTAAAGTCCTATTTGCTCCAACGGGAGTGGTCAATGAGCACCGATCATGATCCGAAGAACTCGTTTCGGGGTGTCATTAAAACATAAATGTATACAGTCTATGTGTTCGCCTCTAACGGCCGCATTTAAAGTCCTATTTGGTCCAACGGGAGTGGTCAATGAGCACCGATCATGATCCGAAGAACTCGTTTCGTTGTGTCAATAAAACATAAATGTATATAGCCTATGGTTTCGCCTCTAACGGCCGCATTTAAAGTCCTATTTGGTCCAAAATTTGGAACGCACATTTAGCCCATAACTCGAGGCCGCAAGGTCGAGGTGCAAACGGAACACAGTAGCACTTGAGCCGCGGCTGAAGTACAAACAAATTCTACAGTACTAATATATTTCGTACATGCAGGCAGCTATTCAGAGCCTTCCTATTTCCCAAGTAATTGGTTGAAACCCTAAAATATATAAACTTAATGTTTTAAATTCACTCAACACACGTCAGCGGTTTAGCTGCGTGATTGAATTATTTTAAGAGGCTATACTTCTTTATTCTGATTTTAAAAACCGAAAACATGTTTATTTAATGTGTTAATTGTTTTTCTTAGAACTGTATCATTACGGAAAGTTTACTTTAATTACATGTCTTTTTGTTTGTTTTGAAAAAAAATATTAACATCAACATTCATGCTTAAGTATTCGTGCTAAACATTGATAATTCCATGCTGATAACTAACAGTGTTTGATATTCTATGAAAGCCAACAACTTTTTCACATTTGTCTATAATATACGATATCCACCGACGAACTTGCTAAAATGTTACGACATTATTATTTGTACTTAATGAATATCGTTATTTATTTAACTATTTCAACATGAAATATTCGATAAACAGATCGTTACGAAATATGTGTAGCGAGCCGTAACATTAACCCATAAATCGCTGACCTCAAAATTCTTTGCCCTTCCCAATATCAGCAGCCCCAGGCTCCCGCTGTCCACGTTGTTTCGCGAAATTATTGTTATGATCAGCTACTTTATTTCCTGTTTGACAACTTTTTCTCCTCCCACTATTCAAAAACGTAGATCTCATCTGCGACAAGACTTAGTAGACGGACTGATAGAAAGAACCCATATTCAATGTTTATATTGTAACAACTGTACAAACATATCACTTTACAAAACTAATTAATATAATATTTTTATAGCGAAACTTTGATCCTAATTTAAAACGTATCAAATATAAAATAAACATATATACCGGATAATTTTTTTTAACATGACCATCATGGCATCTTGGAATATACTATAGGCCTATGCACTGGGAGAAATCAGGCGATATGCACATTGCTAAAATCAATATTTCGTAATATGGCGGCTAACTTCAACATTTTTTAATGAAACCCCTATTTTTATTCCAGTTTTTGAATTCTATTCATAGAAGGAAAAAAACAAAATTACACATTTGAATTTAATATCTGGTTCGAGAGCTATCAGTGAAAACTCTAAAATAGACTAAAGAAAATAATATGAACTCTCCTGATGTTCTCATAGTAAGATAACTAAATTGTATTGTAAGTTAACTTTATTAGTTCAACATACGCAATCGTGAAATTTTTTAAACCTTCATTTGCAAAAATGACTTCCGCATTACCAAACCAATGGCGGATTTCCTTTTGAACAATATAGTTTGATTCATTCTTTAGATGATGCCTTCAGACCTTTTTTATGAGTAAATGACTGCTTTAGTACCCTTATATGTCCGAAGTTCTAGTTGAACGTTCTTCTTTTGCGGGGTTATTGATTTCGGAGTGCTAAAAAAATCTTATAAAATTTGTGTAACTACCCTTTCTATAATGGTGGCTCTAAACATGTTTTAGATTATATAAATAATCACTCATCAAATTAAAATTATCTAAAGAAGAGCTGATAAAGAAGTCTTTAGACGAAATTAATGATGACATAAAGGAGGGGTGAATTTGAAATGAAACTTTCAGCTATCAATATGTTAAAATTTTCTCTGCTGTTACTCCATGATTGTTTAGCAACAAAAAAAAAAAATGTTATTTAAATGGCGGTTGCTTTTAGGAAGGGTCTAAATATCGCCCAATTAAGCCATTATTTTAATTAGAGGACTAATCTATGTGCCATTTGTCTAAAAATAGCTTAAATTTATTATCTAGCCTCTTATCAAAAAATAAACTCAATAATATCAGAAACCGATAATTTTACCACACCCAAAAAACTATTATTTTTGCGACCTTGTATTAGAAGAGAAATTTTAAAGTAATTCTAGACAATGTTATTTTTATTTGGAATATATAAAATTTTAAAATAACTTGGAACATTCTACACAAATATAATTTCTTATTGTTTTCTTTGCTTCTCTCTTACTGCATTTTCGAGAGATCATTTGTTACATATCTCACATTTTAACTGTGTCCCACTATGACAATCTTGTGAGTAAAGTCTTTCACAAATTGAACATTGGGCAAATTATCTTCTTCGCAGCAACTGCTGCCGTTGTCGTTATTTAACACATGAATGGAATTTCATTATCATCTTCTGAAGAGGAAGATTTCTTTTTTTGAGCTGCTTTCTTTACAGCTTTGTCTGGTCTGATGTTTTTCCAGAAATTTATGGACTTTTAAAAGATAGTGCTTTTTATGGACTCTATGAGAGCGGTTTTGAAAGAGAAAGAGAAAGTTCGAGAATAGGTGTTGGGTCTTTTAGAGATATTACAGATGTTGGATTGTGAGATTTCTGTAGAGTAGAATTTCACTCCTCAGAATTGTTTGTGTGTTGCTGCTTGGTTTAATTCACTCATTGGTGCTGCTGTAAGAAATGTGTAACTGTAAACATGTTAGGATTAAAATTCTAGTGGATTTTGCTTAGCTACTTCCATTATAGCTGATCTTACACAGACCTATTAGTTCTGGTATTTGATAAAATGTTATAACTAGAAAGGATGCATAGCCACATCAATCTCTTGAGCCCAGAACGTTTTGAACTTTAATGTCATTTAATGTAGATTTAGATACTTTAAAACCTTTTGATGCTATCAGTCAGGGCCGGCGAGAATAGAAGAAGGGCTCAGCCACTCTTTTGAAGTTTGGCCAATGCCGCCGCTGCCGGTGAGGGGAGGGGACGTTGACCGCGTGACGTCATAGGGTTGTCAGCCGCGCTTATCCACTAGTGCAGCCTTGGCTTTTTCCAATGAATCCTCACCTGTTGTTTGTAATAGGTGCTGAATTTTAAATTGAAATTGTTTTTATTTGTTATTTTTGGTGTTAGTTTTGGGTAATAAAAAGGGAATTTCAAACAAAGCTACTGTATTATTATATTTTAAGGTGACAATAGTTAAAGAACTACTAATACTATTTATGGAAATCAATTATAAAATAGATTTTTACATTAAGCTAAAAGAACGTACTACAGTCTGCATTACAATTTTAAGTTAACTTAAAAATCCTTAAGATATTGAACACATTTTTTTTAAACTCTTGACGACCCTGGCAAAATTTGTTTCAGATGAATTAGCAATAATATCTGATTGATCAAAATTTTTTATTGCGTAAATCTTTTAAAAATACAATGACTAATTTGTAGAAAAATTTCATATTTTAATACCTACAAGATTAACCTTTTATCTGGTGGCCATTTCACTTTGTTCTGGCAGATCCTTTTAAAGTAAGTTGTGAGCCCTAAGTATATTAAATTACTATACTAAGGAAAGAACAAATTTGTATACACCTGCACCCGAGAAATATTTTGATTTAACTATCACGAAGAATTTATGTTAATGATTTATTAATATTTAAAACAATTATTTCATCTAAACATTGAAATAGTTACACAATTCTCAAAATCTAAGTTTAGTGCAACCCTACAGAAATTTTGTTTACAATTACAGTATTACTGTATACAGGTAAACTAAAAGTCTGGAGACACCCCTGTAACTTTTGAGTGAATAATTGGGAAAAAACAATCTCAGGTAATGTCTACTAGGTACAAAGATGTACTTTTTTACGCATAAGACAACGTTGTTACCATTTCCGAAATGGGAAATTTTGGGAGCAGCTCAAAAATTTTAAATGCCAAATCCTGCCTTGTAATGGGTTGAGATCACTATCACGACGCTTTAACATCGTTTGTTTTTTTATTATTTCTAATATTGGAATATGATATGGAACTGTAAATACATTGTTAAGTTTTAGTTATTTAAGTATGTAAATATTTAATTCTATGTTTTCCCTCAATAACGCGATATTTTTACCTACCTTACGCATTATTAACCTAAATAACAGACAATGCCCCCTAAAAGAAAATCTTTAGCAGTTAAAGCACAAGAAAAGAAAAAAACGATAACTAGAAACCCCGGAATAGCGGGATTTGCAAAATAATGTTTCACTGACTAAGCCTTCTGCTTACTTCCTTATTGGCACACTATTTTTAACCTATTTCAAAACCACATTTGTTATTTCAACGAGCGAGGTCTACTGTTCACAGAACTACTAGTAATGTAATTACACTAATGCTTCATCTTCATTTGTGCCTGAACGTAACAGTGCCCCAAGAAGTTAAGTAGTAAACAACATAAAAGCACTTTCAAATATAAATCCTACTGACTTAGGCCTATTTCTTTGTACTTAGTCAGAAATAAATGCACTTCAAATGCGGTTCATTGCACTGCAAGCAATGCAATTGCGGTTTAAAGGGCAATGAACGGCATTTGAAGTGCATTTATTTAATTATATTAAATAAATATTAAATATTGAAGTGCATTTAATAATAATTATTAACACATAAATAAATTTAAAAACCTCTGATACACATGTTACTGTTTTTCAGGTAATTTCTAAAATGTTTATTAATTTTAAACAAAAGAATGTAAATACTACAGCAATGTTATTTATTTAAAAAAATATATAAAAAACATAAAAATATGTTCCTTATTTAATGTTTTTAAATGTTTAATCACACTCCCAATTTTCAATTACCATACGTCTAGTTTTTCTTCTTCTTTTTACAAAACACACTTAAAACATTTTTAACGTCAATTTCTCTCTCTTTTAAGATATTGGCTAAGGCCAGGCTATTGAGTCAGGAATCCCCCTCAGGTAACGTCTTCAAACGTCTAAAATCTGAAAACTCACTGCCGTTGCAGTGGTTCCTGGCTCATAGCTCCAATACAATCGTTAATTTATTTGAATTCGAATTAGGACTAAAACCTACTTTTATAATACCGGTACATAACAATTATTAATTACTTCGGCTCGCATTAGAATGCCAAAGTATTGAAATCATGCGGTAATGTTTTGTGGGTCTGTTTTCACGATAGGCATACACGATATAAGCATTCACAGATGTCGTAGAAAACCTGGTGGTACCAAAGTCTTCGTAATTTTATTGCGGAGAGTTAAAAAGCTTTTGAGCTTTCTAGCGTGAGTCGTAACGCGTCGGGGTCACGTTTTTGGGTCAACATTTTGAAATTATTGAGTCAAAATTATGAAAACACAGTGTGGGGTATCGTTTTATATGTTTTTGGGTACGGGAAAACCAATTTTGAGAGTTAAAAAGTCGTAGTTTCAATTCGTGTGTTTTGTCCGGACGAGCTGAAGTCTCGAAAAAGTGTTCCATCTTTTCACTAGTTTTGC
Organism: Philaenus spumarius; assembly: GCA_018207615.1. Classification (NCBI taxonomy): domain Eukaryota; kingdom Metazoa; phylum Arthropoda; class Insecta; order Hemiptera; family Aphrophoridae; genus Philaenus; species Philaenus spumarius. Next base: position 549,737 of record JAGFPH010000317.1, read on the forward strand.
CGTTTAAATTATACGGTAAAATGAAAAATATCAAAACCCGTCCATTTAGTAATGTAGACGAAAGTACCGGCCAAAAATGAAATAATTTTCAGTTTTTCTAAAATTGTTTTATATAAAGCCTATATATTTTTTTCCGAGAGTCTGTTTTATCGAGTGTAAGTTTACTGGCCTAAAGGGAGGGGGGTTTAAGCCCGTTAGCAAAAATAGTAGATCCGCCACTGAGTCCTCTATAGGTTTAGTTGTTCAGTTCATCACGAAAGCAGATGTATTATTTTATTCATTCATAAATACAGTAATGAAACATTTCCGAACAACCACAATTGCAAAAATATGAACACATCATTAGAAATTACTCTTAAAAACAGAACAAATATTCGACTCCCTGGGAACTACAACCCATCGACGTACATCATCAACCGTCGCAAACGTTCGCCTCAATTGAAACCCTAATATCAAATAAATGTTTACCTAATAACAACTGCATGTTTAACGACGTCAGATTATTTAAAAACATACTTTTGCATCTTCCATCCTCAAACAACCAAAACTGTTACTTGCTACTTCTTAAACTTTGTATGTATAACCATTGTATTTGGATACCCTAAATCCTAATAGAACTCCGATCCAATGCTCTATTTCAATATCGCTGGAAATTCGACGATAGTGGAGCGATCTATGGGGGAAACGACGGAAGCGGTGCGTAGCACCAATGCCATGAACGATTTCTCCCTAGCGCTACCCCGGCGCGATCATGCAATATTTTCCCGACAACCTTTTATTTTCGCCACACAGCCGCCGGTATGCATGCACGATCTATTTTATTATTCATGATCTATGGTATAACTGAATAAATGTGTTTGCCGAATGGTGAATAAATCACGAATATGACGTAGTATGTCTGAAATTTACAACTCATCCGTCATCATTTGGCAACAGAAATATTTGTCAGCCAACTTGTTATTCGCCAATCTCACTTCTGAAACAAGCCCTATATAAAATAGCCATATCTAAAATATATTTTACATCACTCTACTGTGGTTGCACGAAGCGTCATGTGTCAACCGTCGGAGACGTCCGCCATGAACGAAACCTTAAGCGAGGATTTTTTACATTTTCAGTCAGGCAACTTTTTCAAGAGGGAAAGTTTTACAATAATAAATACATTTAAGTTTTGTAATTTGACTTTTTTACTTGGGCTGCTTAGTTTAGGCAGTAGGAGCCGCAGAAGTCAAGAGTTATCATTGTGTAGGAGTTAATTGTAAGTGGCGCTGTGCCATCGCAGTGTTTCTGCTTGCCTTTATATAAATATAAACGCAATGTTTAACAGTTTTATCTTTTTTACACTAATGTACCCATATATGTAATGTGGTTTCACATTACATTTTAAATAACACTAAAATGTGCACCACTGTATCGACAAACACACCCTAAACCATCCGAGAAAAACTAACACTGAAAGATGAAATGGGACAGAAGAGGGATCTATTCCTTATCTGTTTACAGGAAACGCCAGCGCATTGGGTTAGTTCTGTTGTCACAACACTTAAGTGCGCCAAAACTGTTCCTTCGTAACAAAAATAATATTTGTAGTCTTGGGTTTCTTTGTTTGTTTATGGTTACTGCAAAACAATCTTATAACATACTGTAGACTACATTCCTTTTTTTTTAAATTTATTACACAGCCATAATTGTATTTTATCGGCATTTATTACTTCTTAAATCATTTTTATATTACTGTTCACAATGCTGAATATAAGTTGAAGACTAGGTGGTAACTATAACTTGTGAACATCGTTACTAATGTATCTGTGAGTAACGATAACGCCTTTGTCGACATGTAGACGCGTCGCGGCGACAGCCAGGACGGGTAGTAGACCCGCAACCGACCATGTGTCCTGTACTGCCAACTAAAGCCCGGACGCACGTCGCACAATAGCGTCAGGTGGGAGTTTTGCTTTTCTGTACTTTATCACTCCGTTCCGGCATTCAACTTTTAACATTGAGTGAGAACTCTATAGATTGCTGACTTAAGACTGTCATGAAACTGATAAAATGTTTAGATGACTGGACATTTTCTGTCCGCCATGTCTATGTCAAGTGATGAAACATGTTTAATACATATTCATGATCATGGCATCAGTAGTGGTGGTGCCAAGAATGGCTACTGGACTATTCTCTATGGATTCCCAGGAGATTTTTGAAAACTAATTACTTGAAAACGTGTTTTAACGCTACCTAGAGGCTAAATATATATATATTTAAGCATGTTTTTGTGAGGTCCATTAAATAAAGTTTTAATTTATTAAGGGTCTTAATTCTTTACACTTACCGGACAACAATTATTGACAGTAGGCCTACACATACATGTTTAACAAAGAAGCTTTAGAAATATAAATTTCCTTTTAATGAATGATTCAGTTAGCCTAGCTGGTTAATTTGTATAACAAAACGTAAACAACTTTTGTTTTTAGAATATTTATTTATATTTAATGTACAATATTTATGACAAAAATACAGATTTGTAAACTTGATTAACTTGTAGCCCACAGCAGACAAAGAAAGCTCTAACAGGTTCAAGTTTAGTATGTAGGTGTAAGTTTAGTAAGTAGTGTTGAATTATCTGTGATAGTTTTAAAAGTAATGATTACACTTTTCCTACGTATGAAAATTAAGAAATCAAAAGGAAAAGGTGAATATCTTTATAAGTACATTCATCTTAGGTATAAATATCTTGACGTTCTATTAAATAATTAAATTAGGGTAATCAAAATAGTAACACAGGTATATGGTTAGAACGTCTTGGGCAAGTTAGCCTATCTTTGTTCGCCATTTACAAAATGTAATGAAAATTATTTACCTTTATTTGGTTGAGTGTTCAAATTATGGTAGGATCGGGTTTTTTAATCAGCCATTTATAGGCCTACATCATAACAATACACTTATTCAACAATTCAATAACAAAATAAAAAGTACTGTCTTGTGTCCAAACTGAACGTACTGGCCGGCTCAATCACAGTCTGACAGAGTCAGTGGCAACCTGTACCACGATCACCGGAGCTGAATAAAGGCGTACAAACAAGGCAACTGCACTATTCACAACGCGACGGCCGGAACTAGATTATGTTACAAAGGTATATGAAATTTTAAAATCATTATGCTCGTATATTTATTTTTTAATTAAGTGCTGTCATATTGTGCAGTTTCTACGCAAAAACATATACTGCTCGTAAAAAAAATCAACCTAGTGGTGGTGCCACGGCACCTTTGTTGGACACGCCTATGACCATGATGTTAGTGAAATATTCAATAGCTCTCGTACTTTTATGCCCCCGTAAAAAGAATGCGCGTTACAAATCTAGGCACAAGTAATATAGGCATACATAATCAAATACATATGGGTCGAATTGATAACCGGGTCAAGTATAGTAGTTGGGTACAAAATGAAGAATTAATTATTATAATTAACACTACGACTTAGACACGAAATCTAATGCATGATCTTAGGAATAATAAAGAAAATCCCAAAGCAAATAAAAGCGATAATGAATAATCCATATGCAATAAAACTTAGCTTATTGCAACAAAATGTGATAATACAGAGATACGATAGTTTAAGTAAAATTGTATTGGTATAGTATAAATGTTTCTCAATGCCCGTATCATTGATTACTCAATAGCTTTCTAGTTTCGTAATTTGAAACAGAATTTGAAAACATAAATTTCTTTTGTTGACTGGTTAAGTTTTGCCTTAACCCTTACGAATACTACTGCAAGTATAAAGCTAGTTGAAAGATCGATTATAGACTTTAAAATGTTTTAAATCAGTATAAGGTTATGATACTAATTTAATTTTATGAACCTTTTTTGAGGACGTTAATTGCCTGTCAACAAACGCAAAAAGATTAAAATAAAGCATTATAACAATAATACTATTACAGAGTTAGGCCTATCTATACTAATATTATTTTGTAAATAGAGAACATATTTTACGTAATCTCGATAACACCTTAAGCATTTCGTCCGACATCTTGTCCAATGTCTCTGATGTATGTATCATCGTTTTATGGCAAGGTCATATATATATGAAATAATAAATGGCATTCAAAATACCGATTACAAATAGAGTAATAATTATGTTTGTTATGGTTCTAGGAAAAAGTTAGCGGCAAATTAAAGAACTGTTTCTAAGAATAATTAAACAGTCTTAATCCATACTTAATCTTTATCTACTTCAAGTATTGAAATGAAAAACATAAGTCAAGTTCACTGTTTGCCATGAACTTACGTAAACGTTAGGTGATATTATTATCGTGTTAAAAGTTAGTAGGTACTGTCATCTACCACCACCCGCTAGAAGCAAACAAGTTAGTGGTGCAGGGAGTTAGTACTGTCATCTACCACCACCAGCTAGAAGCAAACGAGTTAGTGGTGCAGGGAGTTAGTACTGACATCTACCACCACCCGCTAGAAGCAAACGAGTTAGTGGTGCAGGGAGTTAGTACTGTCATCTACAACCACCCGCTAGAAGCAAACGAGTTATTGGTGCAGGGAGTTAGTACTGTCATCTACCACCACCCGCTAGAAACAAACGAGTTAGTAGTGCAGGGAGTTAGTACTGTCATCTACCACCACCTGCTAGAAGCAAACGAGTTAGTGGTGCAGGGAGTTAGTACTGTCATCTACCACCACCCGCTAGAAGCAAACGAGTTAGTGGTGCAGGGAGTTAGTACTGACATCTACCACCACCCGCTAGAAACAAACGAGTTAGTGGTGCAGGGAGTTAGTACTGTCATTACTCTGAAATTACTCTCGAAAAAAATTACTTCTTTATACATAAAACTGGAACCAGATATCAGTGGCTGAAAATAATCTTTCAACCATTAAGGGTCGGCTCTACCTGTCGGCCATGTTGGCTGACACTCCATAAAACCAATGTTAAATTAAAATCCAAATTTTTCTTTATTTTGGATCGGAAAATTATAAACGATATGTCATTTTAAAGCTATGGTCAATATGCATGCAAATGGCTTTTTAAAAGTTAAGAAAAATATTTTGTTTAATATTTATTAACAATTTAAAACATTGATTTTGAATATTTGTTTATGTTGTCACTATTAATTATAGCGAAAAACTACCAAGCCATTCGCCTGGAGAATTTCGTCAACAAGATTTTGGTATTTTTAAAAAAACGCTATTTGAACAATTGCGGGTTTTAAATGGATTTAGGCTGAGCAATGTCCGTGTAACCTACCGCCACTATAGGGTAATTTTAAATGTTGTTTACGTTGTAACTATTAATTATAGCGAAAAATTACCAAGCCATTCGGATGAAGAATTTTGTCCCCAAGAGTTTGGTATTTAAAAAAAACGCTATTTGAATAATTGCGGGTTTTAAATGGATTTAGGATGAGCAATGTCCGCGTAACCTACCGCCGCTATAGGGAGTCGCAGGTTGCTTTCTGTTTCACTAGAGCCGACCCTTAACCTTGTTAATAATTAAATAGCAAGGGTTTGGTGAACAAGAGGACATTTAGTCAAATAATACATAAGTTAAAGGGCTTAAAAAAAGCGAAAAATTATGAAATTTATAAACTTCTTTTTTGTGGTGTGAATACACTAATTGGAGACAGAGTGGTTCACTTCCAAACGCTCTCTCCGAAAAATAAGCTATTGAAAAACAAAAGAACGTAATTGTAAAAACTGAAGTCACCTAATATTTTTGAAAATTCTTTGAAAACTTTTACCGATCGCTTTTAAGAACACACACGCAATATTTTAGAAAATCGTGGTTAAGACAAATTTCTTGCTATGCTTAAACTTATTGTTTGTTTTGTTTGACCTCCTGAACACGCAATAATATGGAGGTACTTTTTCATCCCAGGTTGTGGATCATGTTCGATTCCAAGTATCAACTGAGGAGTAAAAATTGAGATTTAAGAATTTTGATCGCTTGTTTATCCTTTGAATGTGATGGGTCTACAAATAGGTATGACTAGTAACAGGGGTAGTTTTGGAATTTAAATTTAAAATTCTTATATCCAATTCCATTGACATTTTGTAAAAATAATAACGTGTTTGTCAAATTTAGGTAATAAAAAATAAATACGCAAAAAGGTCAATACTTATTACCCCCCCCCCCCCCCTCCCATAACTTTCCCTCTTATAAGATTTTGAACAATCCCCTGCCCCATTACCACTTAAACAAAAACAAAAAAACCTGTCCCACATCGCTTTTAGATGTCTTAATTAAATAAATTATTGGGTTATTTTTAGCTAGCCTGTATATAATATACACATTGATGTGAAAAGAAAGCTTATAAATGTTTACATTTATTTTTGTGCGAGTAGAATATATCACAGCATATATCTATAGTTTCCCTTCTTTGTAATTGAAAGTTCAAGCTGACTAATCCATTAGTATAGTTTTAAGCACCTTTTGTTTAGCACTTTAGTGACAATTTGTACGTATTAATAAATTACTTTACATTTGCATGCCTGATGCGCGTCATTTCTAAGAAATGTATCCTCTAAATATAACCAGGAACTATCTAATTACACACAGACTTATCATTAACAGAAAAACTAATTATTGTAAATATGGTTAACGTATTCAATATTGTTCTGTCGCACATAGACGAGATAGTGAAGGAATGTGTACCTGCTATCAATACTTGATAATAAATCGAAATCCGGAATAAGAGATAATATTATTTTTGATTAAATAGCAAGATACTAAAGAGGAAAGTGTACAAATAGTGAATGCATATAAATAAATCCGTGGGCATATGACGTCTCACTTATGCCAATCAAGACCTTTTCTACAATTTATTCGTGGTAGGTAGGTTGTGTATTCCATGTGTTGTTTTCCCTGGGTGTGTTTGCTCTAGTCATTTAAAGAAAAATGTTTCCGAACTGTAGACGTGTCAATTTTTGTAAATGCGAACTGGACAGATTACAAAATGTTGTACTTGATACCATCCATAAAAAGTAAACACCTGTAAATGTCTATCTCTGCACTACATCAAACACAACTGTCTCTGTCTTTCTATTTATCTGCCTGCCTAAAATCTGGGAAGCTTTTATTCAAAGT
>JAGFPH010000317.1:562770-626972 GCA_018207615.1 Philaenus spumarius
GAAATATAAAAAAACTAGAATTACAATTTCACATATATAAATACTTACATTAAAGTATATCATAACATTAAAGTTATCAAGAATAAATAAAAATTTGTATACACTGTTCCTCACTTCCAAAATTTTACTTTATTTTCTGTTACATATTTTTATTGTGTTGTATTAAAACCATTGTACTTTTGTTAGATAAGCTATTTGAGAAAATCGCTTATGTATATACATGATAAGAAAATCAGTCATGATATATGTTTCTTATTTTGAACAAACTTTGATTTATTTTGTAAAATAGATTGTCTTTTGATAACTTAGTTGTTTTTGGTTTGCAACGTTTTAACTACAAAACTACGGATAGCATCGGAACGAATCATTTACTGTTAGCTTTGATTTTGTTTGAAGCATTGTTTCTGATTTTCATAAACGGTTGGATCTGATGTTTAAATTGAAAAATATATAGGCCTAGATTTTTAAAGATGAAAATATGTGTAAATTCAATTTAGTATAAAAGTACACAACATCATACAAAGAAGTTTAAATATTGTTTTTGTTTATAAAGTTACGATTTATTATCTCAAAATAATTATTTGTTTTAACGGCTAATTATGGGGGGGGGGGGTATTGAAGAAGACAGGTGCGGGACTAGTAGGTACCGGTACAACAAAGGCAATACATTAAATTAATTTCTGTAAGACTAAATTAATGTACCGTATTCTGTTATTTTGTTTTAACTTGTATCGAATTACTTTCGTTCCACACAATCAAATCATTCCATTCACTGTAAGGTTGTAGGCTCACTTATAAAATTGTAAGTAACAAAGGAGGAACTGAGCTGCTCAGTAATTAACCAATAAACACCTTCGTCGGTTTACTCTACTTATCGGAGATGTGTCAGTAGCGAATATATTTTTACGCGAATATTGTTCACATTGTGTTATCGGTGGTGTGGCAAGTTAGTCATGAGTAGTTTACAGAGTGTTATTCTTTATGCAGCTTGTTTTCAATTGTAAGTACAGTAAATTTTCAATGCTTCTATTATAACAGAAATCATTAGAAGTTATAGTAGTACTTGTAATTATATATTAACGTAAAAATAAATATCTAGAATAGTTTAATAATTTAAAACTTAGTATGTAGGGAACTAATTAAAATCTGAAATCATAAAAATACAAATTGAGGTTAGGTAATTAAATTTAGCAATTATGAAGCAAAGATATAAAATATGTGTTAAGCTTATATGCCTACAAGTTTAGCTCGATTCGTGTCTTTACTGTAATATTTTGTAATGAAATATAAGCTTTTGTTTTCAAATGTTTATACCTAGAGTTATACAATACTTTATAATTTCAATAAATAACACAAGTGTATAACATTATTCTATAAAATACAATTTGCAATGTGATTTATCGTACAGTTTAAACCTATCGAACTTTATATAATACAAAATGGTAGTTAAAAAAGGTATATATAGAACTAGACGGAAATTTTAATTGAAATAGTTTCTTCTGTAATATGAACAAACAATCTTTTGCCAGACTATGTAAAAAGATGTGTTGTTTAATTGTGTTATAATATAATGTTGTTACAAAAATATTCGACTATTGGACATAAGTCTACAAATATACGACTGTTAGTTTTATAATGTTTTTATCTTAAATGGAAATCTATCAAATATTAAAATTGTTACTAGTAAAACCATTTTGTTTATTTATACCAAAACTATTTCATCTCGCGGCAAAAGTCACTCGTAGATTTTCTATTATTAGTCAATTGTATACTTAGGATAAAAGTTCAAACAGCCCGGCGATGCCATAGTTGTAGTTTTGCGTTTTAGTCTATTACAGTTTCGAATCTGGCTCATGGCGTTGGATTTTCTGTTATGTATGTTATTGTACTCGTTCTTCATTGCTCATACGAGTAGGCACATAAATAGAGGATATTAAAAGAAAAACAAATTAGACTCTAATAACGCTTTGTTTAGTTGTTGCTGTAGTTAGTGTGTTGTAAAAATATGTCGTATTTATTTCATTACGAATATGAACTAGTTTGTTGTTAGTTAATCTGGAAGATGCATCATTATGTAACGAAACTGTGTCAGGCGTTTCTCAATCTGATCATTGAGTTATAAGTAAATGTATGCCCTGATGATGATTGAGTTTGTGGAGTATATGATATAATAAAGTTTATTCCCTATAACGTCTATACAAATGTAGGTTTTTTATTTCACACACAAAGTTTTGAAGTTCTGAAGCACTTTTTTTGCTTTAAAGTTAAACTTCTTGACGGCCATGGTGGATATAATGATTGAATATGATATCCAATAAAAACGGTTATATAAAAAATAATAATAAACATGACATTTCTTAATTTTTAGCTGTGAGTGGTAACTCTAGATAAAATCGAAGACTTAAAATATAATTTGTAGTAAAAACTCTTAGTAAGGATATTCTCAAAACATCGGCGTTTACGGCCTCAAAGAAACTATGTAACTGCTTGGTTGTCAAATATATTGTCTGTTGGTTAAAGGCGAACATATAATTAATTGAAAAATAAAATAAATTATTTTTGGTTCACAAATATCTACTTGTGCATTAAATGAACCGGGTCGTTGAAAAAATCAGCCTTTTTTAGTCTAAGAAATCATGCGGGTAGCTTTAAAACGGCCACGAGGACTTGCAATATTTGGAACTATAAACCTTGTTTGAAGATAAATTGTATTGTCAGTTTGATCGATCCGTATATAAAAACAGAAAGTCTCATCCAGATCCCAAAGGCATGGGAATGTCATAAAAACTTTCAAAGTTAAAAAAATATAAAATATAAATAACTAGTCGGTTTGGGCTTTTCTGGTTTGTATACATCCATCTCACATGGTTTGTAGTACATTTTCTGTCCGAGTTATAACTAGAAAGATGTCTTCTCTTTATTTAAGCAAAAAATCGTTTGGCAACATAGACCTACTGTTTTGCACAATATTCGTCATAACCTCTCTTTTTAGGCCCATTTTTTAGAATTTCTTGAAAGCTTAGAAAGGCTGACATCAAAATTCAAAATTCAATAGCTTCCTTTATAATGTCCCGAAAGATATCTTGCGGAGTTGGTTTGCCTTGTCAGCAGTTTCTAGATGATCTCCCAAGATATCTGGTGATATCTATACGGTAATACCAATGAATACTTAAATAATTAAGTATTCATTGGTAATACTTCGTGTTATAAAGTTGTTTGGACCCACTGACTAAATAAATAAATGGATTCACTCATTTACTTGCATGTTTCTCCTCGAGGCAGATAGATCTCTGAAACAAGAAAAACAATAATATCTTTACTTTTACAGCTAGATATGAGTAGCTACCATAAATTTGAAATGTTCCAAGGTAATATGTTCAAGGTACAACATTCACCCATAAAGTGATAACCATTTGTGACAGCGTGTTATTTTTAAATATCTAATATTGTATATTAATTTAAATAAATATAAAATATAATAAATCTAAACGTGATATTTAGTTTAAACATAATTGAAATTGTATTTCTTCAACAAATCAATTTAAATTAAAGCATGTTTAAAATCGAAGGTTCATATATTACGAATTCCATATTCAATAAAGATTACCTAAGCTAAAAACAATTAATAATTGTTTAGTTGAATGTTTATATTATGTATCTAAGAGGCTCATATTTAAACTAAGTGTCAACTTTTACATTCATTTCAATTATTATTATATATTTATGTATTGCGTGTTTTTACAACTCCTCAACTTTTGAATATAAACATAGCAGTTTAAATAAATAATGTTTTGCAGTTTTTAAAAACTTACATAATTGAAACACAAGATTAAAAAAATGTACAAGGCCTTACATAATAGTTAAAATTTGTTATTTGTATGTTACTAATACGACAAAATTAAAGACCTTACGTTCTTTGCACGCCAAACATAAGCTGGCTCAGCTCTAATGTTAATGTTGCAATAAAAATGAAAATGATTCCTAAAAAATATTTTGAACTTTTGTATGCAGAATTGAGTTATTATTGAAACCATAGTGGCTTATTTTTTTTTTAAATTGGCCGAACCAAGAAATAAGCCAAGGCCTAACCAAGTTCTCTTGCTAGGTCGTGTTGTTGGGCCCGGTTTTTTAATTTCTGACAGGGGTTCTTATGATCATTATTTGAACAGAAAATATACAGTTAAAATAGAATTACTGACTATATATTACATTTTATTTCAGTATTTTTTTTATAATCCAACGACCTTAGAAAATGAATAGCTAGTCTATTCTAAAACATTAAGCACTTATCCTCAGAAAGTATTTTTTTATTTTATGATATGAAACAAGGAGAAAATTGGTATGAGTTATGGTAAAAATGTGTGGGAACATCTTCGCGTTTTATGGGAAATATCCGTGTTTAATAAAAAGTCCGGCCCTGGGAACACCATTACTTTTCCTCCCGGTGGAGCTGATCGTATATTATAAATCTAAATTGTGAGGATGTAACAAGCCCACTGCAATACACTTTTACAAATTTGAATAGATTGTTTATTCGTGGCAAGTAATTGTGAAATCTACAAGCTACATAAAACAGTCACGTGGTTGAATAGCAACACATATACGATTATGCACCGTTTTATTATGTAGTGACGTATTCGGCGATCCAAGGATAATATTAAACCTGAGTAGATTTTATCCATTCAGGTCGGATTCTGGATTTCCATAATATAACACTGTCCAAGGAACACTTAAGAAAAATGATCCCATTAAAATGTATAATAAGTTTGACTATAAACAAAATTGCCTAGATTGTTATTAAGAAAACAACTTGATGACAATATTAACAGCCATTTCTCATCAACAACTGAAAATTTTACTATGAGGTAACTGTCTTTAAATGTTTAATCTAATCAATCAATTTTAATTAATACCGATCAAATTATTTTTACTTCATGTATTCTTCTAACTAGTGTTAATAATTTAACGGATAGGCCTGAATGCCGAACTAAATTATGTAATTTTTTTAGAACGAATTATAAATAGAAGTAGCTCTCGCCAGATTAATTTAAATTATTAACCCTTCTCCGAACTTTTGCTAGTTGACGGGCCGAAGCAGATAAATCAGATATATGAAAGTTGACGGAACTATGAACATTTGTATTTATAAAAGAACAAAACAATTACGAAATCTCCTAACCACAATGCGTACAGACCTAGAATTTGCTCGGTAGGTAGGTTGCTCATTAAAAATTGAAGTTGAAAATCTCTGGAACGACAATGAGTACAGAGATGAAATTTGGTAGCTAGGTGCTCGCTAAGACAGGATTTTGGCCAATTCCATGTTGGACAACAAAAATTGTAACAACAAAAATACAGCAAAAAGTAAAGACATTATTCCTACAAACTAAAATACCTTCGCATGCAAAACATGTTGTATACGTGCCTCTTGAATGTTCTATGGCAGATAAGGACTGTGGCAATAATCTCATTAATTATTAAGGATTTAAAAAATTAATCCTAGTATAAGACTAGAGGTTCCCAATGATACATTTCCCATTTACTCAGGATCGAATGCTGTTCGTATTCTTTATTATACTTTATAGTAATACTGTTATCCTTAATAAAAAGTTATAGAAATAGAAAATGTACAATTTCTATATATAAAAATGAATGCTCCTTTGTTTCTTTGTCTTCTGTAGACTCAAAAACTATTCGACTGATTGTACTAAAAAATTCACAATTAATTTATCCATATCGTTGCCAGGAGTGTTTAGACTACAATTTTTACAGTCTAATGGGTTCAAATGGGGTTTCTACCTCTATACAGAAAATATAAATTAAATTAACTTTCTACTAGCTACAAAGCTAAAATTATGTAATATTATGTTTAAGTGATATAAAAAACTATTTACAATTTGACCAAAGAGATGAAATGGAATAATTACCCTTAAAATTCAGTAACCATTTATACACTTACTTTTTCTTTGTGCTAAAAAAAACTCAACAAATGTCACAATTTACACAAATTAGAAGCAGGATTATTTAGAGTATATGGTCACTATAAACAAATAATATATTAAAATGGAGAAGCTACCCTATACAATAAAAGTAAGTTGCACATTACACTAACTTCCTACAACCTATACAGCTAAATTTTTGTATTATTATTCTTAAGTGACAAAAACATTTACAATTCGACTACTTACGTTAAAGTAATGAAGAAGGATAACTGACTTAAAATTAAATCAAGCAATAGAGTAGAATTGCCGGGTTCACTAGTTTCCAATACTGGCTAGATTTGTTAAAAAAAACTAAATATAATTTTTTTTTAAAGAAGAAAACCCGTCCATTGCTGTACTGTAAAAGGAACTACACACGAGATTTTTCTGAGATGAAAAGTGCTAAATATATTAAATTTTAACAGTTGCCGATGAGTGACAACATTTTTCTCCACCTCAACAGAGCCATCGTTAACAACAACATCGTTAAAATAACGATATTTGTAAAATTCAATTATTTATTGAGATAAATTATGATTAAGATATGGTAATAAATAGGAACAAAACATATTTTATCATCAAATTCGTGATTGCGTTAATTAACTAAGGCTGTATTGTAGGTTATCCCATGTCTTTGCTCGGTTGTAATGGTTTCCAGTTGCGTATTGGCTTAAAATGCAAAATATCTTCTTTGTCGAAACCTTTTAGTAAGTTTCCTAAAGTGTGTACACCAATTTTTTCGTAAATAATTTACATATTATTATGAACAGTACGTGCACAAAATAATAAGACATTATAAGACATAATAAGACACGGTAATTAAAAATCAATAAATAATAACAAAATAAGATTAACCAAAACATGAAAAGATATAAATGAATCGCATAACAATGTGTGTAAACAATACGTTATAATTAAACTAAACAGAAACAGTTTTTAATTGTTGCTAGTAAATTGACAAGACCGTAGTATAAATGAATGACAGCAACTGCACAAAACAATGGCTGCATATCTCAAAACTGAAAGTGACTTTATAGAACATTATATTGACTTAATTGGGAACAAATTTTGCGTGGGAACGAGATGGTAAATCTATGTTATAAACTGGGATTAATTACAGAAGGTGTATGGTGTTTAAGAATGATGAGCTTGGATTTTAAAGTGCTTATAGTGGTTCGTACACCAGACATAAGGGACGTTTTCTTTTGTCCTGCAGAGGTGCAGGATCAGTGATGATTTGTTGAATGTGTGTGTGGTGAGAACCTTGGGCTCTAAGTGCCGCCTGAGTGAATTTGAAAGCTTAAGTAGAATTCCTCGAGTATGGGGATTTAGTGCCCTTGAGAGATGTTTGCGTTCGATACGTACCATGGGGAGTTGGTGATCCAACGGAGAGTTTTGGTCTGGAAGAAGTCCAACCTTTTCAGTCAAGCAACAGATAGTAGGAAATACCAAGCTGTGGATGCGTACGTGAGTACTGTTCTGATGTATGTTTTGTACATGGACAACCTGATACGAAGTGGTGGGCTTTTGGCGTTTATGACTGGAAGGAGTCTGCACGGACAGATTTAGCCCATGACAGAGTTTGATTGCGTGACGGGGCAATTTTAATTTAGAGTTAGGCGTGATTCCAAGATATCTGACATGACGGGTCCATGCTATGGGGGATTTGTTGAGAGTTAGTTGAATTTTGGGAAGTCTACGTATTGTAGAGAATTGGATAGCTTGCGTTTTATCTTTATTTACTGCAATCCTCCAAATCCTGAACCATGATGGCAGCCTATCCAACTGTTGTTGGATGACTGACGAACCATATTCCAGGTTAAGAGATCTGTAGTAATACATAGCGTCATCGGTTAAGAGTCGCAGTCATATTTTGGGGATGACTGGAATATCGTTAGAATACAGAAAGAACAGCTACCGGTCGGTACGTCAACCCTTTACTGATTTTCCCCTAAAAAAATGGGAAGTAGAACTTCTCGATAGAGCTCCTGAAGGCTCGATTGGTGGGTGCTCTGACTGCAGCTAGATAACCATTGAGATTTTTTATAAATAGTTAGAATATTTCATTGAAAACTCAGCCCCTTACAAGGAACGTCCTGTCATTCTTCTACTGGATGGACATCATTCACATACTAGAAATATTAATGTCATTGAAAGAGCTCGAAAGTTGTTTATTTGCCTCCTCATTTCACTGCAAAAATGAAGCCACTTCGCCTTCATGACTCTTTTTAAATCTTACTATGCACAGCGATTGAAAATTGGCTACCTAATCATTCAGGTCGTATAGTGAGAAAACTTCAAATTGCAAGCTTGCTGGAGGAGGCGTATTTGAAAGCTGCGACTATGGTAAATGGATTCCGAAAAACAGGAATTTTCCCATAGAACTCGAATTATTTTGTCGACTCGACTTCCTTGCTTACAAACAAGAGACGATACAGGCCAACCAATGTAAAGAGTTACCTCCCTGAGACAATAAGTTAGACTGATATTCGTTCAGTGACTCTTTTAGAGGCATCTACTAGCGCTCGAAGAGGATCTGCGATGCTCGTTGCTGGCACGCCCCACAAAAAAAATTACAGCAATCGGAAGAAAAAAAGAATTATAAATCCACAACAAAGAAAAATCTGCACAAAACGAAAGCTGTCTTTTTCTGAGACTTCGGGAAAAAGTTGTAAACGAAACGATTTTTCCTCTCAACCCCGTGCGAAGATTAGACAGGCGGAAGCTCAAGTGATTCGGAAAGTGAATCAGATAAAGATATTCCGTACCACTGATGAAGAATACAGCGACGACGACGTTGAGTGTCCTCTTTGCACACAAAATGTTTCTGGTGATCAAGGAAGAGGAAAATTGTTCCAACGCACTCAATGTTTTAAATGAAGACTGCTTTATATTCTTCAGTGCCAATAAAAAAAAAAACAGTTTGTTTGCTATTTTTGTGTCGAGTAAATTACAATGCAGTTGAAATGAACTTAACTGTTGCTAAAAGTTTTGTATTTTCTTTTTTTCACTGAAAAATTTATTTCGTTTTTTAAATACCTAGTACTTTTTTTGAAAATTAGTATCTTTCCTTACAAAAATATGTCTTTAAAAGTATGCATCTTAAGACGCATGCTACGTGTGGTGTGTAATGGCCTTTAGGTTAGGTTAACACCACGCGCGCCTCAACTCGGGCCACAGGCCTTTGATGTGCCGCGTTTTTCCCGTTTTGTACGGAAACGGTTCAGGCCACCCCGGACGGCTTGTCTGGACGTCATGCGTACACGGGCAAGTTGTTTCCACGACCAGTTATCTGGTGGATGGGTGACGAGGCCTTACGGACGGCAGGTCGTGGGAGCAATATAGAGAAAGTTATGGTAATGAATAAGAACCTAAGACATTATGAAAATGTTTCGAAATGGTTGTTTGTTTTCTGTGCATAGACAGAACTACACCATAAACATGTTTGCTAATTTTTAGCATTTAGGCTGTTTTTCTAGACTTTTACTTTATTTTGCATAACTGAGAATCTGAAGAAACATAACAAAGTTCGCCTAATTATCGATAAATAAATTGGCAATATAGTTGTTTCTCAGAATGTTTTTATTTATTTGATTCAAATTTGTATTACATTTTAAAAGTAAAGTGTTGGTCCAAAGCAGATTAACTAGTTCTAAATTAATGAACGGTAGTTCTCTTGAGGTGAAATATGAGTGAGATAATCGGTTAACCTATTTCTCACACTATTGTTTCATTTTAAGTATTTTCTAATTAAGAAACTGTTTGCCAGTGTAAAAAAACAACGTGCTACAAATAAAGTGCCGCTGGTTTATTTTCTATCTACTCTCTTTTTGTGGCAAAATGCCATTTTTGTACAGTGACAACATTATCATTGTATAAAAGGACATTTGTCACAAAAGAAAGATACATAGAAAATGAACCAGGGTCAACAGTTTTACAAATCTCTTGAAGTTGTGTTTAAAAAAAAATTATCATCCTAATTAAGTGGTTACTATTTTAGCAAACGTTGTTTTTTATTTTTTTTTATTTGAATATGTTCTGTTATTGACAAACACAGATAAATTGGTTTTTGATATCAGTTACCTTGTCGATATTCATTACGGTAGTTTCAAATCAAAATTGGGATTATTTGGACATAAATTTATATTTGTCCTAATAGAGGATGACAAGCATTAAAAGTCCTTTCGTGTTTTTGCATTCCGAGTTTATGTTGCCTTGAAATGCATTTTTGCAAGAAAAAAGTGGTATTAGTTCTGAAAGTGGTCTTTAGTTCATTAATCAAGTCATGGCTTTCTCACTTAAACAGTTTCTAGTTTAGTCAGATTTAAAAGTCTGAAACCATCACGGCCTTGCAAAATAGATTCATATTCTTCAGCCTGATGTAGAATAATTGCGATATTGACATAATTTCTCGTTGTCTACAACTTTCTGGTTTCAGAATGTTACGCAATTGGACTAGTTTTCCGCTGGAAACATTCCTCCTCGTCTTCTCATAAGAATGGTTAGTTCAGCAAAGAAGTTGTAGATCTCTATCCTTTCTATCCTAAAAATCCTTGTTTGCGTATATTTCGTTATACTCCAGTACAAAATTATGTTATTTGAAAAACTTAATTTGCCCATATACAAAGGATATGGATACCCATATGAAAGGATACTTCATATGCAAAATTCTTGATGTTACATTTAATTATGACTGAATTGCAAATCCTGCCTATGCAATGGTAATGTTGGCACCTTTGGATGACGTGGTATTAGTGATTATTAACGACAAAATTTATATCTTAAAAATTATTTCTTCATTCGCTGCTCTACTTAAATTCCTACGAATGTGTATTTATTGATCCCTTAATATTAGACATAAAAAATAGTAAAATAAATAATGAAAATTTTCTGTAGTAAATAAACCGTAAGATATAAAATTGTTTGAATATAAATCTACAGAAATCAAGCCCATATGGGTGAAGCTTGAGATTTAAAATTATTCTCTGGGAGCTAAAGATGTAAAACTATTTATTTATAATTTATGGGGGAGAGGGTGGACTAGACAGTAAAACCAAAAGCATCTTTTCTCTACGAGAAGGACTTATCAAAAACTTTAAAACTGCACAATAAAGTGGTTTATAGCTCCAAAGCGTCTGCGGTGGTTACTTTACATTCACACATTTATTAAAGTTTATAAAAATATATATTGGAAAGGCATTCACACGAAAGACAAAGGAGAGTCAAAGAAGTTCAAAAATTAAGATGGATGTAGGCTATTACTGTACTAAGAAACATGGCAAATGAGAGCTATTGACAGACAAGATTTGTAGTACAGTATATTATACCAATAGACTTAAGTTGTACAGTGAATTAAGAACAATGGGGCAAAGGTAAAGTTAATTCGTATATCTTGAAACAAAAAAAGAAGACGCTAACAAATAAATGAGTATTTATGTGTCATATCGTTATTATACTTATTAATGCACATTAAAGAGTATGGGATTAGACTTAAGTTTGTTGTAAATATATGATGTGGTGCTCCACTATCCAAAAACCGTGGTCCCAGAAATTTGTGTGAACACTAACATGTCCAAGAATATATTATTATTTCTTTACTTCCTCGGCAATTAAAACACTGAGCTAACCTTATAGTATTATACAGTATAATACTATTTTAATTGTGTATGCTTTAGTTACTCTAATAAAACAGTTCCAAATCTTTTTGCATCATGGAACCCTTTCAAGTTAAGGATATTTTGGTGTAGAGAAGAGGGAATATTTAATAAGGAAATATAAGGTAAAGACATAGCTAAATAATTGCACAGTAAAACTACATTTTACAAACATTACAATTTACCATATAATATCTCAGATTTATTGTAATAATCACAGTTAGCCTGCACTTAATTTATTGATTAGGCTTGGCTATACGTAAATGTTATCAAAAATTTAATAATTCAAACAGATTTTACATTGTTGGCGAGTGCAAGAACAAGAGCCGTACAACAAACTCAGTTTTTCCAGTTGATCATGATAAGACATTTATACAATACTAGCTGTCCCGATCCGGCTTTGCACGGATAGACAAATCAAAGTTAAAGGTATACCTATAATAAAAATAAAAATATATAAATAAATATATTACACTATGTATTTCTTATGGGGATTTTTAGTAACTTAGACCCCCCCCCCAAACCCCTCCTAAAATGTCTAATAATTTTAAACCTTTTTTAGCGAGCACCCACGGCCCTAGAGGAAATACATACCAAATTTCATTGCAATCCGTTCGGTAGTTTTTGAGATTTCGTGATGAGTCAGTGAGTGAGTGATATTTCGATTTTATATATATAGATATTCGTGCATTACGTGTTAGAAGGCAATTCCTAGTCCTGATTCCTATTACAATCAAAAATGGAACGAAATTTCTAAATTTAGACATAATATATATAAACTCGTTTAATGAGACATATTTAAGTTTAAACTGGGTAGTTCCGTGTTCACGCTAAACACATTTACAGCATTCTCTTCCATTTAAAGTCATCAATGCCCTACCTTCAATGAAACATAATGTTTGTACAAACTTCATGATGCATCTGAATGTTTTCCTGAAATTTTCTTGAATATTATTATGATTTAACAAACTTTTTGCTAAAGTTGTGAACTTCCTGTTTCAGCACTCGCTACTATAAATCTCAACCCTACCGCTATTAAAACGTCAACTAATAGAGTTTATGGTTCATAATATCTGCAGCTAACTCAACAATACAGCACAAGGAATCGATACTTTTCCTTGAAACGACCACGTTACCTCAGTGTGAAACGCTCATGGTGACTTCACACATTTGTGAAGAGTTTGATCAAACAATTGTTGGATTGGTGCTGTTTTGATTTGATTTTCATGTTTATAATGTAAGATGTCATCTATTCATTTTGAAACCATGCGTTGGTTCAATTTTTCAGCTACGAAATTCAACTTAAATTTTACTTCAGTTTTCGAATTCGACGATTCAAACTAATCAATAAATTTAAACTGTAGAGTAAAGCTGAGATCATATTATATTCAACCGTATAGTAGTATTTTTATGTGAATGAGTTTTTATGCGCAGTGGAAAAAGGCTGCGTACGTAAGTCAGTTGATAGATAAAGATTGTGCCGTGAACACTTTATAGTAGGCAGTTGAACAACATCCATTTATTATTAATCGTATAAATATTATCTATTCATGTATGCCTAAAGAGTGAAAGAACAATTTTTGTTTGTATTATTGGCAAAGTCTATTAGACTAGTAATTAGCCTTTCCCTCCCTCGGCATTAGAGCTAGCTTCCTTGCTTGGCTCATCCTGTAGGTACATCTCTCAAGCGCATCTGAACGTCAGTGTACGCGCAAGTGCCATCACATTCTAATACTACTGTACTTTATCTTAGAGTCCGAGACTCGTCTCTCTCCTTTCAAGTAACTAAATTTGAATGTTTGCCTGAGATACTGAAACAGTGAACAAGCATTGGCCTGGTGATTGAAGCATATTATGTTTTTTTCACGTTCATTTGTTGTATGGTGTTTTTTGTGTGGTAACTCCTAATCAAGTCTTACCAAAAGAAAGCCATTAGATGCAAAAGAAAGCATTATGGGTCTAAGTGACTATTGGCACTATTGGCCGTTAGAGTGCGAATTCATATATATATATATATAGGCCTATATAATTTCTAATGACACCCCAAAAAGTGTTTTGGGACCTTGGTGGATCTTATATGTTTAACATAATATATACTTCCTTATTTACAAAACAGTTAAAATGAGGTAATACAATAACTGACCAAAGTTATTATTATGATTGTGCTATTTAGACCTTGTAGGCCACTCTGTGGATTTATTAGGCTGTATCCACTCGATTGACACAAAGGCCTTACGGCTATAATCAGGCCCGGATTAGCAGCTATGTACGCCCTAAGCCTAAGATCTAAATTTCGCCCCCCTTCCGGGGGTCTGGAGGTGTGGAATTTTTTCTGCATATTTAACTGTAAAACTCATGTTTTAGAGCGGGGGCTATTTGAGCTATTAACACAGTTTTGATTTTAGCCCTTTTGAATGCATTTTTAACTATTTTCGAAAAACAAAATTATATCAATCACGCAACAACAGCGATTGAAATGCCAAAATGTATGAAAAGCCAATACTTGTAATTTGTAGTAAGCAGATATTGACTATTGGCTAAAAAGAAAGCATGTTGAAAAATAAAACACACTACTAAATAAACAACGCGCTGTCTATGTATTTAGACTACTAATGACAGTAAAAATATGTACATAGTTTTAAATTTCTTCTTTCTGGCTTTGGACCAGCCTTGTGATTGAATTGTGCTAATGAAATCCAATGTTTTTGTTAAGTAATTTTCAATGCTAAGAAGAGCGAAACCGTTGGGCTTCGTTTGGATCGTGTTTGATCTGTGGTACTGCTTGAACCTTTTTAAACAGGAAAATTAGCTTAAATAACAATACAATTGAGTCAAACCGTTATAAACTCCATTTGTAGCCTACAGAAAAACTCAATGAACAAAGTAGGGCCTATTAACACGTTCACTGCTACGCAAATTTCGTATTTTTAGCGAATTTCCATAGGAAAAATGAGCTATTGCAGTGGCCCTTATGGTGAGACCCAAGGTCGGGAGTAGCAAATGAGCACCGATCATGGTCCCCAGAACACGTTTTGGGGTGTAAAACAAAATTCATATATATATATATGTGTTCGCACTCTAGCGGCCGCATTTTAAGTCCGATTTGGTTCAAATTTGGTACACGTGTTGGTTGTCTATGTGGCTCGGACGAGTTCGTTAGCCAAAAAAATCCAACAACCGGAAGTACGTTTTTTGACCGGAAGTAACTATTTTTTGAGATTTTTACTACGAGAATGAAATTTTTTTAGAGTTTTTTCTACCAATATAAATGTAGGATGTTATTCTGCGCATTTTGTTTTTTTACGCGACCTTATAGCTCGCTTGGTTCCCCCAAAATCGACAAAAACGTAAAATACCATAAAAGTACCCAGTTCAAAGCCAAGTGATGCAAACTCGCGAGGCCACTAGGAGGAAACAAATTCTATTAATATATTGCGTACACATAGACAGCTGTTCAACGCCTTCGTGAGTAGACCTATTTCCCAAATTGTTGGTTGAAACCCTAAAACATAGGCATATAAACTTAATTTTGGAAATTTGCTCAACTCACGTCAGCGGTCCAGCTGCGTGGTAGATTTATTTATGCTAGGAGCTGGCCTTTTATTAGCGAATTTCCATAGGAAAAATGAGCTATTGCAGTGGCCCTTATGGCGAGACCCAAGGTCGGGAGTAGCAAATGAACACCGATCATGGTCCCCAGAACACGTTTTGGGGTGTAATTAAAATTCAAATATATATATATGTATATATGTGTTCGCACTCTAGCGGCCGCATTTTAAGTCCGATTTGGTCCAAATTTGGTACACATGTTGGTTGTCTATGTGGCTCGGACGAGTTCGTTAGCCAAAAAAATCGATTATTATTTTTAATTTGTAATAAATTACCATAGGCATATAAACTTAATTTTGGAAATTTGTTCAACTCACGTCAGCGGTCCAGCTGCGTGGTCGAATTATTTTTTATATTTATAGCCTAAATGAGTAGGATTTACTTATTTTTTATTTTTGAACCTTTCTACGTAATAATCACTAATATTTTAAAGCAGACGCACATGTGCGTCCATAGCACCATACGCTTAAAATTTCGACTCAATGCTCTGTGTATTGAAAATTCTCCCAATACGGGGGTTGTCGTGCGAAGCACGCAATGCACCGTGTATTGAAAATACTCCCAATAAGGGGATTGGAGTGCAATTCACTGCGCGTCGGCCGATTCGCATAGTGTTCAGCGTCAAGCTCACATGTGCGTCCTTAGCAGTGAACGTGTTAAAGTATATGAATTAGTGCAACCCGGATGCTCGCTACTCACGCTCAACTAAAAGTGCAACATTTTTCGTTTTCCCCCGCGATCTGGGCCCCCCACAAACCTGCGCCCTAGGCCATGGCCTAGGTTGGCCTTATAAGTAATCCGGGCCTTTCTATAATTGTTCATAATTACTGGCATTAATCATTGGTATTCACAAATAACATTGTGTTCAGTTTCCTTACAAAAAATAGCAAAACTAACTGCATCAGATTGGTGTCTGCCCCACTATCTATTCGTCTGTAATTCGTATGGCAGACGTTTTTCTTAAAGCCGGTTTGACGTAACATGTTAAAATTTGGCATAGTATCGGTTAGTGGGGCTGGATGGGCCTAGGAGTGTAGGCACCAGAGGCAAGCTTACATTGGGCGCCCCCTACCGTACCGGGTTGAACTCATTCTATTAATTCGTTTTAAAGAACTATATAGATTAGTAGTCATGAATGTTTGATAAATAAGAATAGTATATCCGATTTTATTGTCTGACGGCAGCGCAAACTGAATTTTAAGCCCGGAAGGCAAAATACCTTCAATTTTTATCGACAGCTCGTGGCGCCCCTTGATTCGGCGCACGGGGCAGCTGACCCACTTGCCCCCTCCCCCTAGGGACTGACCAACTCTAGGAACTCTATTTGGGAGTATTTGTTTAAAACAATTTTTTTTAACCCATTATAGTGCAATGAATAGAGGAGGTCTGCCCTACAAAAGGTCCGAATTTTGTAGACCATTAGGTAGTAGGTAATGAATCCAAGATTTCGTCATCCTAGCCCCATCGTAACTTTTTTTTACTCCAAAAACTGTGAAATGTTGGCACTTTTTTGACCTATAACTTCTTTCCTGTAAATTTTCACACATACTTTTATAGCTGCCGAATTGTAGAAGACAAAATTTCCAACCTAAAGATGAAACAGTTATTTTTTGTAATTCAAACTACTACATATATATTATATTTGTTTTAATAACTATTTATAAATCTCATTAACTCATTAGTAATACAAAAAATGTTTTTACTACTAATTAAATCAACCTGATCAAATTAGGAGAAAGGAAACACTTTTTGGTAAGGAATAAAAAATATTACAAATTCAATGTAAACTAGAGAAAATTTTAGTTTAGAGTAATTTGGGGTATAGAGAGTGCTTTTATAGAAGGGGGGGGGGGGTGGCAATTTCGGGAAGGACCATAGGCGCAAAATATCTAGATCCAGCCCTCTGCCCTGTATCCAGTGACCAAGGAATACAATAGACTGGCAAAACCCATGCACAACGCATTACGGGAGTTGGAGCCGACCACGTCCACTCATAGGTGTCAACACAGGATTCTTTGTCCGCGAACGGCACAAATTTTAATTCGCCGAGTTTCATTAACACCGTTTGAACACACACTTAGTGTTGAGATAAAATTCTGAAATTTTTAAATATTGCATAAAACACTATGACCGTGCTGACAGTATCAAACAAAAATAGAAAAATATATTTTTTATTTTATGTCGCGGGAAAAAATATAAAACAAAGAAAGTCAAAGTTGTGTTTAGACATATGACATGAAATTTAGGCATAGCGAGAAAGTTTTGAATTTTTTGATCAGGTGATTTATCAATGCGTAAAAGTTGCAGGAAATCAACCAAAAAAGAAAAAAAAATCTTTACATTTCTTTGTAAAATGCTTAGTTTAGCCTGTAGGCTGTGGTATGATTGTTACGAGTGGTTAGATTGTTTTGTGAACCAGCGCGCTGACAACACCATCGCTAATCTACTGTATCTACAAGTCTTGTAATTAATTTGTAGTGCTATTGCTTGTTCTATCACTATACTGTACCATACATTCATGGTCCGAGTAATTATAATTTAATAAAAATTGTTAATATATTAAAATTATATAATAAGAACAATAACAGTAAGGAAACTGAATGAGTTATACGGTTTTGAAAGAAAACAACACTTTATTCAAAATTAAAACTATAAAACAATCCTTGCCCTAGAATAAAAAATAAAGTTAGAATAGAATGTAGCACAGAGTATAGAAAATCAACACTATGCCTGCACTGCCACAGAATGACTGATGCTCGGGCCTTACACGACATTGCCTGTCTATGGTATTCCTTGGTCGCTGCCTGTATCTCTTACACCAAAACAATTACAACATGGAAGCTGATAATAAAAACTATTAATAAGAAATATTACCTTCAAAAAATTCTGTAGGTGAAGGAAGGGGGAATTTTTTGGGGGCATTCTGTTCCAGTGAAAGGAGGACGTAGTCTTCATCATCATCCTTGAGTGAAATAACAGGCCTGTTGTCACAGGACTGTCCGGAGCAATATTTAAAAAAGGTAGAACAGTTGAGGCCTGATTGTGACACCCACAAGCCGAGGAACACCCAGTTAGGCACTTGCATGACATGGTTTTCAACAAAACATCCCTGGTTGACATTATATTTTGTAAACCTCTCTTCCCCTTGCCCAGCCTCACTCTAATGGATTTTTGTATACCCATCCATGCCATTATTTGATGGTAATACTTTAATGAGTGGTAGTGGGCATGGGCAGGGACGTTGCTAAAACAAATTATTGAGGGGGGCCAAAATCTAAAATTTCCCAACAGTCTTGACCATATTTCTCAACTTTTGTGTAGGGGTTCCAAAGGAGCAGAAGGGGTCTCTGGGTTAAATGTTGTGTGGAATAAATCCAAGTAAAGATGAGGTCCTGGAGGCTCACCATCAAATTTAGTTTTTGAAGCAATTACTTCTCTAATTAGGGTTTTTTAATACTGTACCATTATATTGAGTACTTTAAGAGTTTTTTATATTTTAAAAGAATTTTAACATGTTTATCACATTATTGAAAAACATTCCCAATATTTTCCCCACCATTTTCTTTTCCCCAATGTTTGCCGCAAACTTAAAAATTTCCCCATTTTGGAAAAAACCCAATCTGGCAACACTGGTCTGGCAGCCTGGAGCAGTGAATACAGCATGTCAGTGTTGCCACAATAACAAGAGTTGGAACTAAATTTAACAGAACATCATTTAAAAGAAGACAATGTATTTATTTGGAACAGAAATATTTGGATTCGCCCTACATTTTTGGATTGTAAATTATAACTTGCTTGTTATTTGTGAATGTTGGTAATTAACAACAAAAACTTTCGAAACCATTTCGCAAAGTTGGAGTTTTTGAGGGGTTTTGCCTGCAATTTAATCCAAAAATCAAAATTCCACCTTTTTCAAAATCCTAAATTTCCCAACTTTTTAGATTTTAAGATTATTGGTGGGGAGAAGCCCCCTTGCCCCCCCCTTAGCGACGTCCCTGGTAGTGGACACCGTCAGAGGTTGGAGGCAGCTTTGTAAGGTTTACTTTAGCAATTTTTGTGCTGAAGTTTGACAAATGGAGACTTTCCAGAGATAGCTTGGTCTACCCACCGTAAAGAGCAACCATAGTCCTCTCCCCTGCCTCTGAAATGTCAGCCACTGCGGCACCAGGAGAAGTGAACTGTGCCCCTACCTCTACCAACAGCGGATTCTTTTGAAATAGAGAACTAAATTTGGTTTTCCCAAACCCAAAGACGTCAGATGTTGTATCACATCCACTGATGGCATGGAGGAGGAGGAGGTTTTCTGAGTGGAATTTGAAGGACGTGGATGAATAAATGACGTCTGGGGCCCTCCCTCTGCTGCGTCTAATGGAGTCACACAGATGATTCTACCAATGGCATGAAATGTTCCCTTCCCATCGATCGTATTGACGTTAAAGTCGTCATTGTCAAACACCACCTAACAGACAGCATCAGTGTTGGGCGTTATAAGAGGTGGTTGCCTCCAACCGTTATCAGAGACGCTGCCTCCAATAGTCATGCCTTATGATGACTCAAATCAAATCCAAGAGCTGACATAATATCAATAAGATATTTTGAACCAAACTTCCTATACATAAAATGATCAAGCCAGGTAAAAGAAGTAACAGGAAAGACTTTACGGTATGGAGACCGAGCAATCTCTGGAAAGTCTCTGTTTTTATAACTTCAGCAAGACAATTATTATTGCCAAAGTCAACCTTGCAAAACTGTCTCCAACCTCTGATGCTGCCCACTACCACTCATTAAGGTGTTATCATCAATGGTATTTACTGGCATGGAAGGGCCTAACAAAAGTCCATTAGAGTGGGTCTGGGCAAGGGGGAGGAGAGGTTTATAACCTATAATGACAACCAGGGATGCTGCTCCTCTCTCCTTGCTGAAAGCAAGTGCCTTGCTCTGTGCAAGTGCCTAACAGGGTATTCCTCGGCTTGTAGGTATCGTTAATTGGGCCTCAATTGCTTCACCTTTTATAAATATTGCTACGGACAGTCCTGTGACAACAGGAATATTATTTTGTTCTAAGATGTAGATGAAGACGACGCCCTCCTTTCACTGGAACAGGATGCCCCCGAAGAATCCCCTTTCCTACACCTCCAGTAGCTGTCAAATGCCCCTGCCTGTAAATAATGTACACATTTTTTTTAAGGTAATATTTCTTTTTAATAGTTTTTATTATCGATTTCCATATTGTAATTGTTTTGGTGTAATAGATGTAATAAGCAATAAAAACTGTGAAATATATGTTGATAATTTTTCACTCCCTACCAGAATTTCTTAGTAGGATAAGCATAACTAGATGATGTAAAACAATATATGTATAATACACATGATGTACAATATTATATGTATAACATTAACACTATCAAATTACCGGAAATCAATGAACATCAGTGGAATAAGCCCTATAATAATCTTGGGCCAAAATGAAAAAATGCAATTTTAAATTTTTCTTTAAATTTACCCATATTTTCATAATTTGACGTTAAAAAATGTTTGAGGCATGGATTTTGTAGACAATTAAATGCTCTACAACTTTTATACAAGCAACATTTCTCTAAAATGAAGTCTTTGTGAGTCAAAATGGCAAGAAAGTTAAAATTTTGCAAAGCTTGAGATTTTACCCCTTTTTTGCTGCCCCATATCTCGGTAACCGTTGGTCGTACAAAAAAATTTAGACGAGCATATTTGTTCGAAATTTTGTCCTCTACAATTCGGTAGCTTTAATGGTATATGCGAAAATACACAGGAAAGAAGTTATAGGCAAAAAACTGAAAAAGTGCTAACATTTCACAGTTTTTGGCACATAAAAAAAGTTGTCATGTTGCTAAAATGATGAAAACTTGGATTCATTATGACCTAATGGTCCCAAAGAACTATAAAAAATTCAGGACTACTGTACATTTTGTAGGGCAGACCCCTTTTTTGAGTCTCTATTAATTGGACTATTAGGCAAAAATAAAATCGAAGGAAATGAACTGACTAGTTCTAAAGGTTATATTCAAGAACAAGAAAGCTTTGCTTTACGTTTTTGTTTTGCTGTACAAGTGTAAAAAAATCAGTGCCCCACTAACGATCTCGTAAAGTAATGAGAATTTTTTTAAATTGCACAAAATAGATATTTTTGTGGTGCATAACAAAATTATTGCTCTTGTATTTTGATTATATGCTTTTTAAGTTATGAACACCAGAATAAAAACCTAAAAAATAATAAATATTCATTATTTTACTCCCATTGGAGCTAGAGAGAGAAACATTTGTACATTTATTCTATACATGTTACCTACATAGAAAAAGTAAGCCCATTAAATTTCGGTCACTACCAGCTATTGCATAGGGTTAAAATGAGGTAACTAACCCTATGCAATAAATTTAACTACCACTAATTTCCTACAAACTAGACTGCTGAAATTCGCTAACATATTATTCTTATGTGATATACAAGAAAGACAAAACCATTTGAATTTCTATTACTTGTGTCTAAGTGGTGAAATGGGAAAACTACCCTTAAAAATAAATAATTCGTTCACTTCTTATAAAGCTCGAGACCTTAAATTTTGCTCATATATTAGGCCTATGCTTAATTTAGATATAGTAAATAAAAAAAATTGTATTTAGATGTTTTGCATCTAAGGGGTGAAATATTTCTCGCATCTAATATTGTATGTTGTAGGCCTATAATGTAGAGGAAGGTGTTGTACCTAGGGACAGAAGCCTTATTTCCATCACTACATGCGATAAATTTTGTTTTTATAGTGGCAACACTGGGTTTTATGCTGGTCTCTTTGTCTACAGAGTTGTGTTGGTCTAATGTGCTTAGTTAAAAATATATAAATTCTTTAAACTTTTTACTGTAAAAAGTAATATTTTAGTGGAAATAGATTGTGTTAGTTACAGGCATTCGAAATATTAATGAGTTAAAGTAAGTACACACATCAAATAATAGTCTAAGAGTCTATTTAAGATAACAATATTTCAAACTAAATCCTAACCTAAAATAATTTATTTGCACAAACTATAAAAAGTGTTCAATGATGTACCTAGGGACAGGAAATATGATGTACCTAGGGACAATCCAGAGATGTGTCCCTAGGTACATCAAGTTTTTTTTTTCCAGATATCCAGCACTAACAATATGCCAAGGAGTAAGGAACAAAAAAAAAAGAGAACAGCTAAGCGATGCCACCTTTGCCTCCGCTGTAAAGGATGTCATTAATAATCATTTATCTATTCGAGGATCCGCTGAAAAACACGGCATATCGAAGTCTGCACTGGCACGACATGTTACCACTTTTAAGGCATCTGGAGCTGAAACTTATAAATACTCATCCCCCAATTATGACATACGCAAGGTTTATAGTAAAGAGCAAGAAGACATGCTTGTTGAATACATGAAACAAGCGGCATATATGCACTATGGCCTTACTATTCTTGATCTTCGGAAACTAGCCTACGAATATGCAACAGAAAACCAAATTAAATATCCTGTACAATGCGATGATGAAAAATTTGTTGGAGAAGGGTGGACAAGAGGTTTTAGATAGGTATAGGCCATTCTAATACTATATCATTAAGGAAACCAAAGGCCACCAGTCTTTCAAGGGCAACCTCGTTCAATAAGCATAACGTAAATATGTTTTTACCAACTATACTGATGTTCTCCGTCGTAGCAAGTTCGGTCCTGAGAGAATATTCAACTTGGATGAAACAGGCTTATCAACTGTACAAAATCTGCCAAAGATATTGGCTCCTAAAGGCGTGAAAGCCATAGGGGGTATGACATCGGCAGAACGAGGACATAACGTTAGTATGATAGCAGCAGTTAATGCATTAGGAAACACAGTTCCTCCACTTTTTGTCTTTCCCCGTGTGAATTTCAAAGACCACATGCTTAAAGGAGCACCACCAGGTTCTATTGGACAAGCAGCATTGTCTGGCTGGTCTAACGAAGATATTTTTTACAAATACTTCGAACATTTTGTAAAACATACCAAACCAACTCTTGAGAGTCCGATCATTTTGTTGCTGGACAACCATGAGAGCCATGTCTCTGTAAAGTCGATAACTCTGGCTAAGAAAGTCGGTGTTATTATGGTGACATTTTACCCCCATACCTCTCACAAAATGCAGCCTTTGGATCGCACAGTTTTTGGCCCCTTTAAAACTTATTATCATAGAGCTGTTACAGACTGGATGTCAACACCAGGGAATCAAGGGAAGCCTCTCACGATCTACGATGTTGCTGAGTGTGCAGGAAAAGCCTATCCTAAAGCGTTTACACCAGCGAATATTGTCCAAGGTTTTAAAGTGACTGGCATCTACCCACTGGAGCAGAACATTTTTGATGATAATGAATTTCTATCTGCTAGTGTCACTGATCGTCCTGTTGTCGCTGGTCAGGATTCTCAAGCACAATCTGAGTTATCACTTCGGTTATCAGATCCATCTCCCGATGTGCAGACATCAACAGTTTTATCTTTGCCACTCCTTCCTTATGCATCAACATCCCAATCATCGCAGACTCTGGTTCACAATCCTTCGACGCCCAGCTCATCGAAACCTATTTCTCCTCACCCAATGACACCCCAGGCATTGCAAGAAACCCCCGGTTCTGCAATAACTCCAGAAATGGTAAGGCCCTTTCCAAAGGCAGCACCTCGTAAAAATCAACCAACTAAAGGAAAACAAAAAGGAAAATCAAAAAACTGAGATTGAAATATTGAAGAATAAAGGCAGGAAGAAAAAGAGAGAAAAGAAAAGAAAAAGAGAGAAAGAATGGGTTTTTCGAAGGTATCAAGCCAAAATAAAGATTATAATTTGAAACAAAGAGAAAAAATTAAAAAAGTGAAGTTAAATTTGGAAAAATTTTTCAAAAAAAGAAAAGATTGTGACTCTAGTGAGGACGAAGATTTAATTTCGATTCGTAAAGAAGCAATGAATGAGAACAATGACGATTTCTTTGACATGATAGATGATGATTATCCTGAAGCAAAGAATCTCGAAAGAAATTTTAATATTGATGAGATAAACATTGGAAATTATGTTTTGGTTAAATTCCAAGGAAAGAAAAACACAAAGCATTTTGTTGCAAAAATAATTGAAAAGCAAATTTAAGACACGTTCTCTGTGAACTATTTGAGAAAATGCCTAGACACTGAGAGATTCAGAGTAAAAGATGAATCTGAAGTGTATGATTTATGTGTAGACGATATAAAATTAAAACTACCTGACCCAATTTCCTACGGTGGTACTGAAAGGCTACAGAAACAGCTGAAATTTTGTGTTTCATTTTTAGGTTGTAACATTTATTAGACCTTGTGAATTTAAGTGAAGGAAGAATCAGACATTTTTTGTGTATTGCTTAAGACATTAAATAACATAAGCTGAGCTAAAATGAAGCTCTATTTTTTATTGGTTTAGAAGTTTGTGCTATATTTACTTATTTAGAAATAAAGAAATATGTTTTATAAATTAAGGTGTAGTTTTCATGTTGTTTTATAAACTGTCCCTAGGTACATCTGTGACTGTCCCTAGGTATATCTGGCTAATGTACCTAGGGACACATTGCAATTTTTTTTTAAATATAATTTTCTTCCTTTTCCTGATGTTTTGAGGCCCCGAGAATATTTGTACTTCTTTGTAAAAAGACTATTTATGTATAGATACCTTACTTTTTTTAAGCAAATACAGCATACAGAAAAAAATCTAAAATTTAAAAATAGAAAATTGTCCCTAGGTACAACACCTTCCCCTACTCATAGATGACTGCTAAACCAGATTTGTAAATTTTGGGTTTATTTTGGAGTTATGAGTAACAAACTGGTGGAAAACAGGTTTTTTAGCGCTTATTAGTGCATAGCTAATCATTTAAGGGAAACTTAGATCGATTAGGACAAAACTAAATATACGTTTTTGGGCCATGGAACTCGAATCTGAAACCATTATTTTTACATTGCATGTAATGGTAAGCCTCAATATTTACCCAATTGCCCTTTCATTTATTTAATCAAATCTGCAAACAAAGTCACGGTATCAGCAAAAACGGTATCACGAAGTCACGGTATCGGTGCGTGGTATATATACTAAAATACCACGCACTGATTCACAATCTTCTTTGGTATCTAAGAAACGTAACTTTTGAGTTGCTGAAATTTTGCATAATTATTCCTTTTTGGCCTCATAGGCTTTTCAGGAAACACTTTTAAATAGGTAAAAAGGGAATATTTCTGTTTCCTTTTTTAACAAATTTAAAACTGATTCCGCCAGTTCTAATTCCTTTTCAACTATTCTGTGAAGAACACAGGTCACCGCAATTTTAGAATTAATGAGTTACAAGAGCTATATTAGAGGGATAGCAAATGTATTATAATTTCGAGAGATAGCACTTGTTGATTTATTTAATTTGTAAGGTATACAAACATCTTGAAACTGACAAGGTACTTGAAATGTATTAAAGACCAAGTTTTTCTAAAGTACAATAGTAATTTTATATTTTATGTCGATGCTTGTGTTTAGTTTTGTGAAATGAATGTGAATGAGGATGTTAGGATGTTAGTACTTTTCCTTGTGCGTTTTGGTGATTGATTTGTATAAAAAGGTGAACAACGTGTTGCCAAAACTAAAAGACTCAATCCTCAAATAGTTGTATCTCAAAATAGTTTGTTGAATGGTGAATAATTATTCCTATGGACATTAAACATTAAAAAATGTTTGTGAGAATTTATTAGAATTTCTATCCAAATAATAATTTTAGTCTCACTAGTTGACATTGTAAGTTTTTATCATTGTCTATGGCGTCCTTTTACTTGTTCTAGATAAGAATAATGTCAAATTCATTTTATTAGTCCTGTTATCACAAACTTTACTGGTGGAGGCAACGAAGCAACAGTTTATGTATGATTCTCACAGTACTAGTTTACTTTTAGTATAGTGTGTTGAAAATAGTAAAATAAAAGTAATAAGTTGTTCCCATTTTGATAATCACAAACAATACCAAAATGTTAAAAAATAATAGAACAAGTATCATCTCTTTAAATTAAACCTGTAGTACGTTTAGAAGAGTATGCACCAAATTTATTCAAGATGGCCAAATCAATTGCTCAAGTTCACTGTAAACGAATGTCATTAACAACTCATTATTGCACTCTCATGCAGGTGTCTTGGTATCTCGGAAGCACATTTTTTTATTAACAAATAACTGCAGTTTTATAAACACTCCCATTAAATTTGCTGATGTAGCAAAAATTTATAAAAGCAACAATTTCACCAACTGTATATTTTTAAATCTGTAGGTTTTAGGAATCATACTCAATAGACTAATTTTAAGTTATTTTTTGACTGCTTGTTATTTGACTGTCCTAACAACTTTGTTTCAATCCACAAAAACACAGCTTTTGTTTTTGCAGCAGGGTTAAATTCTTCATACTATTTACAAAAGTTGTTATTCTTACTAGTCAAAATGGTAACTATGTCCTAACATAAGACTGTCTTTGATGAGGTAATCCAGGCAAGTGATATGGCCAAGATTATAAAGGTGTTAACCAAGTATGGTAACCTCATAGAATCAAACATGGTTATAAGTACACAAAAATTACACTACAAGCAGTCACATTCTAGATGAAAAAATTGTAGATTACATGAAATTATTCACTTGAACTCCTCTGATAAAACAGAGCATAAAGGCAATACTTATGGCTACCTTATGTTTGATTAATAATAGTACCAAAAATGATTATAAAATGAAATTTAAAAAATACTTTCAAGAGGTTTCAGACAAAACTGTTTCCCTCCCTGAATGTAACAATGTACAGTAGCCTCAATCTTGAAGTGTGTCTGAGAGAGAAATAGGTAAAACTACAAGAAAGTTAGACGCAACCCGTTTACGGAGTTGTAACTTCCTTAGTTAAATTAATTTGTGAACCTAGTTTTCGTGAAATTGGTTAAACCGCCGAGGCAGGTTCAGGGAGAAATAGAAGTCATGACAAGCCAATTAGGCCAGACACATTCCTAGTCTGAGGATACTGTATCTATAGGCTACACTTTTACATCTTATAATGTCTTCGTGATTTGTACGTTTGCAATTGTAATACTGCTTCTTAATATATTTTCATATTCACTAAAAAATTGCCCTTTCTTTATTATAAAATGTTTAAATATTAAAATACTGTAAAACATAATAAATAAAAAAGTACTGTTACTTTGCAATAACAAGCTGTTGACATTATTCCACGTCTATCTCGTACTGAGAATTCCAGAAGTAAAAATATAAGCTATAGCAGATATTTGTATCTAAGGCAATATTATATAATAATATTGAAAACTGTAAATAACGAAATTAAAAGAACAGAATAAAAATCACTTTATAATTAATTCTGATCTGCAGATATTTAAATACTCTATGTATCTTTTTAGTGATTGTTTTAAAAATCTACAGAAAATCATGTGCAAATCACTTAAAACAATATTTGAAGCTCCTATGATTTGAAATCTGGACAATTGGGTAACTACAGCTTTGTTTGCCCTCTGGAAGGGCCTGTTTGCACTCATTAGAACTAACTAAAGAATATTACAATTCAGTAATATGATTGATAAAAATGTTTGTTCTTTAAGTAGATGTTGGACGTTGAAATTATGTGTGCAGGAAGAGATGTTATTTGTGACTTATTTCTATTTCATTTTAATGCGTAAAATTAATATTTTGCCCTTATGTTTCTGCTAATTCATTCAAATTGTTTTTGTCCTAAATTTAAGTGGTGTTTTTAATGTAAAACTGATAGAACAAATGAGCTAAATATTGTGTTTCCATGATTAATGCAAACGACAGAAAGCTGTATATTTTCAAAGAAATGCATACTTCTTAATATTTAACTTTGTAATGTAGCCTAAAAATCTCTAAAACCAACTATTTACTTAGCATTTTTTGTTTTAAACCATTACATAAATGATTTAATAGGTACATACAGTACTTACAGAGAAGAAAAACATATACACTGATAAATTTGAATCATTTGTCTGTGTGTGTTTGTTTTTTTAATGTATATTATGTAATTTGTTTTAGAATTAGTGTATATAGTGAACCTTGTGAAACACCTCTCAACCTTAATGGATCTAACACAGACAGACTTCTACAGCTGACTGATCCTTGCCGTTATGACAAATACAGTAGGCCAAGCATTGAAAACAAAACCTACGTGTCAACACGAATTTATGTTTATTTCCTTGGATCAATTGAAGCTCAAAATTTGGTAAGCTAACGGATGTATAAAATAATGTATAAATGTACTGCAGATAAAATTTGTATTTAAAAATTGCATTTTGCAGTTGCAATTATTTTTTATAAACAATATTTTAAAGAAAAACTAATTTAGTTTAGAAAAACACTTATGTAAATTTTTATTTCATTGTGTCAGGGAAACACAAATGCAGATTCTAGTGGATGATGTGCATAGGCTCCACAATTTTAAAATTTGTCTGTTGCTATTTTAATTGTATTAGTTGAATATTATTTATAAATTCCTAGTTTTTTTCTGGAAATACATTACAGACTTCAAGAGGTTCGTCACTGTTTTAGGTATATTCTTAAAACACTCTGGATCCGTAAAAAACAGCTAGGAAGCACAGCACCAAATTCTAACCTTCAGATCTAACAACTTTACAATAGCAAGAAAGTTTATTAATGTTAACACAACAACCGAGAAATTTCTGTTTTCATAGAACAATATTATTCTGAAATAAGAAGAAGTGTCAAAAAGACATTTCTAGTGTCATTCAATATCAAAACTTATGTCACCCGTCAAGTTTTAGTTGAAGCTGGAAAAAAGATTCGTAAAACTTGATTACTAATTTAGACTTGTGCTTTTTGATAACTTACCATTTGAAAATATTACTACAGTACTATATGTTTTTAGATAAATACCAATATTTACAGTCAATCTACATAAATAGGCTACATATTATTAATTTATATTATACACATTCATTTGATTAAAGATTATTATTGTTTGAGGATTTAAAAAGATTAAATCAAAGTTTAAATAAACAATTAATTGCAGCATAACTCTGTGTAATATGTAATTTTAAAAATCAAAATTCAACATCAAAAATAAAATGTCTTTTTTTATTAACTATCAATATTAAAAGTGTCTACTAAAATTATGATTTAAAAAATCTAGATACCGGTACCGGTATTAGAATTATGAATGAGGTTATATGCAAGTGCAAGTAAAATATTGGTTAGGTCTAATTAATAACATATAAAAGAGAAATTGTATTTTACCCAGTTCAAGATCTTGTACCGGTACTTCAGTAAATTCTTATTACTTAAACATTTTCAGTACACTATACAGCCTAAAAGTGTGACGTTTTCATCAGGATCCATAATTGTTGTTATTGTAATTACAGTAATTTTTAACTTCATTTCTTTGGCAGCATTTAATTTTGTATAATTTATTATTTTGTTGTCATACATTTGCCACTGTTTACTTACAGTAAGTTATCTATTATGTGTAGCTAAAGAACAGTAATAAAACAGTTAACGTGTAATTATAGCAAAGCCAGAGTCAGATAAGGCACACATGTTAACATTTGAGGTCATGGTTGTCTGTTGATTAGCGTTCATCTTTTGGTTTTATAGCAGGATGGCATAAGTGACTACATTATATGGCATAACTGGGCTACTTTCCAGTTGCAGTTGTTGCTTTTTGTCTTTGTCATTCAAACTTAACCAAACACAAAATTAGGGCAGTGTATTACAACTTGGCGTGGAAGAATTTTATCTTCAAATCTAAAGACCTAATAAAATGTCTAGACATTCAAACATGTGAATAAAGTTTGACTCTGCGAGCGCCCACTCGATTATCGTTGTTTGCGAATGCCTACTCACCTATCTGTTGAATAAAACAGACAGACTCGACTCAGGTCTCGAATGAGCACTCGCAACGATGAACAGCTACGTGACCACGAGTACACGGAGGCCCAAACTAGCTGCGCGCGTGGCTTTCAGATCAGGCGGGTGGGCTGGGATCGAGGCGAGGGTACCTTTCTAAAAACATCCTCTGCGCCGTAGTGCAGTGACTCACAAGCAGGACGGCTAATACACTGGTTGCCACGCGCGCAGCTAGCTTGGGCCTACTATAGGCACTCTTGTTTTGAGGAGAATAAAACCGAGTGAATACTCTGTTCGCCGAGTACCCACTCAGAAATATGCGAGTCTCCTCAGTAGTAGACTCATCATCGCAGCGTCAATACCTAAAAGACGTTATGGCCGAGTTTATGCCAGTTCGTGCGCATAAAGTGTATGATCTTCGCAGAGATTCATGCGATGAGAACTACCATTCATTGTACAGGTTCAGTAGAGAAAATGAAAATGTACAATGGATTGCTTACCACGTTTTGGGAGAATATGAAGAACGTCGTGGTGGTGCTTTAACAAACCTTAACAGAATGACAACGTTTTTGAGGTACATTGGCGACCCTGGCTTTCAAGTCGGAGTTCGAGAAGATATAGGGATCCATAGATCAACCGTGTCAAAGACAATTTTGTCTATGAGAACTGTAATACTGAACAAAAGTGAACTGCGCTCAGCACTGAAAGTGTTAATGCAAGTGAGAAAAGTTATGAAGGCAATTAAAGAAGCCACCTAAAACAATATAGTATGAACATTGTATTTGGATAACCTAATAGAACTCCGATCCAATGCAATATTTTGTTCCACTGGAAATTCAACGATAGTGTCCGTTATCTATTGGGGAAACGACGGAAGCTATAAGAAACACCAATGCTACCAATGATTTCTCCCTAGCGCTACCTCGCGGCGCGATCATGTACTATTTTCGCGACAACCTTTTTTCCGGTACACAGATGGATGCAAGATTTATTTATTATTCATGATCTATGGTATGAATGACCAGAATAGGTGTCTGTAAATGGTCACCATTAACAATAAACCACTAGCAAAGTCATGACGAACAAGTGAATAAAACAAGATGGTTCACTTGTTTATTTATGGCATTATCATTCAAAATAATATTCTCACAATCAAGGATTTTACTACCTTTACCACAAAATTTAATAACCGAGTCTTGATTGTACTAAACCTAAATTGGAGAAATATTGAGCAGTAGAATTAACTTCTAATTTTTTTAATGTTTCTAACTGCAATGTACCAGTCAATCACTTGTTGTAGTAAGAGTTCTACATCACCATTCTCTATTATTAATAACTTGAGGTAGGTCATTATATATGAAACCACTTAATTTCAAGCTTAGAAAATTTGTTTCAAAAAATTAAAGTTGCGGTAAATGAAATTATTTATCTACTTTCCAAATATCAAGTTTCATCCAAATCATCAATCTATTGGGACAGGCATCAGACCACATGCTGATACGCAGACATTATGTGTTTCAAAGTTTTTTTAACTCTATTGGACAACAAGGATAATAAATTTTAACCAACTCAAACTCAAATTTTTTATCGATTACAGAACTTTTACACTCATATTGTTACTCCAAATTAAAAATTTAATTATGATATCAGTTCTGCTTTAAATAAACTGAAGTTATAGTTAACTATAAAGTTAAGTATACGTTTTTAAAATCTGTGCCAAGTTCACATAACGAAGTCAGACAATATTTGTTTTGCAAGGATCTTATCATTAAGACAACAAAACGGTAAAACAAAATGTTAAAGATAGTATTATAATGAATCACAAGTTTGCTTTTGTGAACAAAACTTGACATTTGTAAAATTTTAATATTAAATAGATACTAAATTGTAATGTCCAGCAAATAATTACAGTAATAAATATTAATAACTTAATTGACACCAAATTACACAATATGATACAAGTAGAGTTGGTCTAAGCAAGGCGGGCAGCGCAAGGCTATTTTTATTTTTTGTATCAAGCTGAAAATAATAAGCCCTTCAGACAGGCCTTATCACAATTCAACATGCATCAAATTAAAGATACTGAACAAATTGAATGGAACAATAGAAAATTAACAGTTCTAAAAAAGTAGATATTTTTATATAAGTGTGTTAAGAAAAAGTAAAGGAGAAAATAATGTTAATAAAGTTTTTTGATATTAATAAAGCAAAAAAGTTGTGATTAAAACAAAAACGGTATATAAACCCAAAACTTATATTTTTATAATTTTGAAAAAGTGATTATTGTAAATAAGATTAAAGTAACGTCAGACAGAATTAACAGAAAAAAAATTGGAAAAATTAATAGTTAACATAAAAATATCAGGTTGAAGGTTACTCTTGTAACAGTTTTAGCAAAAATAGAGAATAAAAAATGTTTTTTTTTATAAAAGTAAGTTGAATAAGTAAGGCAAGGGGAAATAATTCATAGTATGACAGAGTTTCAGCTTAATTAAGTTAGTACGTTACTCATTATTTACACTTTTTGGAAAATTTAAATAAAGGTTATTTTAAAGGCCTAAAGGCTTTATAATATATATTTAAAGGCAAAAGCCAGATAATAGAAACAGTTTATGTAATAACTTGAGAGAGATAGATTATTATATGTTAAAAAAGAAAAAAAGGGCTATTAACAAAAATGGGAAAATAAGAAATAGGAGAACGTTATAACCAAAGAAGAAAATAAGATAAAAGAAAATGGGATAGGGCTTCAGCTACAAGTAGGAAGAAGAAAAAGTGCGGAAAAATCGGAAACACAGAAAATCGCAATCCAAGACAAAGAAGAAATCACGAACAGCTGTAACTACCGAACGCGACATCATACAACCAAGAATCGTGTTACAGAAGAAAAGAAGATAAATTATTCGAAAACCACTCCAGAACCAGTTTACAGGATCGGAGTTATAGGATTTCAATGATTATGTATCAGTAAAATCAAGGCCAAAGATAACAGGAAAATTAGTTCAAGCTGGCAAGATTTAAGTTGCCGGGAAGGGCTGATAACCTAAACACGCCCGTAAACAGAACGACAATAGAAGATTATCAATTAGTAAAGCGGCATAATTAAAATTTGTTTACAAACTTTTTTAAAGCAAAAGATTATTAAGTTAACTATCTTGAAGACTGGAAAAGTAGTTACAAAATTCTCCTTCAAGAAATAAGCAAGTTCATGCAATAAGCATGAGTAACTATGCTTCTCGACATCAGAAATAGTCTAAGAATACGCCGTAGCCAATGTATTTTAACGTGTAATATAACAAACATACTAACACGATGCTTGCATTCAAAGTTTGTAAATGTAGAAAAGTAAAGCACAATAACACGGAAGTGAAATCAACCAATTTATGAAAATATTAACATAACCGAGATACCATAGACTCGGTTATCACCTTCAGGACCATCAACGATCTTTACCAGTTATCATACCAAACCCTAGGAGGAATCCAAACGTACTGCAAGAGGGAATAGTGCAGGGTGCCAGCAACTGCAGATCACCGGGGAACCCAGGAGGAATCTAGACGTGCAACAACAGGGATTTTAACTTGCGCCAGCAACTTTAGCCCAACAGTAACCGAGATCTTCCAGACCTGAAGGAACACTTAGTGGAACGCGCACATATAAACTCTTCCAAGGTATAGTCAGTGACATCCTATATGTCAAATATATTTTACAGCGTTGGCGTCATAAAATTTTTTAATAAATTAATTCTGGGGAAATATAAATTTGTAATATTAAATTCACTTATATATCTATCTCTCGCAATAGTCCATGTTTTTTTAGAAGCCAATTAAATAATTGTGTATATTAAAATACAGGTATATTAATATAAGAAGATAATACTTTCAATTATTATTTCAGTTATTATTAATTTGTTTGTGTAAATGTATATTATAAAATTTTTAGTTTAAATAAATTAGTTATTTCTTTTAAAAACAAAAAATCATTTTTATTTTGTCTTGGTAAATAGTCCTGAATTCGCCAGTAATCGATATCTATGATTGTTAGTATTAAGATAGATTATAACTTGCTATAAGGAAGGTAAAGTGTTCTCCAAACGGCACGATCCTGACAAGAGTCAAGGTGCTAAAACTGAAGGTAGTAAAATAAATTCCTCTCCGAAACTAATTAAGGTATATTACACAAGATAATATTTTTTGCGAGACTGTATACTTTTGTCACGCTACCGCAGGTGGAGAGGAGCTAGCAGCCGGAGAGCAGTGGGTTGGTGAGAAGGTGGGGGGGGGGGGGCAAAGTGTGTAATTAACTTCAAAAATGAAGTAACTATCATCGTTTTTATTTAAAAAAATCTGTTTTGTATATTATTGAGAAATTCAACTTTTTATAATTATGTTACCAATCTTAGATTGATTTTGATTCATAACTTAAAACTAATTTTTATTGTGTGACTTTAAAAATACTGATAATATTTCATTAATTTGGGTTCACATGATTTTTAAATAAAGTTTTGAAAAAACTAAAACCATCTTTTTAACATGAACCTGTTTATGTACTTAAACGTAGCAAATGTGTACAGAATGTAGTAGACATAAATAACCTACAAATTGAGAACTGTTCACATAATATAGTTCTAAAATATGCAGTACCTAGTTCATATTTATTACCCCAGGTCCTATTTATTACTATTTGTTTTAGTTTATATAACCCAAACTAAATTGGTATATCTTTTGCAGCAATTTACAACACAAATTTTGGTGCGTTATCGATGGATAGATCCTCGTTTAAAACATCAAGGAACTGTAACGATTGAAGGTGAAGGTATGCTAAGAGATAGAGTATGGACTCCACATTTATATCTTGTAAACGAGCATGAATCAAGGGTCATGGGTTCTGGTAGCCAGGATGTCTTAGTGTCTATACAGCCTGATGGAACAGTTTTATATTCAACGAGGTTGGTTCAATTTCCAAATTTATAAATATACTGTTTATATATAACATTACAAATATTGTTTTTTAAGATTTTATATAATTATTAAAATATGCATAACAGTTGCAAACTATTAAAATATGTAAAAATAATGTATAGCAATAATTAATAGCAATCAAATTTTAAAATAAATTCCAATCTACACCATGTTTTTGATGTAGTTGAGCTTACTTTGTCCCAGTTTTAATCTGAAAAAGTTTAGTTTTTAATCCCAAAAAGAAAAGAAAGTTGTTGGCCGTTTTAAAAATAATACCTTTTCCAAGATCTGTTACAATCATTTTAACTTGAAGCAAAATACATTACAAAAGAAAGAAAAAATGCTGTAGTAAAATACAAAATGAACAATGAAAAAAAAAGCTGCTGCTTGTCATGAGGAATTTGTTTTCAAGCTAAAATCAAACAGATAGTGAGGAAATTGAGTAAGCAGAAAAGAGTTCAAAGTCAATATAATATTATAATTAATTTTTAAAAGTGATAATTTTCAGGACTGAAATTTGTTTTCAATATTTTCAAACATGTTCTTTTCAGTGTACACACAAAGAAAAATCTCAAAAACCATAATTTAACCAACAATTCTCAAGAGACAAAAAGTTGTCTTTTATTGACAAACAAAAAACTGAAAAATATGTTATAGTTTAATATTGTGTGTTTTAGACAACTAGCAAGAAGAA
The DNA here is from genome assembly GCA_018207615.1 of Philaenus spumarius. Lineage (NCBI taxonomy): Eukaryota > Metazoa > Arthropoda > Insecta > Hemiptera > Aphrophoridae > Philaenus > Philaenus spumarius. Next base: position 598,593 of record JAGFPH010000317.1, read on the forward strand.
AATTTAATTTAAAATAAACAAATTTTTTGTCCTAACCGGTTATTCTTTGACCTACAGAAAAAATGCAATACTCGTTTTGTTAGTGATTAAAAAGATAACTTTTGAATCTTGTGAATTTTTTGTAAATAAATTTTATTAGACATTGATCACAAAACATATTAAATGTTCACCATTTTTATTTCGTTGGTTAAATTTTTTTTTCAGTTTGGCTTTTATGTTATAAAACCTTTGCACAATTTTATCAATCTGTTTTTGAGATATAAATTTTTGTGAAAAAAACAAAATGACAGCTGTGTGGAAAACTAAATTTTAATGATATTGCCAATTGTCTTACTCACAGAAACAACACCTAAGAGTATTGATAGTGAGTTCTGAAACACTCTGTATTTCCAATTATAGATATTAGTGAGAAAATGTTTAATAGGGCTGGGAAAGTAACATGTAAAACGCTATCACCGCTGTTTATTAATACATTAATATAAATTATTATTATTACCTTTTTGGTACAATCATATGACTTCTTTTCTGTCTTATTACAAAGATGTGTTTCGGAGTCGAAACTCCTTCTTCAGTAGATCACTCCGTAGAGGTCATCAAAACATAAAACTTTGATAAAAACATAACACTACACACATAAATATCTAAGCGTGTACTTATTTAGACTGTTTATTAGGTGCACACCGCTTCATGAATTGCGAACTACCATAGTAATTTATTACCGTACTTTATAATATATTATGCAATAGTGGCTTGAACACCAAACAAAGAACATTTGTTTATTATATAAGGTCCATTCTGTTTCAGAATGAAAGTCACGTTATTGTGCCTAATGAATTTAAAGAAATTTCCTTTTGATGATCAGCAATGTCCATTGGTGCTAGAAAGCTGTGAGTAAAGTTTTATTTCAATTCTGTTATTTTAGATTATTGTTGCTCTATATAATATCCTATTATCATATCATTAAGTACATTTATTACTGAACTTACCAAAAATTCAAACTATCTTTTAACAAAACAGTATTTTATTACAAATTGAAATGTGATAGCCTGATGTAAACTTAGTTTCACCTTGTTCATTTTTTAAATTTTGTCCTAAAGTACTTGGCAAATCTTTTCCAGCCTTTTTATTTTGTCAGATTTTCTTACAATTTTCTGTTTAGCTTTATTATAAAAGTAATCTTTTGTTTATTAACTTCCCCCACTGAGAATATGTACATACATTGAAATATTTCTTACATTTCACATTCACTGTAGGGTGAAATTGTTGTAGTTCAGTGGAATAAAATGATTACCAGTTTTTAAAGGACAAGAAAGACCTTGGCTGTTACCAACACCAATGAAAGTTTCATATAAACTATTTAGTAACTGAGTACAATTTTAAAGTACATGTTTACTTTATTTTGTCTTGTGACGTGATGATTTTGAAATTTTATTGTTGTTATGATTTACTGTTCGAGTCTTTCTTTATTGGTGTTTTATGTATACCCAGTGTTTATTAGTTTTAAGTTCTACCTGCTTTTTTCCCATAAACTAATTTTAAGATTTAAAATAGACTTTTTAGTTGTAACTGTAGTGTGTGTTATTTGATATTTGTTAAGTTTGTCCAGATTTTGTGTCTCAATAACTGGGTTAAATTATTGCATTATATTTTTTTTATGTTACCTACGTTTAAGAGCAACACATGCTTCATACTACTCCCAGCAATGATAACCAAACCGGGTTTTCATCTATACAAAAATATTTGTTAATGTATAGCTAAACATGCTTAGTGATTTGAACTCAACAAAATATAAGTTCTTCTGTAAAATATGAGTAATCTTTAAAAACACAGTACTGATATTCATTTAAACAACGTTTACTAGTAAGTAGTATAACACAGCACAGCAGTAAGTAGTATACTGTATAGTAATTATTTATATCCTTGAATAGTGCCGAAATGACTATAAGTTTAGTACTAATGTATAAAGCTTGATTGTAATATTTTAGGGGCATACAACACAAGCCAACTGATCTTATCATGGGAGGAAGAATCTCCAGTAACTGTTAATAAACAGCTGCAATTAACAGAATACTCATTAGCTAATGTGTGGACAAACTCCAATGTCACTATTTACTCAATTAAAGAAAATGAGCAATTACCTGGAACCATTAAATACTATGGGAAATTTGGTAAGATAATTTGATATTACAACTGTCATTCATATATGATATTTCTAATTTATATTGTTACAAAATAATGTAAGTTACTTATGTTTTTATTTTTATTTAATAATAATAATTAATTGTACAGATAAAAGTGTATTTAATAAAATAGTGAACAGAAAAAGTTGAAACGATATATTATTGAAGTAAAATATTGGTTGTATTTGTTTCAGCTGGTAATTATAGTTCACTCACTGTAAACTTTCTGCTTGAACGTGAAGTAGGCCATTACATAATGGACTATTACGTTCCTAGTATTCTGCTAGTAGTTGTGTCTTGGGTATCCTTCTGGCTGGACGCCAATGCAGTTCCTGGTCGTACCACTCTAGGTATGATATTCAAATATGTATTAGCAACAATAAAAGCCAAATTTATGCAATAACAAGATTTACCTCTATTAAAGAATCAAGGAAATTGAAAAAGACAATTATAAATTACAGAGATTTAAATCAAAATTTTTTTTAAATTTCTTATCTTATTCAAGGAAGTATACTGGGAATTTAAAGTTATTTTTAAAATTAAACAAAATAAATTGTTATTAGAAATTGAATTGAATTCTCATATTTGATAAAATTATCATGTATCAAAATGCTAAGTTGATTGCATATATTTTTTATTTAGAATTGTATTACCTGTTAGTACATATTTGATGTTTTCTATAGGAACAAGCACTATGTTGACCTTCATAACATTATCTCGTAATATCGGTGCTTCACTACCTAAAGTATCATATATCAAGGCTACTGAGATATGGTTCATAGTTTGCACGGGATTCATTTTTGGTTCTTTGGTGGAATTTGCTTTTGTCAACATCATTTGGAGGCGAAGGTAATATTAGTGTATCATTTGATCTCATGTTTTATATTTGTAACACATACAAAATCAAACCACTAAGTATATTACAAAAGAGATTGTATGTACCAATTTCAATTTAACATTATGTGATATTTTCTTATAGGAAAAATGTTGAACTGAAGAAAGTTTCAAGCAAGTATATCTTGAAGTCTACCTTAACTCCACAGCTGAAGCGTAAAGACATGGGAAGCAATTCTAGCGGCATAGATCGGTCGAAATCCATGACGTCTATAGCTGACTCACAATTTACTACTAATTTTTCGGTAAGAATTTGTAGATGTTTTTAAAAACAAGGGTGAGTCAAATATAAACCAGACTTTTTTATGTACAGTTATTAATTATAAAAAAAAACAAACAAAACTTGAACATTTTCTCAACATAGTCTTGTGCATCCTCGGCACATTTTCCTTAGTGTTTTGGAAGCTCGTAGAATTTCCTTCGAAGAAACTTTGAGGTTGAGTCGTCAGCCAATTGCAAATCATCGACTTCTTGATTGTTAACCTCCCAGTGTTTCTTTTAAGGGCACAACAAAATAAACATAAGGTTGATACCTGGGCAGTGGGGAGTGTGTTTAAGGGTTTCCCAATGCAGTTCCTCCAGATTATCCATCATCAAAACCACTGTGTGAGGCATAGCATTGTCATGGAGAACGATGAATTCTCTGATAGTAATACATTGTCTTTTATTTTTGTAGGTGGCTTTTACTGTTTGAGATAAAAATCAATGTGTCAAATTCTCCTCCTGTCACAAAAAAATTCATAAGAACAATTTTGGGTTTTGACTTTCACACGGCACGTGTCATCTTTCTTTCCTTACTTGCCATTTTTTATTTCAGAGTTTAATAATGTCCAAGGTCTCATTACAAGTAACTATGGACATAAAAAATTGTCCTCTTCCTCAGAATCGATTCAGAAATCTCTTACAGATTTGCAACCCTACCTCCTTTTGTTTTCGGTCAATAACTAAACGGAACTAATCATGAACAAAATTTTCTGAAGGCAAGTGTATGTGATGATGGCATGAGCACTCCCATGATTAATACCAATCTCACAAGAAATTTCAGTCCTTTTCAATAAAGTTACAAACTGCATAGATGTTATTATCTGTGAGACTTGATTTTGAGCATCACCCATGACTTTCATTTTCCACATTTTCAAGCCAACCCTTAAACTTGCTACACTAATCCAACTCTTCTGTCTGAGACAGTATAGAATCTTCAAACTGCGCCTTTAACTCAGTTAAAATTTCCGATGGTTAACATCTTTTTCGTTAAAATTTGTTATAATTTTATAATTTGTTGCAAAGCGGGTGATGGAATCACTTGCTATTTCATGTATGTACTGAGAAGGGAGAAAAATCTCTTACTAAAGAAATTTCTCCACTTATAACACATCAAATTATAATGGCCCCACCCTGCCAGCCTACTAAGGTTTGTCTGAGGAGATGAAAAGCAAAAGTATTGTTTATATTTGACTTACACTCATGTGTTAAATTTGTGTAAACACATTAAATTATTACAGTGGCGCACCGACGGGGAGGGGACCTGCCCCCCCTCCCCCCAGTAGGTCTTTTCAGTAATGTGGATTTTATTTTAAACTAACCGATCATTGAATACGTAGTCAATATTCAATTAAAATTTATGATGTGATCACGAAAAGATAATCGTTCTTTTTGAAATAAATATGATCCCTGCCCTATGTAATCATGACTTTCTAACATTGATGTTTGAGTCTCGGTGGTCTGGTTCATGAGTTATACGAACGCTGATAGCACCGTGTTGATAACACTGAAAACAGGGTGTTAAATTTCCAAGCTATATGGGACGTTAAAAGCGCGATGTATTATACACCGTGTTTTTGAGAAGTTATCAACATCGCGTCCATCACTTCCAAAATTGTCTCCATTCAGTTAGCTGTCTAGGTATTTTACAAATAATAGAAACATATGAGAAAGGCTAGATGGTGGGGCACACAGCCAGTGCTTTCTGGTCGAGATCTGTAGCGATATCTACCCGACCAATGCAGAATGGAGCCGAGTGGATCCGTTCCGGAATGCTCTCAGAGCATGGACAAAATTCTGCTCTGCGCGAGTTGACTCAGCTCGTGTAGACTCCCATTTAAATACACAGAGAGAATACCCCTGGAAAAATTCCGCTCCGCTCGGTTCGTGTAAGTATAACAATACTCGTAGTTTACAATTTCAGTTTCACTTAATGTTTAAATGGTTTATTGCTATAATCATTTGAATTAACTTCATAAAGAGGTGGCTGCTATTCTATAGCGTAAATAAATGTTTCAGTTTTTTTTTTTTTTTTTTTTAAATAATAATAACAATACACTAATTCTCACACAAATATGTTTAATGATCAAACGTCACGCTCGTCAAGCTCAAAGTTTATTAATAAAATGTTTTAGTGTCAACCATTTTACTACTTTGAAGTACAAAATAATCACTTTTAAATAAACAATAAGTACTAGAACCAGGACGAAGTTGATACTTCTGACTATTGTGGCCTCTCTGGTAGTTGAGCTGAGAGTGCAGGTTGACAGCTCTCCATATAACTTGGTTTGCCGTTGATAGCGTCAGTCCCATGGTAGTTCCATTTACCCAGTTAACCGACGTTGAAAACACAGCTCTATCAGTGCTCGTATAACATGTCCCATGGTAGTTTCATTTGCCCAATTAACGCGATGTTGAAAACGCGGAGCTATCAATGTTCGTATAACATAGCCCTAATAAGCTAGACCATCACTCAAGGTCAGTGTGGGGTGATCTAGGGGAAAGAATGTTTATATTGCACTACTGTCTGGCTAAAGCCCACCACCATTTACTTTAAAAAAGTATATACTGTATAATACTCTGACCTGAGCTTAGTCCCCCCAAATACAAGTCCTCGGTGCACCACTGAATTATTATATGGCTATAAAGCCACTGAATCATTTCCAAATCACTAACATATGTTTCAAACCACTGTACATTTGATCATAGCTTGAACATATCAAGGAGCCTTTCAAGTTGCAACAAATTCAAGTAAAAGTTTGGGTTATTGCGTGTACAAGCAATACTCTTAGAAATAAAACCAAAGACAAAATATGAAAAAACTTACCCCTCTAGAGTTAAAATTTGAAAAGCATAGATTTATAGTAATGAGATTACATTTCACTTTATCAAATATCTTGCTAAAGAAACATTTATCCCAATTATACTCAGATATTAGGTTTTCATTCTAATTGGGCAAGTTTAGGAAATTAATATAAGATCAAAATCAAACTTCCAAATCCCCATCATAATAAGAGATGACAATTAATTACTAAAAACATATTCACACAGTAATCATATTTACAAATAAATTAAATTGTTCACCATTTGAAAAATTAGTTTATACGGTTTTAAAAATGTATTATGAACACAAAAAATTATATCTCAAAAAAAGCTTATTTTCAAAATGATTAAGAGTATTTGCAAGTATTGGTACTTAAGATTATTTTTATAAATTAATTGTTTTCTACTCTTACATGTGTGTAAATGCTACTTTCTATACCAAACTTATATTTATATTTAAATCATTCAACACTGCAACTACTTTCTAATTGTCAGCCGGAATCAATTAATCTTTTGATATTGTATCTTATTTTTGAAAAGAGTGTATAAGTTAGATGCAAGTTTGATTGGTATTATCTATAACTTATATTCATATTAAAACTTTTGCTTCATTCTAATACTGCAACTATTTTCTACGTTTCATTTTCTCAGAGGGATAATAGTCAGCTAACTGTGATGTCACTAGACTCAATTAGTCGAGATCCATTTCCCTTTGAAGAAATGAAAACTGAGCCCTCTGTTGTGCTACCTGTTCCTGATCATACAATAGAACAGCCACACAAGAGTTTCTTTACCATGACTCCTCAAGAAATTGCCAACTGGATTGATCGGCGGAGTCGTTTGGTGTTTCCTATAGCTTTTATTGCATTTAATTTGTTTTACTGGACATTTGTGTGGTTTTAAACAAACAAATAAAGAATGTTTTTATTTTTAATGTCTTGGCTCAACATGTTGAATTGGTGTACAAAATACTTTGTAATATAGGGTACATATATATGATTCAATTTATCAACATTGAATTTCAAAATTTACTATATACTTATCTCTTTTTCAATTCTACAACCAAAACCAAATTCAATTTATTAATATATTTTGTAATTGTGAAATCTCCTAAGACTAAGTTTTTTAAATGGGACAATAGTATTTATGTGCAACAACATTTTTGTACAATGGCGGTAATTACATCATCATATTATATGCTTTGTATTGCACAAAATAAATATGTATGATATACACGCCTAATCTAAATGGAAAAACATTTAGGCACAAGCAAGTGCATCAAAATTAAACAAACTGTGTTATTATTAAAGCTTTAGTTAGTTAATAATTAATAAATTTCTATTTATTTACAAATAATTTTAATTGTAAACTGTTAATTATAAAAAGCAATAAACTGTATCACAGCTTATTATTTTAAGGTGCCTCAGTATAAAAATATCATAAAGCAGTATAAAGAATAATAAACAGGTTTGAAGTTTCAGAATGAAGTTCCAATGAAAGTATGTTCTAAAACAATTAGATTTCTACTAAGCTAACATCTTGTATTTTTAACAAAACACTCACATTTTTTGAATGGTATATGAAATGATGTTGAAAATTTGCATGCTATCTTAGTGTTATAAAGATTTAATTTGAGAAAAATAATCATTTGATTTCCTTAATTCCTTTAAAAATTGTGGCTATTTAAACCTTTAATATTTCAAAAACAGATAACTTTACAAAAAAATCAAAAGAGGAATAGGTAACTTAAAAGTTGTACTTTTTAATGACAGATAAAAATTGTTTCTTAATTTTTCTGTAATTAAAAAATAAGGAGTTAAGAACAAAATAACTTTATATTTGGTACATGTGCAAAACTCACAAAATTAACCTAGAACCATTTTCAGTTTTTTGACCATAACTCAGTTTTTCTGAAAAACTTTTTGCTTTCCATTAGAAACGATCCATCTTGTGATGTTTTTGTAAAATTTGTGATTTATTTTATTTAACGTTAAAAGGTTTAAACAGTTCCGTTTTGAAACGAGTAATGGAAATCGGTTGATTGTTTATAGAAATCTCAATATTTTAGGATATTATACCTTCATAGGAACATTGGTCTTCATTCCTACATGTATAATCATTTCCTGAATTGTTGAAACTATTTTTAAACATCAGCCTACAGCAAAAATAAAATTTCAACTAATTTATTAATTTAATAATTTTTATTTAGTTAATTTGAATGACTGTTTAAAGCAAGTAATTGTTTTCAAATGTCCAGATTAAAGCTTAGTTTTTACAGGGGTTGAAAATTGTGCACCTTAATCAAATTTTGAGAATTTTTATTTCAAAATCTGTTTATGTTACTAAAGTACATACGGTACTCATAATGTGTACCGATATTAAAATGTAATAATGTAGGCGATATCAAATTAAAATGTTTGTTTCTTTTTTTTTATGTTTCTAATATCAAGACTTTAATTATAGAAAAATATTAATTTAGTCAACTTCAAAGAAAAGTTATTGATCAAATAGCTTATCAAATGTAAATAGTGTTTCCAAAGAGTATTATTTAGGTAAGTTATAGTATAATATAGTTTGAATGGAATAATTATTTTGTAGTACAGGTAGTTTTGCCTATTTTGTTTGATAATAAAACAGAATTGTTTGCATATGATATATTAAGTGACTGATTTGTTTCTTTTGATAAACATAAATATTATATTGTGTAGAGTGATCATAAATTATTAGTGAGTGGGAGATTATGGAAGAATTACATTGAAGAGGATTAAGCTTCCTGTCAGAAAATTTGTAGTTAATCTGATGCTTCCGAATAATCTTTTTATAACCATGTCTCATATTTACAATAATTTCTGTATTATCTTTCAGTATTATTGAAGAAATATGTTTAAGTAGCACTAACAGCATACATTTATCTTTGGTTCAAATATAATTAAAAAGCTGCATCCGGCTTAAAGGGACTTTTAACATTGATATATAATTGAAATATGGTAAAAACTTTCTATCTCTTAGAATTTCACTAAAATCACACTATTGTCACATAAGTACTAAAACACACTCATTAAATTAAATACTTTACTTTACAATTGAATATGAGCTTAATATTTGTTTGCTTGCTTTCATCAAACTTTTTCTCTTTCAAAATAATGTCTGCATTACTATTATATCCAAACAATGAGTGGGAATACAAATTATTTATTGTGTAAATGTTAGCGATTTCTACTACTATAGTCTGTCCAACCAGCCAAGCGCTCTAGAACATTAAATCGATCCTCGCTCCCACACGCGCAGACACACTCACACGGCCTACCTGTTGAATGGTTCTCCTATGAAACACCAACTAGCCCTTGTGCTACAAAATCACATTTTTCTAACCGTTAACTTTACTTAATTTTTACTCTAATTACTGAAATCTAAATATTATTCCTTGCAAAATGAGTCCAAATATGGTAGTAGTGGAGTTAACTAAACACTTTACTTTAAAAAATGTTCTGTATTCAAGCTATAAAAGTTAACAAAACTCGAATTTGTAAATGTTGTACAATTGTGACAACTTTAAGCGATTTTACGGTCAGTAGGTTACAAAATCATAAATTTGACTTCTTTAAAATTGTTATTGACATTGTTACGTCGCCACATTATAGCATACTACGAAAGGAAAGAAGTGTCAACCTTGAGAAGACTACAGGGATCCCTACAAGATGCTGGTCTATTTAATGGCTGTAAGTCTTCCTTAGCCACCGTGTTAAAGGATTTAGAATGTGTAATTATTTTTATTTTACTCTTAGTATATTATGTTCACTGTTATAATAATAACACTGATTTAGTTTCTTTGTTTTTTGCATACGTTTTAAATCACTACTAGAATTACTGTAGTTATGTATGTTATTGTGATCGTTTTAATTCAAATAAAATGTCAATAACAATTTTTAAGAATTCAAATTTATGATTTTGTAACTTACTGACCGTAAAACCTCTTAGAGTTGTCACAATTGTACCATGTTTGGACTCATTTTGCGAGGAATAATATTTAGATTTCAGTAATTAGAGTAAAAATTAAGTAAAGTTAACGATTAACAATGATTTTGTAGCAGAAGGACTAGTTGGTGATTCATAGGAGAACCATTAAGCATGTAGGCCGTGTGAGTGTATCTGTGCGTTTGGGAGTGAGGGTCGATTTTATGGTCTAGTTGGACACACTATACCAGGTCTACACACTACCATAAAATTAAAACATGTTACCATATCAAAGAATAGATCCTTCAAAGATTATCTTTACTATATTTGCAATGTTGCTTCAAGTGATAATAGGCATATTTTTTACTTTAATTTGAAGTTGTTACCAGAAATAACTTACTTCCTATACAAATACATTGCATTGCAACAAAAATCTGCAACAATTATGAAATATTTGGAGTAGTATTTTTTTACAAATATACACAATTATTGTTACCATATTGTTTGTTGTGACAATATCCTGCTTAAAATTATGTTAAGTTTTGAATTATTTATATGTGTTGTTAAGATTGTATACCATAGCACGAGTACCTAGTCCCATAATAATAATTTCCTATTAGTATAAAATGTCATTATTGTAATGTAAAATTGTTAATTAACTGTTAAAAGTATGTTTGATAATAAACAATGATAACTGATAAACACTTCCAATTTTCCTTACATAGTGTGTTATAGTATGACTATAGTTTACTATGTCATTGCTGATGAAACAAATAGGACCATCATTGTGCACTATTTATTTGGTCTACATCACTCCCAATGTACTTTGCGGACGTCATTATTGCTGGCTCCGAGCATTATCCCTTAACATAACTATACAGGAGGATTGTATGTAATAGATTCTAGTGCATATTTTCTTCTAAATTGTAAAAAGCTTCAGAGGATGTTAGAGAAAAAATCCTTTTTATTTAAAAATGTCATATGAGCTACACCCATTATTATTATTATTTTATTATTATTAACACGCAGTAATCGCTTGCTCTTCTTGATGTCGATAGTCAACCACTAAACAACACAGCAACAACAAACACACATAAAAATTTACCGTTTGAAATGTTCGTCAAAGATAAAACTCCATAAAAAACATAAAAGAGCCAGGAATCGCACTAATTACCTTATATTTCACGAAGACCGACAACACTTCGCTTCTAAGGTCTGCTAGATGCTTACTATGTCGTAATGTTACTAACAAACCTTGGATGTTATCAGTTTGCAATCATTGTAACCCTGAACCGCTAGAGGGTTAATAATTATTCTGCCATTTTGAATTTTTTTCCTTATTTCATGTTTTATTAAAGTGATATGGACATGGGGAAGTGAGACACTGGGTTGTGAAAAACAATCAGTATCATCAGTTACTTCCGGTCAAAAAACATGCTTCCGGTTTTTTTGGGTAATAAACTCCTCCAAGCGATGTGGACAACCAACATGTGTACCAAATTTGAAACGAATTGGACTTAAAATGCAGCTGGTATAGTGTGAACAAACATATATATATATTTATATATATACACAATTTTTAATGGCACTCCAAAACGTGTTCTGAGGACCATGATCAGTGCTCATTCAATAGTGCTGACCTTAGGTCTCACCATAAGGGCCACTGCATATAACATCTTTCCTATGGAAATTTGCTAATAAAAAGTGAAAGTGGATTAGCTGTCTTGTGTGGAAAATTTCAAAATCTTTCCATAAATCCAAATGAAGCTGTCGCTTATGGTGCCACAGTTCAAGCAGCTATTCTGAGCAGATATCAAAGTTCTGCTATTCAAGATGTACTGCATGTCGAAACTGCTGGTGGAGTTATAGCCAAAATTATTGAAAGAAATGCTCGCATTCCTTGCAAACAAAGCCAAACTTTTACCACGTATTCAGATAACCAGTCAGGTGATACGATTCAAGTCTACGAAGGCGAAAGAGTGATGACGAAGGATAAAAACTTCCTCGGAACATTATTTTGACTCGACAGGAATACCTCTTGCTCCACATGGTGTACCTAAAATTGATGTAACATTCGATATAGAGGCAAACGGAATCCTAAATGTTTCTGCCAAAGATAACGGTTCAGGAAGATCAAAGATTATTGTTATACAGAACAACAAAGGGCGCCTATTGAAAGAAGAAATTGACAGGATGGTGAATGAAGCTGAGAATTTCAAAGAAGAAGATAGAAAACAAGAAGAAAAAATTAAAGCTAGGAATCAACTTGAAGGTTATTGTTTCGGAGTAAAACAAGCAGTTGAAGAATCTGGGGACAAACTGAGCGAGTCTGACAAGTCTTTGGTGAAAAGTCAGTGCGAAGAAACTTTAAAATGGTTGGAAAACAACTCTTTGGCCGACAAGGAGGAATATGAATACAAGTATCAAGAATTGTCTAAGAAATGTTCACCAATCATGGCTAAGTTGCACGGTTCTGGACAAGGAGATCCTTTAGGAGGAGCGGAAAAAGCAGGAGGCTCTACAGTGGTAGAAGTAGACTAAAATACTGATTCAAATTTTGTAACTATTTTTTCTATGGACTAAAGTTAAGATTAAATTTACATTATTATTTGTGAATAAAAATAATGTTAAATATTTCCAAATTGTAAATATTTCTAATATGGACTCCAAAGATATAATTTTTAGTAAAGTAAATAATATAGGCCTAATTAAAAAATCAACCAAAACATTATAATGTTTTGTGAATAACAATTTGGTACATTAAATATATGTAAATATTTATGTTAAGGACTACAACAAAAAGAGTATGTACTCTATATATTGTGGTAGCCTTTGTGTCTTTATGTATTTCATCATTAATTATTTTCATTATTAAATTATTTTTAATATGAAAGTTTTATTATTATTCTCCTTTTCCCCGTTGAATCACAAATATAATTTACATGTAATTTTTAATTTCATTTAAAACAAATTGATTCAATAATACTGTACTTAAAGTTAAATCATTTTGTTTACTTGTTTATAATATATAATAAGCCTATTAACTACTTAAATTCAAGTAACTTTTGAATAAATGATATTATTTACAGTGAAATTTGTTTTTTGGGAAATGTGTAAAGTTTTAAATGAAATCAATGGTAGTGAAACAGTTTGCTTTTCTTAATAATTTAGTGGCTAGTTAGTTTTTGGAAGTACATCACCTTCTGAATTTTTATCTAAATATACATGTATATATGTATTATGTACAATATATATACACTATAAATGATTTCTGAGAATGTCCACTTAAAAAAGTTATTTTCTGTAGCAAGACCTACATTCCAGATTAGTCTAGAAATGAACTCACTTTACTTGCAAAGAAAGTAGGTTAAAAGTCTTCCTAATACAAAATCAGAGCAATAATTTGTAATCTTGGTTAATAAGCAATGCAGTGAAAACACTGTTGAAGATATTAAGTAGTTAGATACACATTATTTGTGCAAGAAGTGTCATTAAAATAAATATTGTACTTAATACGCCTATAAATAAAAATTATTACAGTGTAACATATTTTCTTGGCGAGTTGAATGTCAAACAAATTTAAATTGTAGCTATATTAGTGCAGTATTATGTCTGTCTTTTATAACAAAACTACAGATACAATTTCCAAACTACGTTTGAGCGGATTAGATAAATATGGTGTGTGTCATTTAAGTACTATGGTTTTTGGATTGACTTAGGTCTGCAAATTATGCCAAAACTCTCAGGTGCACTCTCATGCGAAGCTACTTACACTTTTGATTATGGTGGTCTGGGGACTCAAGGAGCCTGCTTCGAGTCTAGGTGAAGACCATGGACTTTTTTCTAGTGAAAAAAAAACATGATTTCAAACAGTGATTTTCTTTGTGAAAGTAAAAAAAAATGGTAAAGAGTTATTAGAATAAGACAATTAAAAACATTTGCTGTCAGTTTTTACAAAGAACACTTAAACATAAGCTACCACTATCAATAATTGAAGCACAAATATAATACCAAAATTTCCAAATAATATATATTTTATATTGATAGACATATTGTATTGTTCTAATATATCTATAATTTAAATAATGATAACTTTGTTTTTTTATCCCAGTAAAACTAGTAAACACAGTTAGAGAAAACAAAATGAGTTTAAAACATGAACCCTCATATTTAGCATATGATGGGTTTAAGTTTAAAGTTACTCTCATGTTAATTGAATAATTTCACCCAACTGCCGCATATCTGTTAACTTCATCAATTTATAAAATTAAAAATAATAATGGATAGCAATTATTGGGTATCCAATAGTAAGAAGTTGGTGGTGAAAAACGTAAATGGTCATTATTGCCTAATTCTATTGAGACCAGTAGTGTAGATTAAAATCTTAAAACCAGCAAACAAGAATATAAAACGAAATAAAGCTAATGCAATTCTGCTAAATTCGTAAGTACTAAATTAACAATTACTGTAAACCTAAAGACAAAACATATCCAACAAAAACTTTAAAAAAATTATTAACAAGGATAAAGTCTGAAATTAAAATATTGCATGTAGACTAAAGTGCTTTGCCCTTTGCTTGCATTGCTCACTTACCCCCGCGGCTTTTCCACCCACATATTACATGTTTCATAAAAGTACCTATATATTATTTGCAACAGGGTGCATAGGCGACGATCATGTAACAAAATGTTGCTTACAGATCCCGGTGCAAATGCTGGCACTTAGATATGGATTACTAACCATACTAAAAACATCAGTATTCCCGGGGCGGGTAAATAAACCAGTTCCATGTTTCCATTTTATGCAACTACCTCTAGAAAACGAACATAAATAATGTAATTAATTTTAAAATTACTTTGTAACCCTTTCAAAGGTGAGGTGACACCACCAGTTCGTCGAAAGAATGAATCACATTAGAAAGCGGCATGGGAAAATATTTACGCCCTTTCCCACACCCCTCGCCCATCACGCCCGGGCAAGGTCAAGTGCCAGCGTTCGCGCCGATATCTGTACTCTTACAACTAAAAATCTTTCTTTAAATTCTTAAAAGTGAGGTACATATCCAAAATAGCACATAACTAGGGCTTTCATTTTAACATAATTTTCTCATATTTGAACTGGAGGGCTCCGCTCCTGAACGTTTCGCTCACCAACCCTCATGGCGATGAAGCAAATGCAAAGGGTTTATTGTATAATCCGATATTTTCACAGAAACGGGGCTTGAATAGGACAGAAGCATTTGGATCGGGGTAGGATTTTGGTGGTAGCGGTGCCTTTGATGCATACGCAGTCGGGCCAGAGCTTTAATTAGGACAGAGGAACTTGGATTGGGTTAGGGTGGTGGAGGTAGCTGTGACCACGGTAACTAGAACAAGACGGTATGTGTCACGAGACAGCTGCGCAGTAGCTCTGCGTGCTGGTGACATCAGAGGCACCGTCACACGCTTCCAGCCTAGCAGAAGCAGGCTTGCAATAAATAGTTACGCAAATAACGATCTGTGCTCGTCTATGCGTGTGCTTTTAAAGTCGGACTTGCTCCCTTTCCAAAAAGGTTGCATGATATCAGATCGTAGCTTATAACGTTTATATGAAAATTTGCAACATGAAGGATATAAATACTTACTATCGGCCAAATGTAACCAGGATGTCTTAGAATCATATTTTTCATTGTTAACAGGTTTGGGACGTTATTACGATCATCCTCTACCAGTAACAGTGACTCAAAGAATAAAATCTCTGTTACTTAGCCACAATGCCTCTGATGTCATAAAGACAGTAAATTGTAACGATGGGAAACAGTGCGATACGTTAGGTGTCGACGTTCTGAGCACTACTGACTGCATTGTCCCTGACAATGAATTAACTTTAACTTCAGAAAATAATGGGTTTGAGAATTTCGAGGCTGAAGATGAATCAGCCTAAAGAAAACAGATTTGATCAAAGTGTTAGCAGGAAACGTGACATATCGCATTAACAAAAAAGGTATCAATACAACTTTTAACTATGATGAAAAAACTCGACTTTGCAACATGAAGTTTGAACAAGAGTTTATTCGTTTTCATGGCAAGGTTTATACAAATGCCCTAATGTAATGAAGGAACTAATAGATATTCTTAAAGCAAAGTTCAGTTCCATCGATGAATTTGCTATACTAAGTTGTTTTGTTCATACAAGATCCTTCATTAGAATGAAATAACTAAATAATAAATCACTGAAAAGATCACAAATCAAGTGCCAAGAGTCGAACCATTCACGGAAGAAGACAAAAAAAACTACGAAAACTGAAGAACTGAGCAAACGATAATTAACAAAATGTTAGTCATATTTACTCATTATCTATTTCTATAAGTTATTTATGACAAACCAAACATTTATTATAAAATAAATTTAAACAAGAATTATAGGTACGGTATACAGTACCTGTTTTGTTATAATTACTATTTGTTATACTATTGTTATCATTTTACTATTTGACCTTGAATATTTTCATTTTAGGTTTATGAATTGCGTTTATGTCATTCATACTATTAATTTCAAACAAATCAACAAATTTTTTCCTGACATCTTTTTATATTTTTACTATGAATAACTATGAGAATAAAGTGAATAACTGTGAATACTATCGAGAAAAAGGGTTTACTATAAAAAATTGCACCTCAAGATTCCCTAGAGTGTATATGTAGTTCCATGAAAGATTGTATATTTTCCGTTCACCCAATAGTCGTGCACGGTGATGTTTTTAAGAAGCCGTCACTGGCGAAATCGAATCGCTGTAGAAAGAGAGGGTGCTTCGGTGCCGGTGATGTCATAGCCACCAACGACCTGTACGTGACACATACCGTCTTGTTCTAGTTACCATGGCTGTGACCTGCATCCTGCCACATGCACATTAGGGCCACAGTTTTTGCTTGAATTACAGAAATGTTTGTATAATACAGAGATAACAAAACAACAACAAAATAAGAACTCTTAAAGATAAAAAACACCAAATAGTTAAGCAAAATAATAAAAAATTACAATTATTAGTCTACTACACTTATTCTTAATTCTAGTTTTTTAATTTCACTATCCCTTAAACTGCTATAAATCCTAACTGATGGTGAAAATGTAAGTAAGTCAACATTTGAATGAGTGTTTAAGCGTAGTGATTGTTTGACTCCTCTTTTTAATAGGTGCAAGGAGATTGAGCATTGGGGTCAAAATGCCTCTCTTGATCAAGTAAATTGTTGTTTTTTATAAAACATGAACAACAATCACAAGTTTTTTAATATTTAAATCATGGAAAACACTGTTAGACAAGTAATACAAAGATTTTAATGTTTACTTGCAAAATTGAAACGAAGAAAAAAGAAAATCCACTACTCTAGAAATAAAATAATCTTCGGTTTTGCTTGTGTTCATGTACAATATCAAGTCTGGTAACTGGAAAAAACCATACGATGAGGTATTATCATCTAATAAGTATAATTATTTGACCTAAATAATTGTAAGTATAATAATTGAGGTCAAATTGAACTGTCTTGTTATAATTTGAGGCTCTTGAACAGTTTATTTTTCTAGCGCATGGGTTTTAAATTTGTATTAAATTAATATTTATTTTGTCAACAACTCCATGCCCATTTTCAAACTTTTCATACTTGATGGAATTATTATGTATGATGTACTGCCAATCAGATTAACACTCCATTGGTAGCACTGGATCTATGAGATCCAGGCTACAGTTTTTTTCTCTCAGCCCCTACTGCATGGCGGGAAACGTACGTCCCACCTCCTATCCTCCTGTCTTGTGGAGTAATACGCGCCAGAACTGCAGTAACCTTGATTCTATACGCTTCCAGGCGCCGCTAGTGACAGTTTGGATCTGACAGATACCACGCCACCAAAATTGTAACCTTGGTTCTACACGCATCCAGGCTCTAGAGACAGTTTTAATCTGATAGATACCACGCCACCAAGTATTTTCAGTTTTACCGTTTTTGTTCATTTTGTTATCCCAACTTACTTTCTTTTCATGTATTATCTCAGTATAATTAGTTTGATGTCTCTTCTGCATTTAAAGTGATTGTTTGTTTTTTTAGAAACAGTTTAGGTGATTGATTTCGATTAAGGATCTGAGAGATCTGTGCCACCAAGTATGTCCCTAAAAGGGGCGCCAAACATTGGAGTGTTAAGGTAGTTGGTATAAGGCCAAATTTTTTTTATTGGCAATTTGAAACATCCTCTATGCCTTGTACACTTTCCAATTCTCTCTTTTGTGTTCAAATCATTTCATATAAATTTTCTTCATCACCTGTTTTACCGCTACATGTAAATGTGATCCCTGTTCTCATAAAACACTTTCCTTCATTTCTGGTTATCCTGCACCATTTGAAAAAATCCCAATTTCATCACAAATTTCTCAATTTTGATCTTTGTCGGTTTCTAGTACCCTTTTCTTCTTACCACTATCATTCATGTAACATTTCCATCTCTACTTGAACACCTTTTATAGCGCTATATGATCTGTTTATCCAAACTTTCTTCCGTTTATAAAAGTTATCGTCGTTTATGTTTTCCAACATACTCTTGATCTCATCATTACTTTTTATTTTCCCAAAGCCATTAACTTGTCACTCTAAATTCATTTTACTATATTTCTTTCAAATACTCTCTCCACTTGTGACAATCACCCTACGACCAACACCATTTTATGTAGGTATTCGTTGTTTTAAATTGTTGTATAATTTCAATTGTGTCGTTTTTGGATAAACAGATGAAATTTGAGAAGTTCAAAGGTTGCAAAATAAGCTTAATTTCCTCCTACTATTACAGTTTTGGTCATGCCCTAATCCCCCGACACTAGTTCCAGACCAAATCCAAAGCCTTTTGCATGTGCTCTGATATAGTAACGTCCAAACGTCCAGTGGCGTACCAAGGTCTTGTGGCACCCGGGGCGGGATATTATTTTGTCACCCCCTCACAAATAAATTGTGAGTATAGTCAAAATTTCTCCCACGAAATAAAATGAAAATTAAGAACTTGTCACTGTTAAGACACGGTGTTAAGGTGTTATAATAAATTGCCTATTTCAGTTGATTGATTTTAATTTTTTAATAAACTAAAATTTAACTGGCTATACAGTTCTTGTGCACTGCTGCTGTTTGAACATCAAGATAAGTGGATAAAAAAAGGAACATTATTTTTATATACAGGTTTAATATACTGCAAACAAATTAATTTGCGTGTAAATATTTTGATTTGATTTTTAATAGTGTAGTAAACATAACTTAATTCTAAAAAGTAAATTGTCAAGCCCTCTTGAAGGAAAGTCTTAATTTTGTTTATCTAAAACCATCAAATCAAACTCTGTTGACTAACATAATACAATCAACAATATTAACATTTTTTAAGTTAATAATTTTATCACATAAAATTTGTATTTTATTAGGTACATTTTTCCCAATCACTATTAGACTAATCCTATAAAGAAAAGAAAAAAGACTAAACAAAAACAAACACAGCCTTTTAATAGGGACTTAGGTAAAATCACAACTCGTTCTCTAGTTGCAGTACAGTAGGCCCAAGCCAGCTGCGCGCGGGGGTTTCAGATCAGGCGGGTGGTTGGAGGCGAGGCGGGGGTACATTTCTAAAAATATCCTCCGCGCCGGAGTGCGGTCAAATTTTGTAATGTTTTTACTGTACCAGGTTTTTCGTAAAAAATTGTAAAAATAGGAGTATCGGGCATATATATAACATTAATACGTTAATTATAAATACTTATTTAAAATACTTATTATTTGGCTGCAAACTAAACAAGCTGCCAGAAAATCATCATACATCCTTTATGCAAGTGCAATTCACTTATTTTACATCACAGTTTTATTACAAGTTCTAATTGTCATTAAAGTTTAAATACAATACAAAAATGTAAGTTTAAATCATTTCCTTTCCAAAGTTTTTTGTTTTATTGCGATTAGATGAGACTGCTTAATTGAGCAGTCAAACACGGCTTTGGTTAAAAAAAATTAATTTATAAAATTTTATAGTATAATAAAGTTAAAAAATATTTTTTAAATATACCCTCATAACTTTTTTTCTAGGAACAAACAGCACATGGTTTCCATACCCAAAAAGTTTCTTTATATCATAGGCTACAAAATAATAAAAACATTATTCAAATTGGTAAAAAAAACTTATTCAAAATCAAAAAATCCTCAAAAAACGAAAGAAAAAAAATCTTTAGTTTAAAAATACATAAAAGTACGGAGAAAATGTTGACCCTCCCCAATCATTCTTTTTAGTTGTACTAAACAGTATGAAAATAAATTTTTAAAAAATCTGGAAATTGGTTGACCGTGCAGGCCAACCCTAGAACTTCCCGCTTAGTTTGAATTTTAAACGCTTAAAATGAGTTTTTTTGTTAAAATACCAAAAAACGAAAATTTGTGAATTTTTAAACAACGATAACTTTTGAATGCGTCGTTCGATTTTCATTTTTAAAAAAGCATTCTACACAGTTTTTAAAGCACAAAAAGAAAATGTACAGGTTTATATTGATTGGTTGAGAAATCTGGAAGATATGTTAAAAAAAATACCAAAAAATACCAAAAAACCAAAATTTGTGAATTTTTAAACAACGATAACTTTTGAATGCGTCGTTCGATTTTCATTTTCAAAAAAGCAGTCGACGCAGTTTTTTAAGCACAAAAAATGTATACATGGTTTTATTATGATTTTTTTGCACGCTTTAAAGTTATTTTTAAAAAACATATAAATTCCAAAAAAAATTTAGGTTATTTTTTTAAATTTCTTCGGATTGGCTCGATGGATTAACTCTCAAATCTAATCAGATCTAAGTTTTGATACACCCTTTCGAATGACATGTCGTAAAATTCAATCGGTTGATTCGTTTTTGAGAAACTGTACAACAAAAATTTATTTACACACATACATCCACACACACACACACACACACACACACCCACACACACACACACACGGTCGGACACCTCGGCGGGAATAGTCAGAATGGCTTCCTGGGACCTCAAAACGTGGAGATTTAATGAAAACTCGACTTTCGAAAATCGGACCGAAATCAATAACTTCCCTTTATTGGTAGCGGGAAGTTAAAAAATTCCTAAAAATACAGAAAAAGTATGTTTTTTTGGTGGATCGTCTGAATAAGTTAACATAATAATTAATTATCATACTTAAGTTTAGTACATACCGTAATGTTACAGCTCGTTTAATTTCAGCATTCAAAGATTGTTTGACTCAATTAGTAGGGTTGGTGGGTAAGTCATTTTATGACATTAACAAAAAAGAATATTGGTCTTTCGACACACGAAAGTAGAGCTTAAATTTTGTTTCATTGTCTATCAAATGTTTACGAACGAGTATGTTGTAAGCTCCTTCACTGTCCCGATTCTTATAAAATATCACTCTTTATCACTATGAGTTGGCACTAATAAAGACAAAATATCGACAACATCATCATCAATATCATCATAAAGCATCAAAGCCAAGAGGGCTTTCCTCTTCCTATCCATACTCGTCACTAGTTTGGACACAAATGAATTTCTGCAACGTTATTTACGCAGTCAGAGGGACCACCATTCCGGATTTTACACGGTGGAGTCACGGCAATGGAAAATTTTGCACCACACGCTGTAAATTCCGGAGCCTGTAGAGAACCATAGCTTTAACTGTCGGAACTACTAGCAGATCCAGGATCTGGATCTGCTTCCTCTGAATTCATGACGTCAATTTCCTCAAAATGTCCATCATTTTCGTCACTACCGCTATCAGAATCATCTTTGTCAATATCTCGACGTTCATTTTCAAGATCTTCATAACCATCACTATCACTTTCACATTCTTCACCCTATATCTTTCCTAAATTCGTGCAATTAGTGGATTCACAGGAACCGCAAACGGATGAGCACTTCAGCCCAGATTTTCTACAAGTACAAGACGATCTATTACACCCAGTTGTACTGTTGTACAGTTGCAGAATAACATTTGTAAAATTTCTTTAGGCTCAGGTGCTTTTAACATTTTGACTGTGGCCAATATATCATGCATCTTCCAGCTCCAATTATGTGCCGGCAGATCATTAGACATTCATATCTGAACTTGAAAATAAACTCGATAAAAATGCTGGCCAGCTGCATCATCAGTCGGCGGGAGATTTTCTAATTTAACGGGTTTTAAACCTTTTCTTTTATTACGGTACTTACTGCTTGCTTGAATTTAAGAAATCTCAATTAATTCACAATGTTATATTTTTAGGAGAATAATTATACAAATTCAACTAGAAAATTCTTCCACTTGTCTCGATAGCCTCGTGCGTTTGATTTGTTAAAAGGAATGTTTCCATGGCTTTTGTCAATTCAACATTTTTCTTGCGTTTTTCAATATTTCGCAATAAAATGTTTTTCCTTTTCCCAAAAAAGCACGATGTTGTATCACAACCACTTACAATGTGTAAAAATAGGATATATTTTTTACAATATTCATAATTATCAAGGAATTATTATATTACAAAAAGATTTAAGGAGTGGAAAGTGCAGCAGTGCTCCACTAATATCTTCAGTGAAAAGGTCGATCTTTTTAGAAAAACTTCTGATTTCAGAGAAAAGTTCACACACAAATTTCCCTTTCCCTTGCAGCTTGAGATTTAAGACATTCATATGCCGAAATATGTCTGTTAAAAAAGCTATGGAAGCCACGTTTTCTTTAGTGTCGAGGAAGCCTAAATGCTCCTTTGCTACTTCTTGATCACTACTTGAAAGAAATTCTTTAATGTCCTCCAATACTGCAAAAAATCGTTCTAACACCATGCCTTTGCTTAGCCATCTGACGTTGTTGTGGAGAAGCAAATCGTCAAACTGAGCATTGGTTTCTTCAAGAAATGATTTGAACTGGCGATGCTTGAGAGATGATTTCGCACGTAAAAAGTTGATTATTTTGAAAACAGCTTGCATTATACTCTGCAGATTTGGATTCAGAATGCAACATAAGACATTTTGGTGAATGATGCAATGGTATGAAATTAAATTTACATTGCATTTAGGGTCACTGCTAAGTCTCTGAACTAAGCCTTTTCTGCATCCTATCATTGCTGCTACGCCATCTGTGGCTACCGATATCACTTTTTTCATATCTAAGCTAACTTTGTCGAAATAGCCCACTGTAGCCTGGTAAAGATCGTCTCCTGTAGTTGTTCCTGACATTGGAAAAATAATCAGCAGTTCTTCATGAAATTGTTCATGGGTGGTGTCAATATAACGCACAAAAATAATTAGCTGTGCTTTATCTGTGATGTCGCAGGATTCATCCAATGCCAAAGCGAAGCAATCCGTAGCGGCTAAGGTTTCTTTCAAAGTTTTGAAACTTTCCTCTCCTAAAACTTGAGTATTCCTCGTGCTTGAAGAAGCAGATAATGGAATATTTCGCAAAGTATCAACCACATCCTTTTTATTTTCGAACAAAGTATTTCCTGCCTCCAGCATGCACTCTTTCACTATATCAGCATCACTAAAAGGCTTCATATGTTTGGCGAGCGTCCAAGAAATTCGCAAAGAGGCCTCGGAGCATTTTTCTTGCTCGGTCAAGGACCGATTCATTATTTGTGTGGATGTAATGTAGTTTGCAAGTAAGCTCTGAATTTTAGTTTTACGGACATTACTTCCCATAGGATATTTTTCTTCAAACGATTTATGTTTAGTCTCGTAATGTCGTTTAATATTCGAACTTTTAATAATAGCTACAGTTTGAGTGCATATTAAACATACCGGTACTGCTCCTACTCGGTTTGGCATGGTGAAGAAATATAAGTCTGTCCATTCAAGTTGAAACTGTCTATTTTCCGATTCAACTTTTCTTTTCTTCTTATCCATGGTAAGATAAGAAGGCACAAACCACTGCACTACACAAAACAACCCAAAATGTATAAACCGAACGTAAACAAGAACACAAGGAAGTCCGAAGAATACACGAAAACATAACAAAGTGCGTAAGTGGTACTAGAATTCTCAGTCCAGACCGAATGACGATCTGACCAAAGACTGTCAACAGAGACAGTGAGACAGCAAATAGAGGTCAAGTGCGAGGGGAGGGGTAAGGCGTTAAGGCTAGTCACCGACATCTATCCCTACCTCCCGCAGCCTATAAAAGCGTTGTACATTGGAATAACTTTCTCCCTTCTAATTTGGTTACACTGCTGGTGTTTATTTATTGTTTCGGTTGTTTTTTATTTGATTTCATTTAGAGGGTTTCTTATGGGTTTTTGTTTTAGGATTTATTTTAAGTTTTTTTTCGTTGATCGGTATGTCATCGCGGTCCGCACAAAACTAGTCGGCGGTCCGGATCCGGACCGCGGACCGCCATTTGGTGATCACTGCCCTATACCATAGTATATGGAGAAAGTATTGTATTCGTCAAAATTTTTGAGTTTGAGTTTTTGGTGGAAATATCCGTTTTGGGTCTCCCTGAACCTAAAAAAGTGGTTTTCGGAGTGATGTCTGTGTGTGTGTGTGTGTGTGTGTGTGGGGGTGTGTTTGTACAGTGTAGGAACCGAGCAAATTTTCACGTATACACACCCCATTCCGAGCAAGCGTCGTAAAACGAGCAAGGCTCGCAACGCAACCCCCTACTTTTTCGTGTCTATCGGCTTTCCCAATGCATAAGGAGCAAGAATATTCATTTATTTTATATTTGCTCGTTTCGCAGGTTTTTCACATACACATTCTTACACGGTTGTTTAGGATTTCTATTTCCAGGCTGCGCTGGCGTCGAGACTAACACGGCTTACTCTTAACTTACATTAGACAAGTCAATTTACACAGCTCATGAGCAGATTGCTCGCTATATGCAGTGAGGCAGCACTTGAATAAACAGTGTCGCGTCGGCCTTGGATTAGGCATCCGGCTTCTTAGAATGTTTTTTTATCCTTTTAACTTTTGATGACTCAGTAGTATCGTATCCTACCTTTGACTGAAAATGTAATATTTAGTCTACTCTCTTACTAACTTCGTTTAAAACGTTTCTATAAGATACTAAGATTGGTTTGGCGATTATTAAGACAAGTCTCACTCTTGTTTAATATATTTTGTTTCTATATCGAAAATGTAGATATTGTGTTTTTTTAAAGATTGGCAAATTGTACGTTTTCTAAACGTTGGGACATTCTTTATGTGTAGTAAATTGTACAAAACACATGAAATATTTTTTTGAGAATTTGTTATCTATTTTTGTCTTTATGTTATCATATATATCATAAAAAAATTAATAATTATTACTTATACAAAATTACTTACCGTAATTAAACTTATATTTGATATTAATAAGTGATTCCATTAAACGGGTTTTATTATTTTGACAAATAAAAAAGTAAAAATATATTTGTGTCAGTACATTTGTCAGTAATGTAATTTATAACATGGCTTAACGATTTTATAAAATTTCAAGTATATACGGCATAAGTGATACAACCACAAACGGTATTTAAAGATTAAGGTAAAAAAAACTTTTGTAAATATACAAAATATACACCAGTTTCCTGATTCTCCCACAAAAGAAGAGATATTTTTAGCAGGTGTGGTTTCTTATTACCATTAATATTCATAGGAAGAAATGACAATGCCGTCTGATTTTCTGATTCAAATGTGTATGATTTAGCAAATATTTTAGTTGAAATGTGAGTCAACAAGATGTAGGCCTAAATACAGTACATAAATTCTTACAACGTCGTCAATTCATTTAGGCCTGCATTACACGAATAAAATGAATGCAGAATTGAGTCTCGCATTTAATTGTAAAATACTTAATGATTTAGCAATTGTACGTAAATATCGTACGGTAGCTTAGTATAAACCAAATTGAAATTAAAACAATGTAAACAAAACATCAAATTTAAAAAAATATACGTGGGGTTTGAAAAGAAGTATATGTTCACTGTCGACAGTTATATGGTCTAAGGCTGGGGTTACAGTTACAGACCATAAAGCACTACAAACAGTGAACTTTTAGCGTTACCGGTTACTTTTAAAACCTGTTGTACTAGTGTCACTCAAATTAGTTACAGTGGATAGCAAGTTTCAAGTCAATAGCTTTACTGTCTTAGAATTTTAAATACTGTATTTAGAATAAAACTGTGCTAGAATTTTTGGTAAAAGGTATCCAAACAGAAATGTTCCCCATAAGTACATCTAACAGAAAGTTGATAAATAAAAATTAGTTGTATATTTTGCTAAAAAAATAAGTAGAAATGGAGTTTATGATGAACTTTTTTATATTGAAGTTTTTGGTCACTATGCCTTAAGTCAGTCAAAGTCTCAGCATTCGTTGAAGGCCGCTACATTTAGCCGGAAAACATTTGGGCGACATTGTTGACACGTTTCTTATTTGAGGGTTATTTGATCAGTGGCACCTATCTGAACTTGACTGCATAAACCATATAACAGATTACTAAATAGATTAAGAATTTAATCTAACCAGGAAATAGTTGCTAAATGAACAATGATTTCCCTCTCTGATGAAAGGCCGAAAGGGTTCTATTGAGTAGCATGCAAGAACTATGCATGATTACTCAATCATGTGGTAAATTAAAACCTTTAACGTAAAAACCCTGTGAGTTTATTTAATGGGATCCTATAAATAAAATAATAATGAAGTGCATTTGTATTTCTAGAGAAAATAATGGTGTTACTGAACAGGCGTTATTGTTGCAAGGAAAGAAATGGTGAACACATAAATCCTCTTCCGTGATATTTATAAAGAAAATGTAAAACTTCCTCAAATATTGTGCTACATCTAGCATATTTATTTTTATTTCACAAATAGACATAGTCCGTATTGCTAATGACTAATAAAACATTATTTTTTTATAATTAACTCTTTGACAAAACAAGTTGTTTTCACAATAGTGAAGAACTTGAGAAAACTCTTTTTGACAGTAGCAAAAATTGGTAAGTAGATCTATAAATTAAAGATCATAGATCATAAAATATTTCGAGACTGGTAATCAAATTGTATTTATTTTTTCGTGAAATATTTTGATTGCCCTGTAAAGTCAAATTAAAAATAAAATATAAACGACAAGAAAATCACAAAATGTTCCTCTAATCTTTACAAGACTACAATTATTCCAGTATGAATAACTTCAAACTTGTAGTTCTACAGAATTATTCAAATTAAAAAAAAATAAATGTTTTTTAAAAATATATATTGAAATTTTTTGTGCATATGCTACGGGAAAACATAATTTACGCTCATGGATTTAAACAACAGTTTCCAAATATTTAATTCCGGTTAAGAGCATATATAACAATTATTTAAAACCATTTAAAACAAAAATACTTCAGTACAAAAAGTAAAAGGATTTATGTTTCAGATTTGTTTAACATCTTGTCTTAAAACAAGCGTTAGTATACGGTATTCAAAATGTTACTGAACGTGTACCATTATGTTAGCGTAAAATAAGCTGATAGTCGTCAGTTAAGAAACACAAGCAAATAATGTTTTTATTACTTGCGGTTCGATAAG
Source organism: Philaenus spumarius (assembly GCA_018207615.1). Lineage (NCBI taxonomy): Eukaryota > Metazoa > Arthropoda > Insecta > Hemiptera > Aphrophoridae > Philaenus > Philaenus spumarius. The sequence goes on from JAGFPH010000317.1 coordinate 626,231, forward strand.
CAAAAAGTGAACTTATGTGTGGCCGTTCGGCATCTTTGACAGTCTGAAGACAGGATGGAAGAAGGATGTCTGTTTATATCTCGTATGGTTGGTTATAGATGTTTTTTCGGAATATACATATCAGTGATTTTATATCAATAATAATAAGAAAATTTATTAATGAATATATTTAAAATTTGTATGTGTTATTAATATAGTTATATATAATAATATATATGTAGAAAGTTTGAATCAAATCGGTTAATAATTATAGGTTTTCGAGAAAAATTTATAAAAAAGGATCGAAAATTGGGTACATTATTATAGAAAAACGTTTATATCTTAAAAACTAATTATTGGAAGTTATTTTTAAAAACAAATATAGATTCTTCATGAAATTTACTATAACTTATAAAGTTTTTATTAATTAATATGTATTAGTAATAATAGTACGAATACCATTCGATATAATGTAAATGCTGATTAAATAAATATGTATTTATAACATTTCTTTTTCGAAAACTTATAATTATTAACAGATTTGGTTCAAACTTTCCACATATGTTCTAAATAACTATATAAAATTTTGTATTAAAACTTCATAAAGATTCGTTAATAATTATGCAAGTTATTAATAAGTTTTAGTACAATTTTCTGCCAATCCTAACGTAACACTTTCACTAAAGTTTGTCGACGCGTTTCGGAGTTCCTCCATTATCGAGACCTATTTCAGTACTGGATTCATCCGTTATGGAATCGTCTA
>JAGFPH010000317.1:631972-664039 GCA_018207615.1 Philaenus spumarius
AGGCTGGGGTTACAGTTACAGACCATAAAGCACTACAAACAGTGAACTTTTAGCGTTACCGGTTACTTTTAAAACCTGTTGTACTAGTGTCACTCAAATTAGTTACAGTGGATAGCAAGTTTCAAGTCAATAGCTTTACTGTCTTAGAATTTTAAATACTGTATTTAGAATAAAACTGTGCTAGAATTTTTGGTAAAAGGTATCCAAACAGAAATGTTCCCCATAAGTACATCTAACAGAAAGTTGATAAATAAAAATTAGTTGTATATTTTGCTAAAAAAATAAGTAGAAATGGAGTTTATGATGAACTTTTTTATATTGAAGTTTTTGGTCACTATGCCTTAAGTCAGTCAAAGTCTCAGCATTCGTTGAAGGCCGCTACATTTAGCCGGAAAACATTTGGGCGACATTGTTGACACGTTTCTTATTTGAGGGTTATTTGATCAGTGGCACCTATCTGAACTTGACTGCATAAACCATATAACAGATTACTAAATAGATTAAGAATTTAATCTAACCAGGAAATAGTTGCTAAATGAACAATGATTTCCCTCTCTGATGAAAGGCCGAAAGGGTTCTATTGAGTAGCATGCAAGAACTATGCATGATTACTCAATCATGTGGTAAATTAAAACCTTTAACGTAAAAACCCTGTGAGTTTATTTAATGGGATCCTATAAATAAAATAATAATGAAGTGCATTTGTATTTCTAGAGAAAATAATGGTGTTACTGAACAGGCGTTATTGTTGCAAGGAAAGAAATGGTGAACACATAAATCCTCTTCCGTGATATTTATAAAGAAAATGTAAAACTTCCTCAAATATTGTGCTACATCTAGCATATTTATTTTTATTTCACAAATAGACATAGTCCGTATTGCTAATGACTAATAAAACATTATTTTTTTATAATTAACTCTTTGACAAAACAAGTTGTTTTCACAATAGTGAAGAACTTGAGAAAACTCTTTTTGACAGTAGCAAAAATTGGTAAGTAGATCTATAAATTAAAGATCATAGATCATAAAATATTTCGAGACTGGTAATCAAATTGTATTTATTTTTTCGTGAAATATTTTGATTGCCCTGTAAAGTCAAATTAAAAATAAAATATAAACGACAAGAAAATCACAAAATGTTCCTCTAATCTTTACAAGACTACAATTATTCCAGTATGAATAACTTCAAACTTGTAGTTCTACAGAATTATTCAAATTAAAAAAAAATAAATGTTTTTTAAAAATATATATTGAAATTTTTTGTGCATATGCTACGGGAAAACATAATTTACGCTCATGGATTTAAACAACAGTTTCCAAATATTTAATTCCGGTTAAGAGCATATATAACAATTATTTAAAACCATTTAAAACAAAAATACTTCAGTACAAAAAGTAAAAGGATTTATGTTTCAGATTTGTTTAACATCTTGTCTTAAAACAAGCGTTAGTATACGGTATTCAAAATGTTACTGAACGTGTACCATTATGTTAGCGTAAAATAAGCTGATAGTCGTCAGTTAAGAAACACAAGCAAATAATGTTTTTATTACTTGCGGTTCGATAAGCAAAAAGTGAACTTATGTGTGGCCGTTCGGCATCTTTGACAGTCTGAAGACAGGATGGAAGAAGGATGTCTGTTTATATCTCGTATGGTTGGTTATAGATGTTTTTTCGGAATATACATATCAGTGATTTTATATCAATAATAATAAGAAAATTTATTAATGAATATATTTAAAATTTGTATGTGTTATTAATATAGTTATATATAATAATATATATGTAGAAAGTTTGAATCAAATCGGTTAATAATTATAGGTTTTCGAGAAAAATTTATAAAAAAGGATCGAAAATTGGGTACATTATTATAGAAAAACGTTTATATCTTAAAAACTAATTATTGGAAGTTATTTTTAAAAACAAATATAGATTCTTCATGAAATTTACTATAACTTATAAAGTTTTTATTAATTAATATGTATTAGTAATAATAGTACGAATACCATTCGATATAATGTAAATGCTGATTAAATAAATATGTATTTATAACATTTCTTTTTCGAAAACTTATAATTATTAACAGATTTGGTTCAAACTTTCCACATATGTTCTAAATAACTATATAAAATTTTGTATTAAAACTTCATAAAGATTCGTTAATAATTATGCAAGTTATTAATAAGTTTTAGTACAATTTTCTGCCAATCCTAACGTAACACTTTCACTAAAGTTTGTCGACGCGTTTCGGAGTTCCTCCATTATCGAGACCTATTTCAGTACTGGATTCATCCGTTATGGAATCGTCTAAATGAGGGTTATTAAATGAGGGTCATATGCCATATGAAATGAAAGAATCAATGAAGCTCTTACACCAAAGTAACAAAGGAAGACGGTTAAATATAATGGAAAACATGGAAATTTTCAAACTAAAAATGAACGGAGAAAATATTATTAATGAACAAATTAACAGTCAATCAGAAATAACTTTCCAAACTCTAAAATTGTTGAAAATATAAAAAAAAATAAAAAAATTACATAACATATTACATAACGTGTTGCATAACAGATTACATAACAGATTACATAATAGATTACATAAAATATTGCATAACAGATTACATAACAGATTACATAATAGATTACATAAGAAGCAGCACCAGTAGTAGGAAGAGAGGGGTGGCTAACTATATCTAGACGATTCCATAACGGATGAATCCAGTACTGAAATAGGTCTCGATAATGGAGGAACTCCGAAACGCGTCGACAAACTTTAGTGAAAGTGTTACGTTAGGATTGGCAGAAAATTGTACTAAAACTTATTTCATGGATCCTAGCAGATATAATTTGTATAATAACTTCAAGTTATTAACGTTTACGGCTAAAATTTAAATAACTTAATCGATTTTAATTTTATAGGCCTAGTAAGTAAACGTATTAAATATTAATTTAAAAGTTTAATTTTTTCGTATCATTATATATATGTTTTATATATGTGGTATAAATTTCATTGAAATTGGTTGAATATTTTCAAAGTTATTACATTTTTATTGGAAACAGGTACTGTAATTAAAAATATGAATATTGTTTTAAATATTACATTATACAACTTGTAAAATAATATTTATTAATAAAAACTTGATAATTTATAGTAAATTTTATGAGGAATCTATATCTGTTTTTAAAAATAACTTACGACAACTAGCTTTTAAGATATACCTTACACGGTTTTCTATAATAATGTACTCAATTTTGGATTTTTTTAAATAAATTTGAATCGAAATCTTATATTATAAACCAATTTGGTTCAAACTTTCCACATATGTTCTAATTAACTATATAAAACACATATTAAAATTTTATAAATATCTGTTAATAATTTTGTAAGTTATTAACGTTTATATTAAAAGTTCAAATAATCGATTGTGTCGTCTCATAACGTCGAAATGTAAATTTATAATAAACTAATAAACAAATTTGAATCAAATTTAACACAAATATTAATAGATTATATATACACATTCTGTGAGAAAATCATCAAGATACGATAAAATTTAATGACTTTATTATAAAAAAAACTAAATTAAATAACACAGAAGATTCAATGTCGAAGCTAAACCAATAACTGTTACTACATTATTTGATAAATTTCTTTATAAAATTTCTTAGCCTACCTATTTTTTATGTTTGCTTTTCTATTTTTTTATAAATAAGATTCAAATTAAATGATTAGCAAAATATTTATATTTAACAGTTGCAATTAAATTTAAAGAAACAAATACACCCATGAATTTTTAGTTAATGAATTTTCTGCAGGGAGATAATGAAAAGATAAATTTTTTATCAAATTTCCATATGAAGAAATTTTTGTATGAAGAAATAATTTGACCATGCAGCTGAACAGTGACTTTAGTAGAAAGAATTAAGAAAATTATTTTAATTTCTTGCTAAACTAAGGCTAAACAAACGTAAACTAACGATAAACAAACGATTTAATTAATTTTTGGGGTAAATATGCTTTATGGGCACTACTGGTGTGAACCTAGCAGCGCCCACATTTTTTGGCTATGTATGGTTTACAGAGCCTAAACAAACGATGAAAATGGCTAACGTAAACAAACGATTCCACTTATTTTTGGAAAGATTTTTGAATTGGGCGCTGCTGGTGTGAACCTAGCAGCGCCCATTTTTTTACTCTTGAACTAAGGCTAAACAAACTATGAACATAGCTAAACAAACGTAAACAAACGATAAACAAACGAAACTAATAATTTATTTTTTAATTTTGGAATTGGGCCCTGCCAGCTTCACATACCTCTGGGGGTGCTTTGACACGGCCTTGGGGTTGGGTTTGGTTTGTTCACATTGCGCTTTTCGCTCATCCTCTTAAGCCTAGTCCACGCTTACGAACATGTTTGCGGAAACATTGTTTACAAACTGTTTTCCAATTGTTTTCCCGTTTCTCATTTGCTTCTCCGATGTTTGCCGAAAGTTTTCAAAATGTTTCCGAACAGTTTGCAAACAAATGACAAATATTTAACTTGTTTCAGCAAACAAAAACACTGTTTTCTGTTCCTAAACCAAATGGAAAACACGCAAACATGTAGACCAGGCAAAGTAGGCTACTAAAAAAAATTCATAAATTTTTGCCTACAGCTCCGGATTTGGTTGCAGTTTTCTGCAATGTGTTCAGAAAACAGGAAAAAAGTGTAGATATGACCAGTTTTGAGAGAAAGCGGAAATGCATCATAAGTGCATAAAGTGTAAGCTATCTCTAAAAGTGCATAATTTTTTTGACACCTCTAAAAATGGATGAAAAGCCGTGAAAATCGGTAATCGGGGGTTTTTGGGGGAGCTAATCTCATTTCCGGCCATACGAATGCTCAATATTTATACGTAGGCATAAATATTGAGTCGTAGACCTATTAAAACTGTTGTCAAATAATTAGGAGAAGGTAATGCAAGCAAGGCTTCACAGGAGATAGAGGCTTTGATGATAAGCGTAAAAACAGACACATTATATATCCAGACTCTTGTTCTGAACACAAAAGTTCAGCGTATCTAATTTCTATAATATTTCAAACAATTCAACTAATCCGACTTGCTGTGTTAAAAACTACATAAGTGCGAAGGAGCAGACCCCTTCTAATGGTACCGATAAGTAGTAGTGTCGAGTTTACCAATTTAAATAAGTACATTAAATAAGAATTCAGATTGAATTTAATTTTCAGTATAAAGTGAAGGGTTAAAATTACTCCAAAAGTCAAATTTTTGCGAATCGGCTCCAACCTGCACAGCTTTAAGCCACGTGGCAATGTGTAGTGTGTACCTCATTCAAATTTAAAAATTGGCTATTTCTGTACATATGAAATCTGAATGTTTCTTATTTTAAATTCTATTCTTACGCATTATCGAACATTAAAAATTCCAATGTCTTAGCTATTATATGGATCTGCCGCTCATAAGTATTATGTACGTATTACAATTATTTACAATTGCAAAAACCATATAAGGAGCATTATAAATGTTTACCTTCTAGCCCTACAAAACAAATAAATGTCTTCTGTATTCAAATGTAATTACTCTTTATAAACTAGATTTGTATTGTCACTCTTAGAATGAATCTTTTAAGAAATATTTTCAACTGTGAAAATAAAATGCAAATACAAATATAAACTGGAACAACTGACAAACCCAATTAAAAAAGATTACTTCCTATTTTAAAAGCTGTCATTTCACAATGTAAATGACCGTAACTTACATATAAACTTGTAGGGAAAATTAGATTAGGCTATATCCATTTTAGAGTTTACTACTGGGACAGATGAGCAAAAAATCGAACTGAAAGACTTGATGAAGGTCGGGGTTGAGCATGTATGAATTGATTTCCGGTCTGACATACTGATAAGACAACAACAGAATGGCGCGGAAAAACTTTCTTCCTATACGTTTACAGAACTTGTAACTGTGTATGTGACATAGCAACAGCGATTGCTCGCAGTACATGTACAGTGTTAGTTATAAATTTGCATATAATTGAAAAAATAATGCAACAATTATGTTTAGTATAATTTATTTAGCATAAGTGATAATTATTAGTAAATAAAATTAAGGAACATAGAAAAGTTAATAGTGCATGTACACTACGCATTTGCTCGGATCCTACGCTGTACAAGTATTGGTGTGTGTGTCTGTGTCTGGGGATGTCTGTGTGTGTGTGTATGTGTGTGTGTGTGGATGTTATCAGACCTAGATCCTAAACCAGTCGTCCGATTTTGATAAAATTTGGTATGGAGGTACTAATCCACGGTATCTCCATTTGTTTTTCATTTTTGTTCATTTTTTATTTTTAAGGGTAATTTTCCCATAAAACCCTATTTTAATAAAAATCGTTCAAGCCGTTTTTGAGAAAAGTTGGTTTTTCCGTTATTTTATGGATTTTTATGGGAAAATTACTCTTAAAAAAAAAATCAAAAAAATTGTTTTATTAAGTTCCTATAATGAGGGAGAAAGTATGTGTCAGTTTCCTGATACCGTTTATTATTTTTGTTTTAACTGTTACCTTAAATATTACAAATCCACAGACTTTGCTCAAGTCCGATTTTTTCTCGGGTCAAGGTCTTTTAATGACTGGGCTAAAGTTCATTTCTACAGTCCTTTAAATTGATCTTTAGACTTCTCATCTTCACTCACGACGCGGGTACGCTGGATACCGTGTGAGTAGACACATTAACTCACCCCTCCACACCGCACCCTCATCATACGGTATCACCTTAGTTTTGCCCAGATAAAAGGCCAAAACAAATTCATTTGGCCTGAGAAGTGTGATGATAATCTTACCTTAGAAGATGACATTTTGTGTGTAGTCAATCCACCAATTTCAGTCAGTTCTAGGCACATTGGTCTTACTGAAGCGGACTACAGTAAAGTAAATACATTATTGTATAACAAACGTCAACAGCTTGGATGTTTATTTTAGAGCTTAAATAGGTTAAAAACATGGCCTAACATTGTATTGTTAAGTTAATTTTGTTTTATAAGTACATTTTCTTATTTTAAAGTAAAATTTTAGTTTGTTCACGTCCAAAAACGTAGATTTTTGTCAAATTTTATAAGGTTATAATAAAAATTCTGTAAAAGTTAAAAAAAAAATGGGTCTGTTTTTTTTAGTCCCATTCTTTTGGTTAATAACTTGTAGCAATATCAATTATTTACTTTATGTCTTTGATGAGGAGACCTGCAATAAACAAAAATGGCAAGAATTGGCAATTTTTATTTTTAACGACCTTTTTTTAAGCTTTAAAAATTTTTTTTTAATGAAATAATGTTTTCTGTAAATGTTTTAATTGTTGTTTGAGCACCAATTAACCCCATAATTTTAACATGAATCTCAATAGGGATTATAGCCATACCTCCAAATTAGCCTACTAATATTAGCTGGGACAAATTATATTTGGTAAAATATATACAGATTAATTATGGTCGAATTATTACCTATTTGTCTTCGTAGTTGTTCAGAGACTCAGTAAGGCAAAACCAGTTAGAATATTATTAATACCATTTCACTTTTTTTCATAACTTTAGTACTTACATGATTAATTCCTATTTCATTTCTCCCGGGTAGGATGGGGTAAATCGGTGGAGGGGTAAATCGGAGGTAAAATTTAAAATAAATTGTTTTACCCTTTTTACAGTTTATTAAATGAATTTTTTAAATGAAAAAATGTTGCTCTTACATTACTAAACAATAAAAAAATATTTATGTTCAAATACCTATTACTTACAAAAATTTAAAAAATTAAAAGTTTGTATCGGTTTTTATTATTATTGCAAACCTTAATTTGTGTTCGTTTTTATAAAACAAAACATGTTGTATACCATACAGATTTTGAAAAAAAATGGTGAAACATGTTATCACAAGAAAAAGGTTATTCTAAGCTATAATTATCTATACAGTATGCAATTATTTTTTTATGTAAAAGGGTACTGGGGCTGGGGGGGGGGGGGTATTTTTTACCTCCAAATTACCCCGGTGTGGGGAAATTGGTATAACTTTTTATGTTTTTATTTTTAATTTATTTTTACTTAAAATAATTTTAAAATGCTATAAACAACTTGCTTCAGAGAAATTGTTCAAATACCCATTGAAGAAAAAACAGAAAACTCTAAACCTAAATAAAAATAAAACCAAAAGTAAGCCTACAAGAAGATGATGATGGTTCCTTCGTATCGGATAGTTCTGACTTCATCCTTAGCGACCTAAGCCTTGATGAGGATGACAACCCATCCATGAGCAAAGTGAAGCAACCGTCAACAAAACTACCAGAATCCAACAAACTACCAGAAATTAAAACAGGTGATTTTGTTGCAGCAATCTATGAAGGAGAGTGGTTTTTAGCTTCAGTGTTCGGCGACTCTCCCATGGTATGTGACGATGCGGGACATAGTTATTATCACCATACCATACCATCGATGTATAAACACACTGGATCGCTGGCTGCGTGTATTGAATACGGTCCGGCTGGCCTAGCCGCTTCCCCCACCACTGGAGGGACATCAACAACACGTGAAGCATTCACAGTTAATGCAACGCTCACAAATGTTTTAATTTATTTTGCTCAGCTTCAACAACGGCACCAAACATTATTTATAAAATAATCATTTTAATTTCTAAACAATATTTAATTGTTATACAGTATGTAACACTTATTTTTATGGTAAACTAGTGGACCCAGCAATGCTTCGCTATTGCTTGATTTAATTTAAAAGTTAGTAAAGTTATTCCATTGACTTAAGTGATCGAATTGCAAAATGATTTTTATGCCACAAGAATATACTACACAAATTTAGATCTATAGTTTGTAAACCTTTATCGATAATACAGTAAACCTTTTGTTTGTTTTTACCTAATCTAAAAAAACTGATAGTTGTGATAAATTGTAAAAAACCTGATTCTAAATTAGCCCAATTGGTTGGAATTAAACGTGTTTTGGTTCATTGTAGGCCTAACCTAAAATTATGTTCAGTTTTTGATGCAAATCAGTTGTTTTATATATAATATGTAACAACCAATGTTTGAATTGAATTAAAATATAGTAAGCAATTTTAGTTGATTTTTGTTTTTATTTTAAGTTGGTCAATTTAACCTAAAAAGCTGTTGGTTTTGAAAAAATAATAAACTGATTACAAATTTGCTAGTAAAGTTGCTATGGTAATGAATGTAAACAAACATGTGTTACTAAGCATTTTATACGAACAGCTGATTTTGTGCGCTATGGTCTTGAGTCCATACAAAAGAGGCTGTTTAGTTTTTTCTAAATTTGAAACTTTTTCGGAAAACTTTTCAAATTTGTCTTTATATGATAATCTAGTTCGGACTATTATGAACATTTTAAAATAAAAAAATAGCCAAATTGGTCCAGCCGTTCTCAAGTGATGCGCTTACAAAGGAACAGCAATTAATTCATTTTTATTATATAGATTAACAGTTTGTGTTTAAACTATTATTATTGTTGTTGGATAAGGATAAGGAAAAGTTTAGGGGAAAATAAACTGAACCAAAACCATAATGAAAAACATGATCTGTATCAGCATTTTAAACTGCATTTAATTTACATAAAAGTATACCTAGGTATACATTACACTTTAAACATTGTTAAATAAAACAAGTTTAGTAAGTTTTTGACGCACTCCAAGCTTTGTAAATGTAGCTTGCGATGTTTTAAAATGTTACAAAATTCCGTTAAAATGTATAATAATTTTATTTACTACTAGGAACTCGACCTCTGATCGCTTCGCTCGCCAAACCCTGTACAATGTACAAACGAGCCAAAGATTAACGAGATTCATTAGCGAATTTTCCAACTGCGAGCGAAGCGTCCAGGGGCAGAGCCCCTAGTGTTTAGTAACGAAAGGAAAAAGTTCAACTTTAGGTATATATAAAAAGTAGTAAACATTTTTTGTAATTTTTTTCATAAATGTAAAAAAAGTTTCGTAATTTAGTTCCAAAATAGAACTGTATAAAAGTATTGATCAATCTCAAATTTCTTATTTTGAAAACACCAGTTTTTATGTTCCTACTACAAGACTGCTAACAAAACTAGGCCTGTTTTGAATAGTATTTTAGGAATACTATTTCCTCTGCCCAAAAATGACATATTATTATAAAAAAGTGTAGAGGATAAATCAAAGAATTGAACTGTATATAACAACAACGTGTAACACTGTCCATCTATCACGCTGCCCACTGCGGGTCTATCCCGCCAGTGGAGGGGGAAGCTCCACGCCGGCCGGCTCGTTTCTCGAACCTTTCAGACTACTCAGCGCGCAATCCAGTGTGTTTATACATCGATGTACCATACCCCACTCCACTCCGCCATTCCCACATGTCAGACATACACACAGTACACCAGCACGACACCCTGCACGCTGCACTCTCTGATACAAATAATATGCTAGACACAGTCACAGTTCACATTTTCACTGCAAGTAGCGATTACTTTTCACTTTGACAGATCATCTCAAATTATTTATATTTTTTCTAACACTCTACCCGCTTTTGGTGGTGTTTTTCTTTCTGCCACAATGACACCCCCTTAAGGGCTAAGGCTCATGCACCCGGGGTGGCCCGCCCCCCACCCCCGCACCCGCCTTGGTACGTCACTGGTAACGTCATGTTTACAACGGATCACTATCACTAGATCATCAGCACAGCCAATAGCACCAAAGCCCTTGACAGCCAATTTAACAAAAAGTTAACTATTAATTACTAGAAGATAGGAGAAATGACACCCCCTTGCTGACAGTCTCTTACAGGCGTGTGTCTAAAGAGCCATCTTCCATTGTGGAAAGGTCCCGGAATCACTGAATTTATATATATATATATATATATATATATATATTATACAATATTATATATTATATAATAAAATATTACCTGTTTTATGCTCGTCAAGTGTAATGTGCTGCATACTTCTTGTTTGTAGATGCTGTACATCGTTTGATTAATTGATCGGGTTTAGATTAGTTCTGTAGAACTCTGATGTAAAATAGCTTTTTGTAAAATAGTGTAGTGTTTGTTTGAAAAACTTTTTGTAAGAAACACATAAAGACTCATGTGGCTTCTTCGTTGCGCAAACATTTATTATACCTCCAGTTGATTATATAAGTAATATGTGTTGGAATATAATCATTATACAACCTTATAGTGATCATACTACAATCACTATCCTTTTGATTTTTGGTCTTATAAGTAGTACTTTTAATAAGTATTATAATGCCGTTGTAAGAAGTTACATTTTCGGTGATAGTGAATAGGTTGTTATGTGCTTAACTCCTACATTATACAGGAAACTTTACTAATTTAATAATTTTATTTCTACAAAAAATATTTCTGCGAACTCAAACAATAGGAACTCATGTTTGAAAATGGGTATAACATTTGAGTACGGTAACTTGTAATATGACAAAAGTTTAGTTTTTGGACTACAAATAAACGTATATTATAATATATATGTTTTTTTAACTGGTTTGTAGTAAATATATCTACTGACTCACTGATCACGATTTTTCAAAAACTACAGAACGGATTGGAACGAAATTTGGTATGTAGCTTCCTCAAGGACCATAGGTGCTCACTAAGAAAGGTTTTCAAAAAATTCTATATTTTCGAGGGGGTTTGGGGGGTTCGAAGTTACTAAATCACGGTTTCTCCAAAACCACCGAACGGATTGGAATGAAATTTGGTATGTAGCTTCCCCTAGGTGCTCGGTAAGAAAGGTTTTCGATAAATTCAAAATTTTAGGGTGGTTTGGGGTCAAAGTTACTAAAAATCCCCATAAGAAATACATAGTGTAAAATATTTATTGATATAATATATTTTTCGTTAATATACATTTAACTTTGATTTGTCGATCCGTGCAAAACCGGATCGAGCCAGCTAGTACCTATATAAAAACCTCCCAGGTTTTAAAAATGTATAAAAAGTGTAAAATTGATCACTTTTCCATGTAACTATATTCTTTACTTGTTTATACACTCTTCAACAATAAATTCACTTTAAAAATTGATTGTTATTTTGTATGTGATTACCACTTGCTGTCAACCGCTATGTCTGCCTAGGCGCATGCTTATGCTTTTTGTCATACATTTTGAAGTTTTCATTTTCGTTTGATTTTACTGAATCGTACTTGCACCTCCATTATCTTTATGTCTTTGGTCACAGTATTTCTACTGTAGAAGTAAAGAGTAAAGTCAGTAAAGTAAATAATATAAGTTTAGGCCTCCAATCTCCATTGATTTGAGGTTAGCTTGTTTACTAGTTGAAGTGTATTTTTAATATATTTTACAATATCGAATAAACATGAGTGGGTCAATCATGAATAGTCTACAAGCAGAATTAGAAAAAGCAAAGGAAGATTTAAAAGGAGTGGAAGAAAACATAAAAAAAATAATTGGTAGAGATCCAAATGATGGACCTCCTAATAGGTAAGCACAGAACTCAGCTTTAAATCTAATAATCGTATTATTCTCAATTAATTATAAAATGTATGCAGTAAATAGGCATAATGAAACACTTTTATAACATTTATGTAAATCGTATACTATTACTGCATTTAAATATTATCAATCTATTGTTAGGTCTACATTAATTTATTCAGAGCTTATGCCAAAGTTAGCCGGTAGTAAAATATTAAAATTGTGTACTACGTTTAGGCATAATGTATAGAATATCATTTCAGTGTTCAATTTTGATAATTTAAATATTTGGCGTAACTTTACTATTCGACTCTAGCCTAATATTTTTGCAGACAACGACGTTGTTTTACATTCTACTGTTAAATGTTGAATACAGGTAAACATACTGTGACTAAATAGGTTAGGTCAGAACCTTTTAGGTATTTTTTAAATTATTATTTTTGCATTTCTGTTAGCTCTAGGTTAGCCTAGAGTCGAATAGTAAAGTTCCGCCAAATAGGCCTATTTGATGTTAAATAGCTTATATTTTCTTTTTTTTATTAATAATAATTATTCCTTATAAACAAACTGGCGAACTTTTAGAATACCACTACTCTTTTTTTTTTTAAGAAAGTAAGAAGTGATATCATCTTATGTATGATTCAAACTAGAAACATACTGTGTCTAGAAACTGTACCAGTAACTGTTTTTAGGTTGCAATACAGTAGGCCTGATTAAAGTACGTAGTGGTTTTCTAAAATTTGGCCACCTAACAATTTAGTAATTAAATACCCGGTTTTCTATATTTGTTATTATTACTTTTCTGGAACGTGAGATCATATTTAAAATTATAAACAATATTTTCCCCAATATCTTAGGGTTTTTGAATTGTGATGGAAATAACCTAGGGTCATAGTACTTGTCTATAGATGTTAAACTTGGAGTCTAAATAGGAATCAATTTAGGCGAAAGTTTACAACCCGTTTCCCTGCTTATATATTTGTAGACGATGACTGTTTTTAGGAAAGAGAATAGTGCTGCTAACCTATAAATGTATTACTGAGAGGTTTAAAAGTTATGTTTTTCACTTCTAGGTGAATTCGAGCCCACTTTTGTCCATCCATAGTACAAATTTCAGATCTTGCGAGCCGTAGATTTGGCTGGGCATCGAACACAGGCACACCCTCCTCAGACAGACAAACAAACACTTCCTTTTATTATTGTAGAAGGATTATTATTGTAGTTATCTGAAGATATTGTTGTTATTAGCCTATTCCTAAAACTACTTGAAACATAGGCTAGTTTGAATATATTTGTGGCAAGTTAGCCTAACTAATGCATATAGGCTACATGTCATTAAGAGTTGTTAGCAAAGGAAGGTTAGTTAAACACCTTCTATCTAACCTAGCCTATGTCAACCGAAAAATAAAGAAAATAACTTAATCAAAACATGAATACCTAAACTAACTTACAGTTGCCAGTCAGAGTATGTTTACAGTTCGTAGACATAGCCTTGATAGGTAATTAACTCTATTTAACATTCCTAAAAAAGGTCCCAAAATGTTGGCATTGTACGTTAGATGGAGCAACTTGTAATTTTGCATATGTGTTTGAATAAAAATTGAATAGAAACAAGTCAGCATAAAGAAAATTGAATATGTATTAGGCTACATCTCTAGGCAAGGTTAGTTTAGGCTTAGGTTTCAATTACAGTAGAACTTGGATAATTCGAACGTCTTTAATTAGAAAATTACCGTTAATTCGAAGTTTCGTTTCGGCTCGGTCACTTGAACTTTATATGATATCAATGTAAAAAAATTTATGGATAATTCGAAGTCAACTTCTTTAATTCAAAGTTTTTTTTCAACACTAAAAATAATATCTACTGCTTTGAAAGGGATCGCTGGATAAATAGGTCACTGTCTGATAGAAAAGGGGCAGGACATACGTGTTTGTACACATATTGTAATTCTAGACGCGGTACCGGTTCAAGAATTTTGCTTTCCGAGAATTCTCTAGGTACAGATACTGTAGTTTGTCATTGATGCTCTGCCCAATCTTTGTCTGTTGTTAAATCTCGACAAAAGCTTTTGTAAACAGAACAGAACAATCATCTTGTTTATTGACACTTGTACCTTGTACTGCGCATAACTCTATCCCACTTATACGAACAACGTTAGGCCTACAGTTATTTTTTCCCCCCGAACATGACTTCAGTTGTACAACCAATGGATCAGGGCATTATAAAAAATGTTAAGCATTTTTACCAGCGACTTATTGTACAAACGCTCTTGACAGATTGATTGGAAAACAAAAATTTAAAGATCGGTGACCTTCAAGTAGCAAGAATGTGTCCACAATGCATGGTCACAAGTTACTAACACAACAATAGCAAATAGTTTAAAAAAGCTGTATTCGTTAAGAAATCTTACTAGCATCCAAGTGAACTTTTTAGAAGAAGTGAAAAACAAAAAAATGTGCCGAATTTTCGGATTTAGAAGACGTTGAAGATTCCCCAATCCCTATCGAACGTTTGAGGCTCTTCAGCAATTGCATGAATTTCGAAGGTACATTGATCTACAAACCAGTGTACGTGAAGCTGTTTTTTCAATTCTCTTAACGTACATGAGGATTTTGCAAATGTAAAAACAATTAATTCTACAATGCAATCGGACAATTCACAATACTTTGACATGGGGTACCATGTCAAGTCAACACAGTGATTTGCCATGACCTTTTCCAATTTCAATGAAATTTTGCAGGGAGGTTGCCTTTATGTAGAATAAGAAAAATACCAAATTTTATTAAATTATCTCTATTGGTTAGTGAGTTATGACTTCATCAATTCCCAAAAATGCATGTGTACTGAAAACTTAAATTGCGCCTCTCCTAGTGAAGATACACAGCTGTAAAAAATGCAATTTTAAAGCATTTTTCGTGGCCTTTAATATGACATACAACACAATATAGTATAAGAGGAAAATTATTTTTTCAAAATCAACTGAAATGTTTGGTTTTGAATTTTTCAAAATGCACCGGTTTTAAAAATTTGAAAAAAATTAGAATTAACCTCTATATACTTATAAACATATAGTGTAAATTTAAACTTGGGATCATAATGGGTTCTTATAAAAAACTTATTTTGAAATCTGCCTGACAGTGAAATTTTCTGGCAAAGTTTAAAATAAATTATTTTAATGCGCAAAATACTTTTCAGAATCTTATTAAACTTGAAAATTTATAACCAGTTTATAAAAATACTTTTTATATCAATTTCAACATAACTTGTTTGAACTTGAAAAGGTTATTATTATTCTCAATAGATGTTTGATAAAACACACAGCAGGCTTAACAAAAGTGATCACCGAGTAAGAGACAAAAGAAAACTGAGGAATGTGGTAGATTGGATGTTTTAAAAGATTTTGCAAATTTACCGAGAGAGGCTAAAGTTTGTGATTCATGCAAAAAAACACTCTCATCTTCAAAAATGATCAAGGAGAAAGTGAAATTGGTGCGGTTGGCCACTGTGACCCAGGCTTTTCAACTATACGGTTGGCAACTTTGATCTAGAACGTCATAACTTTGCATCGCAATTAGCAGTAGTGAATACATTAAATGCTTCTCTCCATGAGTTAGGTGAGTCACCTATTGATAAACGAAAGTTGGGTACGTAGATCTAAAACTTATTCTTCAACTAAAATTCAAAAAATCAATTCTGCGTTGAAAAAAAAACTTTTACTAATGTCAAAGAGCCATCTGATGACGAGGCTGAGGCATCCTTGAAGGTTCACTTTCAAATGATTTATCAACTGAAAAAGTAACTGCATTACAAGACCAACTTCGAATCAAGGAAATCAGTGGTTATGTAACCATAATATATGAGAATTAGTGGTGGTTGGCATATGTTTTGGCGAAAGAAGAAGCAGCTGATGAGGTCAAAATTTCTTTCTTATACCCAGCTGGTACATCAGCTTCTTTCTCTTATCCTTCAAGACAAGATGTGTTATGACTTTCAGCAAATCATATCTTATGTAAAGTAAATCCAGTGACCCCAGCGGGAAGAGTTTACAACTTCAATGAACAAGAGACAAGTAAAATAGTTAAAGCATTAATGACTACATAAATGATTTGTAATGTTATGAAAGTCCAACACAGAAGTTTTTTTTAAATATAGATTTAAGGGGAGTTTTACATAAAAATAAATTATGAGTAAATGTTATATAGTTTTATGGATTTTAAGTATATAATTTTTCTTGAGAGACCTATGCACGCCTATTTATGAAGAAAGTTTTATATTAGAACCCATTGTGATCCCAAGTTTAAATTTGCAATATATATGTTTATAAGTATATAAAGGTTAATGCTAATTTTTTTTCAAATTTTAAAAACGGCGCATTTTGAAAAATTCAAAATCAAAAATTTTAGTTGATTTTGAAAATAATTTTCCTCTTAGACTATATTGTGTTGTATGACATATTAAAGGCCATGAAAAATGCTTTAAAATTACATTTTTTCCAGCTCTGTATCTTCAGTAAGAGAGGCACAATTTAAGTTTTAAGTTTTCGAGTAAGTGCGTTTTTGACTCGTTTATGGGAATTTCATGTAGTTATAACCAGGGGCGGTCTCAGCCTTAAGTTTTGGGGGGGGGGGGGGGTCACCGTCATCGTGTGTTTTAAAAAAAAAATGTATCTCGAGGAGGGATTTATAGCTAGTGCAAATTTATTTATAGTATCTAATTACAGGTCAACGAACTCCTAACCTAAAATCTAAGGATAAGCTTTAAGCAACATCTAAATACTTGTCAAGTTTTTAATTGACCCATTTCAGGTATACATGAATAGAAACTGAAACAATACACATTTTATCAATGGTTTAATATGTAATAGGAAATACTATACATATGAATTACAAGACAAATTCCAACCTCGTCTTTGAGCTCTTAGCAAACCTGTTAATCACGGCATTCACATCCACATCTATGTCTCTATGAATGTTTAATAGAGCTAGACCCACAAGTCGTTCCTCTCTCAAATTGTATTCGATTTGCGAATATAATTATATATCCCCAAAATTATAGAATAATTTATCTATGAAAACGTATTTAGTATAAAAAGGCTTATTAAACATATTAATTATTCAAGATTTTGGGGGGGTCATGACCCCCTTGACCCCCCCTCTGGGACCGCGCTTGGTTATAACTCACTAACCAATAGAGATAAATTAATAAAATTTTGTATTTTTCTTATCCTACATAAAGGTAACCTTCCTGCCAAATTTTATTGATTTCTGAGATTGTCAGGTTCAAAATGTATTAAAACTGTGTTGATTTGACACGGAATGACCCTTTGTTAAAGTACAGTATATATTTTTTATTATATTGTTCATAATAAAAAAGCATCATTTACTTTTGATTGGTGTAAATAAACCTTATATAATAAAAATATTCAACATAGTTTTTATTTCAATCATTTTTAGAACCTTAAAATCGAAAAATAATGTTACTTTTATAATTCAAGTTTTTGGATAATTTGAATTTTTACAAAGCTTCGAATTATCCAAGTTCTACTGTACCGTATAACGTTATACAATTTTGAATCATGAAATAGCTTAATTTACATTAATATCAATTAGTAAACTTGGTAAGATTTGGCAAAAAATGTAACATTAAATTCACTCAAACAAGATTATAGAAGTAAAAACTTAGCATAATTAATCATTTCGAAAAAGCCTACATTTAGCACATTCGTAAGTTTTTTTTTGCGCACTTTAGGTTGACACTCCGGCTGCATTTGAGTGAATTCCTATTTGAAATTTTAACCAAGAACTTTAGCCTATATGTGAAAGGCTAATTACAGATTGTGTATTATACTTTTAGCATATGCCTACCAATAACTTAATTCCATAAGCAAAAAGCAAAAATTATTGCAGTACAAGTTGGCACAATGTTTAACTTTGTTCCACAGAGGAACAAATTCTCAGTATTAGGATACAGCTTATGACAAAAATGTATTATTTCAGACTAATGTTGAAGAGAACAGTTAGCTTGGTAGAAAATGCAGACACAGAACTTGAATCAGGAATTAGTTGGAGACCTAATCAACCTGATGGTGATTTTGTGGGAAGAGGGAGAAAAGTCACTTCCTCCAGGTACAATAATTATTTTCTCTTATTTTTCTTCTGTTTTTTAAATATACGGAATGTCGTAGTTTATTGCTATAACAATAGAAACTTTATAGTGGGTAGGCTGTTGCATGAACAATTATTTTATGAATGAGTTTCCTTTTGTGATAAGTTAATAAATAATAGTAGTTTACGCAACGATTGTATTATGAAGGCCTTTAAGGCACGAGTGAGATGTAAGTTGGAACACGAGCGAAGCGAGTGTTCTAAATATCTCACGAGTGGCTTAAAGGCTGAATACAATCGTTGCGTACACTACTTTATCTACGACCAAAAATATACAGGCTATTTGATGTTTGATGTTGATTGTAGATTTAATCATTGAATAAATAGACCAAAGCGAACTAGGTTTCTTATCTTGGGCCAATTCCTCAAAATACGCAATGAAAACATTCTCGGAAAACGAACTAACACCATTTCTAGTTTTCCACTCCATAAACTGGTTATAAACCTTTTCATAACGAAATTTAGATTTTTCTGGCAACAAATTGTTCAGAGCCGAATTTGCTTTTGTATTAATTTCCTCTGAAGTTAAACAAAATTCATCACTATCACTCATGTTTGCGGAATGCGTCAACTCACGTTTGAGGTTAGTTACAGTAACACACTAACATCCCGAACGTATGGGTACAATCAGCTGATGTACGAATAGCGTTATTTTTATTACAACTCTACTTCCGTCAAATGACGAGCTCTCATTGGTCTAGAGCCTATTATGTAAAGTGACTCCTGTTAGGTAATGATATCATTACCTAATCGGGTTGGCTTTTGGTTTGTAATGTACCTCTTTCTGATGTTACTTGTAATAGCGTTATTGGTGTTTATTGCAATGGTCGTAGATAAATAATGTTAATCGTTCTATTTCTGTATTAATATTCGCTTTATTATTTTGTATGTACTGTATATCTAAATTTAAGAAAACATTAAGTAGATTATAAAAACAGAATTGTACAAATGAACATATATATCAAGAAAGTTTAAACTTACTTTGCTCTACTGCATTCTCTTGAGATTCTCTTCACTATTAACTAGATTCAATTAGACAATAAAATATTCTATAATATAGGATACCTAAAGAAACAAATAAAATACAATTTATTATAAAACGATACAATTTATTTTCGTTAATATCCAGAATTTTATTAATCTGGTTTTGTTTATCTTGGTTTACTAGATAGTTTAGACTACAGGAAATATTGTTAAAATGTTATTTATATAAGGTTTTAATAAAACTGATGTTGCGAAAATGAAAATTTACAAAGTACAATGGTTCAAACAGTATGTGTACAAAATTTCATAACCTGCCAGTTCAGGAACTAAAGGTACACACACAACATAATATGTTAGGTAATGCTAGAACAAAAATCATGGCAAATCTACAATATGCCTACTAATAGAAAGAACATATTTTACGAATCTAATTTTAAATGTTTTAAACTGAATAGGTCACACCTAATATGATAGATATTGATCTAAAGAATATTATTATGTATTAAAAGAATTCTAAATTCTTTGTAGAACCGTAATATAAAAAAATTATCAATGTAGAAGTAGCCTAGATCCAGATTAGTCACGTTATCACTACACAATTTTATTGTCACTTCACTAAATTAGCCCAGTCGGTATAGGTTACAACTACCAGTAATTTGCAATACGGCTGATTTTTTTTTTTTATAAGTACCTTAAAGTATGTAGATTAAGATAAAAAAAAGTTTACCAGTCTATCGATTTCCCAAAGTCGAAAAAAAATCACCACCGTGTAGGGGAGGTATTTTTCAATAAAAAAGGTCATATGAACTTATTTCGTCCGAGCAATGGTTTTAACTCCAACATAGGAGTTAAAATATATATTTTTAACATTTATGCTGAGTCTCAGCTTGTTATCTTGAAAATTACCCGATCTAGAGCCATTTGACTTATCAATGGGTTTCTCGATTTTAGGAGTACCGGACCCACCAATTCATTTTAAACAGCTCCAGTTAAGAAAATTTTCAAAATATCAGCCTGAAAGTTTTTTTACAAGTTAAATATATAGATTCAAACAAGATCAAGGAGTATAAACCTTTTTTATTATTTACTTTTCAAAGCACAAGTAACATAAAAAGTATAATTTTAGACCATTTTAGATTTTTCATCAAAACGCTTGAGTTAATCGGCTGCAGATTAGTCAATTTTTTAAATATAGTTTTTAAAATAAGTATAGCAAAAAACAATTGTGTTTTTAACTTCTGTACCAATTTTTAAATCGATATGTTCAAAAATGTCGAAAATGGAGTCGTTGAATCCAAAGGTGTTATAGTTAAAACGAGATAGGTAAAACAGAAAACTATTTTCAAGCGCCTCGTTTTTAAAAATAACATGAAAAAATCGTTCATACTTACTAAGAATATTTATACTGGTGTACTCAACTTGTAAAACAAATTTGATGTTGATATTCCAAAAATTGACAAAACTGGAATAGATTGAAATTAGTTCGTGGGTCCGATACTCCTAAAATCGATAATCGAAATCGACTCCTAGATCGGGTCATTTTCAACATAACAAGCTGAGACTCAGCATAAATGTTTAAAATATATATTTTAACTCCTACGTCAAGTTTCAATTTGATATATTAAAATTCGGCCAATTTAGAACGAGCCAACGCTTCATATATGAATGAGATGTCCCGTTTTAGTGATTTCCCCTGCTGCAAAATACATACCTGAATTAACGAATTTTTTCCAGACAAACCATTGCTCGGACGAAATAAGTTCATACGACCTTTTTTCTTGAAATTACCTCTCCTACACGGTGGTATTTTTTATTTTTCTCTATCTTCGTCCCAGCTCAAAATATTAAGGATAATAAAAAAAAATGATAATCGATTTTTTTTTCGACTTTGGGAAATCGATAGACTGGTAAACTTTTTTTATGTTAATCTACATACTTTAATATACTTATAAAAATAAAATCAGCTGTATTGTAAATTACTGGAACTTTTGGTATAAATTTACCCCTACCGACTGGCCTAAATTAGTATATAAATAAATTCAAATTTATCACAACACTTAACATAAGATAGATTTACAGTAGAACTCCAACTATCCGAAGATGGATTTTCAGTAGAACTCCAATTATCCAAACTCCGACTATCTGAATGGCTGATTATCCGAATTGATTTCAGAAAAAAAATGAAGACGGAAACTTGTGATTCGCAAAATATTGATTCTGTAAAGTGTGTTTTACTATAGAGTGTTTTTATCATTCAGTAGCTAGGCCTACACAGTAAATCTCCAAATTGTGTTAAAGGCTATCAATTAAGTAACAGTTTTTTAACTAACTAAACTATTTAATTGATAATCTATTATTGAAATACTCCACATATTAATTTAGTTTGGATTGTCACAACTTTTATTCTGGTGTGATAGGCTGTGAAAATTTGAAAAATCCAGACGACATACTCATACTAATTTGATTGTAACTAGAAAACTACTTAGATTGCTGAGATGAAATTTTGCATTTATTTAACAAAGACATTAATAAACAACATACATTTTTTTTAAATTTTTAAAAATGTAGCTTTTTTGAAAATCGCATTTTGAAAAATGGATTTTTTTTGGGGGAAAATGAAGATTTTACAAAACTACTTGTGTTACATATCAAATTAAAGCTTATTAAAAACGCCTTAATTTGGCACAAATTTCAAGTCTCTCAATTAGGAGCTGAGAAAATCCAATTTAAATGTATTGACGTTTACCGAAATTTTTAATTTTATATCTCAAAATATACTTGACAAAACAATTTTGAAATTTTGGAAATAACCTTATTTTATGGACTAGAATAAGTGTACAAAATTTCATGAAGTTCTGAAGAGGTCAGGTTGTAAGCTTTGTGTTGATCTGATATGGACTGTCCCATGGACCCGTCTGTTATCGAAACCATGAAACGCCATTACAGAAGGTAACTTTTAAGGAAACTTTTGGTAGAGGGTTGGCGAAGAAGAAGTGTTGGCTAACCATAAAAAAATTAATTTGAAAGATTGCGCTTACATGGTGGCGGAAGCTTGAAGCTTGGTTAAGGCAGTCACAGTAAGACGTGCGTAGAACAAGTTGAAAGGCATATCAACTGAAGAACAGAATAAAAACGAAAAAGAAGCTCAAGAAAAGGAATAGGAAGAAGCAGGAGATGATAAGGATGATGTGCCACTTGAGGAATTCAGAAACATTCTTTTGAAAATTCCTGAATGTTCAGAAGTTAGTGCTGAAGATATAGGAGAGTGGATGGTTTGTGATTCGTTAGACCCTGGATTTCAAATTCTAATTGATGATGAACTTATTGATAATGTGAGAGAAAAAAGTGTCGAGGAAGAAGATGACCTTAATGTCGAAGTTGAAGCAGACACAGGACCATCAGCTAGTGAAGCATTCGCCAGCCTTGAAAATAAGTGGATGGAGCGTCAGCCCGAGTGTGACCATATGCAACTTCTCACTGTCAAGTGAATGCGTGACTTAGCTGCCCGAAAACGGATGAATACAGTCACAGTTTACTTTAACTGAGATGTTCAGCAAGCAATTACTTTTATTTACAGTACGTACATATGCTTAATATGTAAAAATGTTGCCTTTTCATTTAATTAATTAAAAGTTATTTTCCTTTAAAAATACAGTACCATTTTTTTCACCCATTTTCAACATGTATGCACTAATTAATTAAAATACACGATTTTTTTGGAAAAAATCCAATTATCCGAATGGGGTTCGGTCCCAATTGATTTGGATAATTGGAGTTCTACGGTATTTCATTGTAAACTCAAAACAATTATAAACTCTGGAAATAATGTAATCAATCCAGGGCCATTAACTAGGTACACATAACCTACAGTATGTAAGCACAACTTTGATAGGCTATCCATTTTAGTTAGTCTGCCTTGTTGCGCAGATAAAGCTACTCATGAACCTTAATAGACAATTTTGTATACTAACCACAATAAAATACGACTATATAAATTAGTACTGAATATAATTATGAATTAGGCTACAATAGCTTAAGCTTTAGATGTAGAATCCCTATATCACCATTGTAAGAAACAACCAATTTAAATACATAAAATATTTAATAAATTGTTATATGTAAAACAGAACTGTATACTAAAGAGTCTTATTTAAGCCTAGTAATTAAATTTAAATTAGCAACCAAAACCTATCAGAATTTACTTTTAATTTTGAGACAACTACCTGCAAGCAAATATAAGTGTAATAATTTGAATCCATTATAAACCCAAAATTTCAGAAGTAAATAATTAAAGAACAAACAGGAAGAGATGGTTTTTATAGAAGGGCTGTTTTTTTTACAACCTCCGATGTTTATAAAAAAAAAGACAAACTTACGTAACATAATAATTTTATTACTAAAAGTATATGAAAGGTCCTACTTATTTTTCTACATAATCGCCAAAACAGTTGAAGCATTGGTCATTTCGTGGCACAAGCTTCTCGATTAGTTCTTCAAAGAAGTTAGCTACCAGAGAGGAGAGATACGTCTTGATGGCATCCGGAAGTTCGTCGTTGGCTGCAAAGCTTTGTCCGCCCAACCATGCCTTCAATTCTCTTAACAGATGAAAATCACTCAAAGTCCTGACTATAAAAATAAGGTGGATGGTCAAAAACGACCCACTTGAATTGTTTAAGAAGAATTTTTGTTACGTTATCACAGTATGGTCGGCCATTGTCATGGATTAAAACCATGCCTCACCTGACGAGAGCATTCCTCTTCATTTGTTTTGGATGTCTTTGCGGAGACGACATAACATTTCACAATAAACTACCTTTGCATAAAGTCCACCAACACTCCTGTTTGACCTCAAAAATCGCCATTGTTTTCTTGTTGCTCAGCAGCGTCTGTTTAAACTTTATCGCCTTGCTTGGAGAATCTGTGTGCATCCACTGCTTAGACGTTCCTTTTTTTCAGGATTGACATAAAGGATCCAAGTATCACCGCCAGTGATGATGGATTTTAAAAATCTTCCTCTCCATTGTGCTAACACGTGAGAAACGTCAAGTCTGACGCCAAGCGTTGCGTTTTGTGGACATCATTCAGCATTTTTGGGACCCAACGGGCACACTGCTTCCGGTATCCTAGGTTTTCACTGACAATTGTGTACAAAGCAGGCCTTGAAATTTCTGGAAATTCTTCAGAAAATTCACTGATTGTAAACCTTTGTTTGCCTCTGACCACCTAATCAACACGCTCAGTGAGACCTACAGTGGCAACAGACTTGTACCCTTGGCTACCTTGATCATAGACGTCAGTTCGCCCTTCTTTAAATTTTCTACACCATTCCCGTACACTATCATCACTCATAAAATTTTCACCGTACTTTTTGCTCATTCTGCGATGGATTTCAGCAGCACTTCGTCCTTGTACGTGCAGAAAACGGATTACACTTCCTAACTCATATTTGGAAGGAGCATCGATCGTAACGGCCATGTTCAATTGCCCGTACCTCGGCTACAACTGATGCATTGGAACCGACAATGGCAGAGGTTGTGGTGGGGTACAACAGAACAAACATATGTTTAGAAACATGTTCTCAAAATAGATGTTTGTAATTAAAAATTAAGAAGACATGTTTTTTTGAGTTTTGTTTGTTGAGGATTGAGAAGAATTCTAAAAAAAGGTTAATTTATGTATTTTGATGAAAATATATAATTTTATTTTGTTAAAATAAAACATTGAAAAAAAATAAGTGAAGTAGTCATTTTAAGAGAAAGCACGATCACCCGATCCAAAGATTATCATGGTAAATGATAGAATACATTTTTTATTTTAAATTAAGTGTTATGTTATAGGGGGACCTTTGCAAACGTGCGAAGTTCAGATCTGGCTCCCGTTTATTTCGTGCTGTTTTAGAAACATGATCGGAGGTTAAAAGAAAAAAAATTCGGCTAAAAACAGCCCTCATAGATTACAGAAAATATTGTTAACATGTTATTTATATAAAGATTTAACAAAATTCATGATACAAAAATGGTAATAAAGTAAAAAAGAGTAAATAAAAAACAAAAGAGAATTTATAATTTGTTGTCCCTGAGGTTGGCCAACGAAAACTTTAAGTTGTTACATCAAATAAATATTCAGCATTATGTCCAATAATTGTAGCCATATACATATCTAATGTGTTAAATTTGTGTGATAAATTGTATCTTGTGTTTTAAGTACTTTCTATTGATACGTACAACTGTAAATCAACTTGAAAGATTTTTTTTGTTCTTCAAAATTAAATTAATATAAATAAATAAAGGAAGGGTTTTCATTTGTTAATAAGGGAGGGATTTTTTTATATAAAATCAAACTAAGTATTTTGTAAGGGCATATACATTATTTTTTTTGTAAGGGTATGTAATTTTTGTAATACTGTATGTATATATCCATGCTAATATTATAAAGAGGTAAAGTTTGTTTGTTTGTATGTAGGGGGGTAATCTCTGAAACTACTGCACCGATTGAAAAATAGTTTTACTAATAAAGAGCTACACTATCCCTGAGTAACATAGGCTATAATTCATTTTGATAAAAACCTTTTTCATTTCAATATTTGTGAATTTAGTCGGAAAAAATCTTAGGTTTGGCCTAGACTGATGAATCATCACGTGTATTTATATTTATTATCATAGCAACCTTTATTATAACTGCTGTTAAAAAATATACGAAATAATTTGATTTGAACATTTAACATTATTTACCATCTTAGCTTTGGGGTTATTATAATCTTTAATAATATTATAAAGAGGTAAAATTTGTTTGTTTTTATGAGGGTGATAATCTCTGGAACTACTGAGGCAATAAAATAAATGAAAAACATTTTTTTTTTAAACATGCTTTCCTATGCATGAATAACATAAATAGACTCGAACTAAAAAATAACCCACAGATAAAATTAATTCTTCCTCAGCGAATCTGATATTATAATGAGACTGGATAGCTTGCAATCTTTTTACTTTTCAGAAAATAAACACACCCAAAAAACATGGGGTGTGATGATTTCAGAACTTTGCAAGAGTACGCCCCGTGCTTTTTGGGTGTGTTTATTACTATTACAAAGCTACACTATTATTGAGTAACATAGGCTAGAATTAATGTTGATTTAAGGGTTAAAACAATCCCTGAAACAATAAATATTAAATGTTATACTTTCCTTAAAGCTAGAAGGAGAAAGTTTGTACATTTATTTCTTACAAGATACATAGAAAAAAGAATCTAGATTTGAAATTTGTCGCATGCTGCTAAGGGGTGAAAATGAGATAACAATCACTAAAACAATAAAAAATAATAGTTATATTCTCCTTAGAGTTAGTGAGCTGATAATTTGTACATTTATTTCTTACAACATACATAAAAAAAGTATCATAGATTGACATTTTGTCGCGTGCTGCTAAGGGGTGAAAATGTAGTAAACATGTTGATTGTTATACTTTCTTAAAGCTAGAGAATAAACCCTTTAATAAATTAAGGAATTTAAAAATAAAAAACCACTATGTTACATCCTAATTAAAATAAATAAGACATATTAGAATTTAATAGTAGGGCCTATTTATATAAAATAACCTACTAAATAACCTACTATATATGTTTGCATTTGCTGTCGAAGCGGACCCCTCTAGTATTAAATAATTTCAATTTTTAATAAACAAGCTGTTTATTAGCGAATTTCCATAGGAAAAATGAGCTATTGCAGTGGCCCTTATGGTGAGACCCAAGGTGGGAGTAGCAAATGAGCACCGATCATGGTCCCCAGAACACGTTTTGGGGTGTCATTAAAATTCATATATATATATGGATATATGTGTTTGCACTCTAGCGGCCGCATTTTAAGTCAAATTTGGTATACGTGTTGGTTGTCTATTTTAAAATCCATTCTGTGGTATCCAAGTCACTTTAATAGATTGATTACAATTATAAATTAATATAATTACCTAATTTTCTCCATGATATTCACTCTGGCATACATCGGTACAATGTCCAAGTCTAGGCATTTCTTATTAAACTTGATGTGTAAGTTAGTTTTCATTAGTTTGATTTTAATATCTCGAAATTTATATACCATGTTTGCTTGACAAGCTTCCAATTTAAAATCCATTCTGTAGTATCCAAGTCACTTTAATAGATAGATTACAATTATAAATTAATATAATTACCTAATTTTCTCCGTGATATTCACTCTGGCATACATCGGTACAATGTCCAAGTCTATGCATTTCTTATTAAACTTGATGTGTAAGTTAGTTTTCATTAGTTTGGTTTTAATATCTCGAAATTTATATACCATGTTTGCTTGACAAGCTTCCAATTTAAAATCCATTCTGTGGTATCCAAGTCACTTTAATAGATTGATTACAATTATAAATTAATATAATTACCTAATTATCTCCGAATCAGGCGTATACAAGATAAGCTGTAGTAATTGTAGTAATTTTTACATTGGGCAAACAGGCCGAACGTTTGAAGAACGTTTCAAAGAACATTTGCCACACAATAACAAACGCGAAATAAGATCTAACTTCGCACAGCACTTGTTTGATAGTAATCATAGTTACACAGATTTTGAGTCTAACATGAAACCAATCCGTTTTTGTAACAAGAGCAGATTCATGAACGCTGCAGAAGAGTTCGAGATATATAAGGCACATTTGAAAACCCCGCAAAATTTACTAAACAAACAACTGTTTTTTAAATCTAACTATCTGTACGATACGGCCATTGAATACGCGCGGAGTTCAAGGTCTGATAAGATTGGAAACGCCCCCTAGAGTTGATATAGTCATTCTCCATTTTACATCATCAGTGTCACGCGTGATGGACTAAAGTGTGCACGTAAGGTACCTTAGCAAGAAATGTTGACATTGAAGTATACTTTGTGTTATGTGTTACGGGTTATGTTCTTGTGTTTGTGTTTTGATATATTATAATTTGACGACCTCCAACGGAGCGATTTGACTGATGATGGGACCACGGACCCGAAACATGTCTTAAAAAAGAAAATTTAAGAAGTCACAAGACGGAGAAAATTAGGTAATTATATTAATTTATAATTGTAATCAATCTGGTTGTCTATGTCGCTCGGACGAGTTCGTTAGCCAAAAAAATCCAACAACCGGAAGTATGTTTTTTGACCGGAAGTAACTATTTTTTTAGATTTTTACTACGAGAATGAAATTTTTTTTATTTAGAGTTGTTATAAAAAATATAAATGTAGGATGTTATTCTGCACATTTTGTTTTTTTACGTGACCTTATAGCTCACTTGGTTCCCCCAAAATCGACCAAAACGTAAAATACCATAAAAGTACCCGGTTCGAAGCCAAGTGGTGCGAACTCGCGAGGCCACTAGGCGCAAACAAATTCTACTAATATATTGCGTACACACAGACAGCTGTTCCAACGCCTTCGTGAGTAGACCTATTTCCCAAATTGTTGGTTGAAACCCTAAAACATACCCATATAAACTGAATTTTGGAAATTTGCTCAACTCACGTCAGCGGTCCAGCTGTGTGGTCGAATTATTATATAATATTGTAGTTATTATTTTTTAACACATGTGCAGTCTTTGTTGGGTCCAGTACGATTCCAAACAATTTCTTTTCTTTAGACTGGCACAAAAGTGAAAATAATTCCAACCAACTAGATAAACATCTGGAACATACAGTTGCGTCATCAGTAAGTAATAAAACACAAAGCGACAACTTAAATACCGGAATCACAAAAGCTGATAAAGGAAGCACTACGATAATCATCAATGAGGACGTTCACATAGACAAAACTTTAAGGATTTAATATCTAAAATCAAAGACACACGTATAAAATCTGGCTCTAATTTAGTTTCATGTGACATCTCACATTTTTTGTACTAATGTTACTGTCAAAGTTCCCATTTCAATATTGGTTGAACAATTACAAGCAAATAAAACTATATCACATTATGACGGACGTGACAGAGTAACTGGATTCTGGCTCAAGAGGACTGTTTGTTTGAGTTACATGTAGTACTCAGTTCACTAGAAGAATTGTGTATATTTATAATTGTACATTTATACCCTCATAAATCTGGTGTTAATGAATTTTTCATGATATTATTTCAGAGGGTGGCAAGACACTGATGCAAGACTTAACAGGGTTAAAGAAGAGGGACCATCCATTAAGCGAAGACTGGGTGAAACCAAAACAGTCTTCAGCAGGTATGAGCTTTAAATTATGCCATTGTGATAAGGACATTTCTTGGTATTTATCCCATCACTGTTATTGGTGTTTTTAAATGTTAAAATAAGTTTACACTATTCGTTCCATTGTAAATCTGCTAATATTGTTGATAAAGTGATTAAAAAGATTTTATCTATTGGCTATTTATTATTCTTAGTTATAAATAGATGAAAATTGTTTCTTTGAATAAAAGGGGGGAGGTAAATTTTGTTTACTATTAATGCCTACTTTAAATTGTGTACATCAGATGAAAATGTGCATTAAATTGTACGGCTAAAAAACTGGGAAAGTTAATTTCTCTTTAAGAGGGCATTTTTTTAGACTATCTCACAAAGTAAATCTCTACAAACAAAATCATTATTACAACTAAAAAAGTTGTATTTCTGTAATTCTAATAATAATTTTTATTTTAAATTAAATCTCCTTATAATGTAACTTAACACAAAATTAGCATATGTTATTTTAATTTGTTATTTTTATCACTGTTCCATTTAGGTTATCAGGTCCTCCCAGACTAGGGAAAAAAGAATTCAGTGGAGGTGATAATACATTCCTCTCCAGTAAGGTTAGTTGTAGTTAGTATGTACAGATTAATAAACTTAACTCAATAAGTTGTTTATATGAACAATTTATATATTCTTAAAATAGTAAATTGGTTATGACTTTATTGGGAAAATAATTGTTAATTAATTGTAAAATAAACCAGAGAAAAGATGGTCAGGAATTTATATACAGTATTAACATATTTAAGGGGAAATAATAAGTTGTTTGTTAATTGTAAAAAATATATATTTATTTATATTATTTTAATCAGAATAGAAATTAGATGCAATATAACTTTCTGACAGATGTTTTGGGCTATCTATTATGCTAATTATACTGCTTACGGTGTGAAAACAGGAGACAAACAATTATTATTACCATTTAAACTGGTAATGGTTTTATTACATTTTAATCAATTCCCAAACAATTCTCTCCACTGGTATCCTAGCATCTAGGAATTGTTCATTAAAAATTTGTGAAATAGTAAAAGAATATCTTCAAATCATTTAGAAAAATTTGAAGATATTCATTTTTAAAGAGTTTTTCAAAACATATTTCCAAACAAATTTAGCTTTAGGTATAAATTATATTACGAAGCTGTATGTAACTCAGAATATGTCAAAGCTCAGGAGTCACTTAAAGCAATTTCCATCTTCCTCCATGTTCAGCTTGGTACCTAGCTTACGTTCACTTACACTATTTATTGATTTGTATTGTTATAAAACAAATGTAGGTGAGCATGAAATTGAAATGAAAGATAAACACCCTAAATATATTAAAAAAACCCAGCTAGTTGCAAGCAAATGAATCACAGTCATACAAATACAAATGTATAAACAATTTGTATGTTTTAATATATGAAAATATTATTGGAGATCCTTTACATTTTGTTCCAGCCTGTTTTGTCTTCCCAAGTAATTGTCACACCACGAGAAGTGCCTTCAAGGAAAGAAGTTCTTGCAGCTCAGGGTAGTGATGAAAGCAGTAAGGCCAGGTATGGGATTTTTCATATATATTCTAATGATAAATAAATATTGTAATGGTACACATAAACATATTTAGTCAATAAATTTCAATTTGTTGTTACGATAAAAAATTTTATAAAAAGTTGCCATATTTTTAAATATATTTATTTCCCCTACATGAACCCTATACGGATCAACAATGATTTGTTTTAGCTCCAGGTTTGTGCTGAAGTTGCATACTACTTCTAACTTACCATTTGTCTTTTATTTATAGATTAGAAGATTAAGTTTGAGCATGCTTTAGTACTTTAATTATTAAAAATTGTTATTATTCCTATATTTGTATTAATTATTTTCTTTTGCAATTAACATTTATATTGCATTGTTAGTGTTTATGAATGCAAAATAGTTTGTATGATGTTTAGAAATCGTCGGATGTTTGGAGCACTCTTAGGAACTCTGCAGAAATTTCGACAAGAGGAAACAAGACTAAAGGGCAGAGTAAGTAATGTTCTCAGTTTTTATTTATTATTTTGTTTTAGCTTTTATCTAGCTTCTAAGTCTCAATTAAAATAATATAGTGTCAATACAAATGCCTTAAAAAGACAGTAAATCGTATTTATATTTAAAGATGATGATGAAACGGTGGAAGTATAGTGAGTAGTGCTGTGTTAAGGCTCAGTAAGCTAGGG
>JAGFPH010000317.1:664049-676827 GCA_018207615.1 Philaenus spumarius
GTGGAAGTATAGTGAGTAGTGCTGTGTTAAGGCTCAGTAAGCTAGGGTTTGTCGGTTCTAATGTGGCTATTGGTGTAAGATTTTGGATATGTCATCCCACTCACTGTTCTTCTTCATTAGTCTTATAAACATAAAGTACAAACATTAAGCAAAAAAAAAAAAAAAAGAGGTTGATACAAAAGTATCTGAAGTTTTGAAACAAAATTCAGGAATGTAACTTTACAAAAACTAACAACTAAAGTAAAAACTAGCTAATTTAATTTTGAAACAGTTTTGTTAGTAGTATATTTTTTAAGTGGTAGTTTGAGAAGCCAGTCATACTGTTTTCCCGTTTTGATTAGTTTCTCTGGGCGTCTCTCGATAAGCCAAACTGATAAAAATGTGTCTTGCTAATTCATGAATTAATCATGTAATATCATTGCAAAACAATTTATGAACTTTCTGATTTGATTGGAGTATCTTGAAGTTCTTGCTAGCTCATCTCTGTAATATAAAAATTAAGTTTGTTTCTTTGTCTTCTATAGACTCAAAAACTATTCGACCAATTTCACTAAAAAATTCACAGTTTATCCATATCATTGCCAGGAGTTTTGGGAAGTTGTGCAACATTCAAAGGGGTTGAAATGGGATTGCTACCCTTATACAATAAATATACATTAAAGCTATCTACCTACAAGCTATAAAGCTATGTAACATTATTTTTAAGGGATATGCAAAACTATTTGCAATTTGTTTACTTAAGTCAAAGTGATGAAATGGAATAACTGCTCTTAAAATTAAATAGCAATCCATGCAGTTACTTTTTCTATATTCTTAAAACTACTCGACTAATTTTACTAAAATTTTACAATTTACACATTAATACTATGATCTTTTAGAGACTATGGTCACAAATATATTTAAATGGGGTAGCTACTACTGTATAATAAAAATAAATTGCATAAATTCCTACAAACTATAAAGATAACATTATTTAATATTATTCTTAATTGATATAAAACACATTTGCAGTTTGATTACTTAAGTCAAAGGGATGAAATGGAATAACTACCCTTAAAATTAAATCAAGCAATAGAAGAAGCATTGCCGGGTCCACTAGTTTGAAATAAATAATTAAAAACCCATCAAGCGGGAGCAAAGTTTGTGTCTCTCCTTCTCACCAATGACATAAATAAGCCAGTCTCAATTGGACATGTGCCTTGAATTGAAACAGCAGTAAGAAAATAATTCTGATCTTTTTTTCAAAGTACTTACTGATTATGAAAGTTAGTGCTATGGTAAGGGTACAATTTTATTGAAAGACGAAACATCAGTCAAGCCAGAGGATGATATACCATCTTTAGTGGAATGAAATGTGAAGATAATTTCATAGTTTTTCTTTTGCAAGTGAAACTAACTGTCAATTATAAATTCATTCCCCTATGCCAAACTGGTAATAAACTTGCCATTGCTGTAGGCAAACACACTGAAATTTAGTGGAATGAGAGTTCCAACAAGGGACTACACCCTAAAATATGGATTAAGCGTGCTACTTTTCCTGACAATAAAACATCGTGGCACTCTTTTCCCCTAGATAATCAGACCTCATTTAGTGTGAATTTTTTTATAAAAATAGCCATATAGAAAACATTTTATGGATATGGAAGAACTGAAGAAAAAACTATGGAAGCACTAAATGGAAAACAAATCATATAAACATGTAGTTTTCTTGTGTAGCTGCTAAAATATTTTCCTTTTTGTACTGTAATTCATTAAAAATCTGTAAAATTTATGTTAAGGCTAAACATCCCTGAAAAAGTTGTGTTTTTGGCCCGATAGATGGCAGCACCTCTGCGGCAAATTTGTACTATGAATAATTTCCGTAATTATTATCCGATTTTTGTTTTGTAAGTTATTTTGTAAATGATATGAATAAAACATTCACGCTATTGCGATGATTTAAAAAAAAAATTATTTATAAAAAAGTTTTATACAGATTTTTTTTTTGCTGTAATATTTTGTTTAAATCGCAGGTAGTCATTTTGTAAATACAAATTTTAAAAGAATTTTGCCGTTTTCAGATATTAACTCGGTCAAATGGTCGTATCGGAATCGTTTTTTAAAGATATTATCATTATTTCTCTCACGCTCCGGTCCCCTCCCCCCGCCGCGTAGCGCACCATCCCCCCCCTAGCCAGCCGCTCTGCCCGGTCCTGCAACTTTAGCATTCGTCAACTCACTCACTACTCGCATTCATACTCTGGCCGGACACACTTACTAGACTAGACTACTGATTACGACAGGTGTTTGTTATCTGTTAAAAAGTATTTTCTGTAAGTCGAAAAGAGACATCTAGAATAAATATAGAAAAATATACAGTAGTTCAAATTAAAGGATTTATGAAAGTAGGCCTATAATATACAGGTTCTTTGGCCATACATTATTCAATAACACCAGGCTATGTAGTATAATATTACCCTATAACGTTAGTTATTTGTTTCAAATAAAACTTATATTTTAATACATGAAAACGAGAAATAAATAAAAAATGAATAGTGCAAAATACAATTTATTTAAAGTAAGCCTGAGGTGTAAAAAATAAAATATAATATAATTCAATATGTTGCATGTCAAGGTGAAGAGTTCTACTTTAATAATATGTTTAACATTTTTAGCAAATTTTGATATTTGTAATTAGTTTAAGTTCTTTGTTCTGTGAGTATCAACAGCTATCCTCCGGAAATGTTTTTTCTGTGAACTTAGCAGCACTGCAATAAATATGAAACAGCTGATCTAGTGAAGTTGCTACAGAAGATAGCTGAAAGACTTCTCTAACTATTAATGCCATAATTTAAGATAATATGTTGTCTTTTCATTTGTAATTTGCGTTTAAACTTAAGTAATACGTGATGTGACACCCGTTAAATTTTGTTTACAAAAGTTAGTATTACAAAATGAACAAAAACTTCAGGTAGTATTACCTTAGGAAAATACTTTTACTGTAAAAGTAAGAGGTTTTGTTTCCCTAATGTTTTGGTATTATTATTTTAATTTTAGTTTTATAATTTAATGAGTAATTCGCGTAACGGGTGTTACATAATTTAATGTAACGGGTGTTACAATTCAACACAACTCACAACCATTCAATGTTTACTATATTTATATTAATTTTAAGTAGAATCCTTATATATAATTCTGTAAGCGAAATTTTAGATTCAAAATTGTGGGAATTTGGTAAATCGGAGGATAATGGGAGAGGTATCAAATTAAAGGTATCGATTTAAGGAACGAGGGAAAAATATAAGTTTTTTATAAAATTAAAAACTAAAGGGTTTTTGAGGTCCCCGAAAAATGAAAAATCCCCATAAGAAATACATGCTTAGTTTACATTAAAACATTTGGTATTAACTATTAAGTAAAGAAATTAAAAACATAAAACAGCTGTTTTGCAGTTTACATTAAAACATTTTATATTAAATAAAATAATATAACAGTTAATGTAAATTATATTTTTAAATAAAATCTGCTACTTATTAACCTCTAAAAGACACGCGTTGACACACACATAGAAGAGAAACCTTATAAGTGTGATTTTTAGAAGGTTGTATGGCTGTTCTATTAACTTTTCATACATTTATACTAATATTATAAAGAGGTAAAGTGTGTTTGTTTGTATGTAGGGGGTAATCTCTGGCACTACTGAACCGATTGAAAAAAAATAGTTTTACTAATAAAAAACTACACTTTCCCTGAGTAACAAAGGCTAAAATTCATTTCGATAAAAACCTTTTTTTATTTTAATATTTGTAAATTTAGTCGGAAAAAATTCTTAGGTTAGGCCTAGAATGATATAAACCAACACATGCATTTACATTTATTACCATAGCAATAAATTGAATAAAAGAACAGATAATATAGCTGTTTGTTACAATATTTCCATTAACAGCCGATTTCCAAAATTTGAAGCAATTTTTTTTTAATTTCTAGCTATTAGGTTAGGGTTTTAAAGTGTAGACCTGAGCCTTGCTGGTTCTTTTAACCATTATTATAACTGCTATTATCAAATATAAGAAATAATTTGATTTGAACATTTATCATTATTTATCTTAGTTTTGAGGTTATTATTAATCGTACAACTTTATTATAAATAAAACATAACATTTGTTTTTGGAAGGTTCCATGGGGGGTTGGCGTGCGGAGCACGCAGGGGTCTCCCCTAGTTTAAATACATAGCCCTATTGAGAGTTTATTAATTTTGGTAGCAACACTTAAAAAGTTAAGAATGATATGTTATTTTAAATAAAATTGAACACGATAACACCTTCAAATTTCATACTGCGAATTTCCTATTTGTAATTCCAGAATCAATCTTTTAACATATTTACTGGACAATGAATGTTAGGCGTATCAAATGATTTTATTTATATTTAAAGTTATAATTCTATTACTATTACACCTCATAAATTTTTTTCTCACGATAAAATGATGAGTGACGTTGTAAAGTGTCAGCAGCATTTGCAAAAAGCCAGAGAGTGAGATAAAAAAAAGAAGAGAATAGAACAATACACTAAAAGAAGAACAACTTGAAAAGATCCTAAGCAGAGTAAAAAAATGTAGGGAGAAAAATAAGAAGCGCAATTACCATCAATATCTCAGATTTCGCTGGGATATTAAATATCATATTCTGAGAGATGACAAATTTAAGAATATTTTTGGCAAATTACAACAACCTACAGTAGCCCAAAGGACATTTTACAATTCTTTACGAGTTTCCAGTAGCAGTTGATATTTTTGAAAAATGAATGCGCTTATGAAGTTCCAAATTGTTAATTCTAGAATTTGATTTAGCGATTATTTTGTTTTTATTTAAAGTTTTAGGCCTATTCTATTAATTCTTGATAGGGGCATATATAAGACTGATCTTTAGTAAGTCTAATTCATAATAGGCCCTAAGGCATGGTATAAAAAGTACTGAACTATATCCATGTAATGTATTAAGTATATTTGTTAAATATAAGTTTTTTTATGAAATATAAATTTTTATTTCTTATAGATCACTATAAGATCAAAGAAACCTCAATTATACTTCTTGTTGTTATTTGAAACCTTATTATTATATAATATATGTTAAAAATCTTAATTTTAGCAACTGCGTAACACCCGTTATATTTTAATGTAACACCCGTTACACAAGATTTAATTTTATGTTTAAAAAATTGTATGCCAATATCAATTTGAATTACAGTTCCATTACATACATTTACTGTGGAATAACTCATATTTTTTTTAAAATTTTACAGTTTTGAAATTCACAGAGTTTTTAGAACATTTACATGAAGTTCAATTTCACTATCCATTTTCAGTAACACCCGTTACACTCCTTTTTTCTATATTTTAGGCTAACTAAGATATAGTTAGCCTTCGTTGAAAGCCGAAGTTGCTTTTTAGATTTTGTTGTTCCTCGACGTTCCATTGAGAAAACAAATGTTAAACGAAATAACGTTCTCAATAACAATAATTACAAGACGACGCAATAGTACAACAAATAAGAATCGCGGGAGAGCACATGGATGGAAGCGCGGGAAACCGTCATCCAACTGTATACAAGCAACATCTGAGACTCGTGGTGGGGGGATAGGTGGTGCGAGTGAGTCACAGCGGCACTGCACCTGCTTCGTGTCACTCTCGCGTTTGTTCTCATTACTGTAAATGTATAAACAACGATACCGACTAAACCAGCCAAGCGATTTTAAAAATTAAAAGTGTAAAATTAATTAAAAATGATTGTCTTCAAAATGACTACCTGCGATTTGCATTTTTCGTTTTGTAACCCAATTATTTTATTATTATTTTTTAAACTAGCAACTTAATTAAAATTTAGCTTCATTGGCGTGAATTCTAATCTTATTCCGTTCACAAATCAGATGAAAATTCCACCAATAAACACCAATACAAAATGGCTCCAGAATTTGGTGGCAGAATTTGGAACGAATCCTGGGACGTTTAGCCTTAAAGGTTTCAAAAAAATGGTTTCAGTAATAATTCTGTCAGCTTTTTACAAAAATGTATACTATTACAGGTGTTGTTTTATATACTATTTTAGAACACCCACCCATTATTATTAAGAAGATAAGGTTGTATATTCAATATTTTCTTCTAGGAAACTATATTGCCTAGCTAGATGGATCTTTATGTAAATTAGATTTTGGCTGATGTTTGATATCGATTGACATTCTACGATGGTGAAATTTTCAAAGATACTGAATAATTCGGTTCCTTTCACAGTTTAACACTTTTCCGAATAAAATGAATTGTAGTTTACAATTTCTAACGATAAAATCTTAAAGAAACTGTATGACTTTTATGCTAGTCAAGTCACCTGATGTGGGTATTTAAAACAAATCTAGCCAAAGTGTACTGGGTAGTTGACATAAATTAAGAAAATATTATCATTATATCTAAATTATTTTTGAAGGAAGAAAAGAAAGCTCAAGTTGAGAAGAAACTGGAGGAAGCAGCAATACGAGAGAAAGAAGAACTTAAGCGGGAACGGCAGGAACTTTTTCAAAACCGGAAACGACGCCAAGCAGACATCAGAAATATTGAACTGAAAATGATCAGAATACAGGAAGTAAGTACATCTCTTATGTTCGTCTTTTCTTTCCTCGCCTATTCATAGTATACATTTTTAAAATTCACCTTTTATAACAGTGGCACACGCCTTAGGCCGGCCCTGGCTATAATCATTTTTTTAACGATAATAAAATAATAAAATTTCTTGCGGAAATAGTAATGAATAAATTTGTTTTTTTCATGATTTGTTCTGCTAAAGATTTAGATAAAATATTATTTATATCACTATTTTTTTCCAATCAGTACTTTAAACGGGGAATATAAATTAAATTTATTTAGCATATTGGATAGAAGAAAATGCAAAGTGTTGACCAGAATTCCATTATAATATCAGAATGGTAGCTCTATAATTACTACAACTAAAACTTTTTTCTATCAGATGTAGTAGCAAATAGATACTGTTATTTTAATTAAATTTGAGTTAGAAAATAAATTTTTGAATCATATTTAAATTAAATAATTTGAATTTGTAAAAATTATTGTTTTGTTAACATATCTGAATTTCTAAAATATGTGTAGCAAGAAGAATGGGAAGCAAGCAATAAACACCTTCTAAATTTCATCCAGACTCGTGCCAAGCCACATATATTTTATTTACCGAAAAAACATACAAACAAAACAGAGGAGCGTCTAGTTGCAAGTCAGAGTGTGATTGGAAGTAAGTATAGGCCAACATACCACGTACCTTATTATGTATACTATTTTCTGTCAGTTTATCATTTCTATTAATCATTTTTTATATTTTAACTATAATTCAGAGTGATCACTTTTTGTTTTAAAAGATCAATTAGATGATTTTGTTTACCAATTTATGAAACTTTAAGGTGACTTAAGATTGGTTTTAATGTACTAAAATGAAAACATTCTATGAAGTAACATCCTTGCATATTGACAACAGTGCACACAAGTTGTAAATGAAACAACCAAAGGAATACTAAATATAAAGTTTTAAAAAGTCATTACCGTACTTCCAAGAAAATATATGTTTTAAAATTAAATCATTATTTTAAAATGGTGCTTTATTAATTTATAAATATTTAGAAAGACAGTTTTTACTAAATTTTCTTAATATAAATGTCCACTAAGATCAAATATTAAAACAAATTTTAAAAAAATAATAATTTAGCTAAGTAAAACATATTTTTTGTTAGAAATGATTGAAAGGAAGAGAGCAGAAGTTCAAGATGAAGTTGCTGCTATATTAAGACGAAATAAAAACCAAACAACAGATGAAATGGAAGTTGATCCAATACAAGAAAGAGACGGACAGGAGGACTCTGTAGATAAGGAAAACCAAGCCATCACACCAGGTATGGAATTATCATTTATAAATAGAAATACAATGAACTACTTCTTTCCAAACTAATTAAATAGTATTCCTGAACATATCCAGTAAAGGTTTAAAATCTAGATTTAGAAAAGATAATTTATACAATTTTAAATGGCTGGAATTAAGAGAAAGTATTTGATAATTTTAAGTCTTGGAACTATGTGCTCTAAAAAAAAATATTTTTTCTTCAGCAAAGCAGATATAAAGTTGAAAACCAAGAGTATAAAATCTAAAGATACTAAAAATCTAAATCTACAATGAAAACCTAATACAGTACAACCTTTCATATCAAGCCTTCGGTAAAAAAAAATTACCTATTAATATTATTGAGTCATGTAATCAACTGAAGTGTGTGAAAGAGTCATCCTTGCCAACAGTCTATCTGTGATGTATTGTCCAGTTGTGACCTTGTTTCCATTTAGTTTCACGCTTTACTGTTTGTGCATGTGTTTTATGAGTTATTTGTAAAATTAAAATAGTGAACTCCATGGGTGCCCATACCTATCGGGGCAGAGGCCCCCCCCCCCCCCCACCCCTCGGGGAAAGGAAAATATGTATATTATTAATTATAGAATTATAGTCAGGTATTTTTCTTTAAAGAGATTAGCACTAAAATATGTTTTAAATGTTATGTGTTGTTTGATTTTACATATACTTATTTTGTTTTTTACAAGAGTTCAAGCATTAGCTGTTTCGTCACTACTTGGTGCGGCCTCTAAGAGTGTTATAGGTCTTTGTGTATTCACTGACGGTGTAAAGGTACAGATTCAATGCTGTGTGGGTTAATATTTCACTTGAACAGCCAAATTGGCTTCCCAAATTTTATTGGGGAGGTCAAAAATATCCCTGGACTCCTTTTGCTGAAGGAGAGGAGAGTACTCCTTAACAATGCTTCGCAAATTTTGTATTTGCTATGCTAGGAGCTGACCTTTTATGTTTTAACCTTTCTACGTAATAATCATTAATATTTCAACACGTGCGATCATAGCATATAGGTTTAAAATTGGCGAACGAAGCACGCAATGCATTGTGTACTGAAAATAACTATTTTAACCAGGTAAGGTTTTTATAGTGTTTTGTTTAATTCATATAAATGCTGCTGCACAAACTGTAAAACATTCATAAGTTACTTCAGTCCATAAGTGCAAGCACTGGTAGAGAGTGTGTATTTATTTGCTGAACAAACTATGACAACACAGCTTGAACCTTGTGATTGCCGTTAAAATTAATTACAACCAGGGCCGGATTTAGCATTTTGGCGCCCCTAGGCCCAATCATTTTTTCCGCTCCATAGTCTGGTTAAAGTTACTTCCCCAAAAACCTTTATTAAAAGATTATATCAGGCCTATATGTTAATTGCTTAAACACCACTCCACTATGCAATTTTATCATTGCAAGTTTTTTGAGTAATTTACTTGGTTCTGGGCTTAACAAAATGCCATCTTAAAACACTTTTATGTATTAAATAGTGAGCTCACGTTTGTGGGACTGAAACAAAACGATCCAACCCGCAGAGCATTCCCGCAACAAAGCATGGCCATTGCTATGTTAATAACTAAGGTTTTGTTCAATTTAGTCATTTGGGCAAATAAATAAAAAACAAT
This sequence comes from Philaenus spumarius, assembly GCA_018207615.1. Classification (NCBI taxonomy): domain Eukaryota; kingdom Metazoa; phylum Arthropoda; class Insecta; order Hemiptera; family Aphrophoridae; genus Philaenus; species Philaenus spumarius. The sequence goes on from JAGFPH010000317.1 coordinate 673,596, forward strand.
AACATTGGCACACGCATGCGCCTCTAATTACTCCGGGCAGTAGCACCATGTCAGCATAGTGGCAGTGGCAATACAATGCGTACCGCTCGACGACATCCCTACAGCCAGTTCTCCCGTGTTTGAGATCAATGTTGTAACGAAGTTGATTTGTAATGTTGAAAAATAGTTTAACTTTACCAACAATTATTTGTTCCAATGAACTTCAAAAGAATGATTTTTTGTAATCAATTCAAAAAATTTGTTAAGTTATGGCTATTTGTTTTTATTTCTAGATATTTTTTTTCTCTCGGCCTTGCGCTTCCTGGGAGCTTGAGCCCATAGGCCCGGGCCTATTGGGAAATTCGGCCCTGATTACAACTGTGTGAATACTATCTAATTATGTGCTACGTATGCTTTCACACTAAATTCAGTACTATTGTCATTTATCAATGTAAGATACAGTGTCAAGTTAAACCTTGGCAAACATGCTTTCCCCAAAATGCAGGTAAAACTTACAAATATGTAAACAACTTCACTTATGTTGTAATTTAACTTGCTTTGGCTAGGTATAAATTTTCTGTCTTATATCCATTGAAAATAACAATCAATCTAATAATTTGGTACGGTTTTGTAAAATATTGAAGTATAATTCTTTGTTCAACCGTCTTAAGACAAAGACGTGACAGTTCAAAATTTTTTCAAAAAACTTTGTACTTTAAAAAGAACACTTTTGTAACGGAAAGAGCTTCTGTGCAATATTCACATAGTTCATTATTGTATTTAGTTAATTAAAGAATGATTTAATCCTTTACAAAATAATAGCCCGTGTAATCTAATCCTTAGTATTTTAAAATCCTTTTAACATGTTTATATTTCTTTTCAACCACTTATAAAATGTTTTGAAATTTTAAGTTTCACTTAAACAAAAACGTAATTTATTTTATTTGTGTCAAGAGTTAATACTTTTTCAAGGATTAACATAGGAAACTAACTTCTATCTTTGCAATTGAAAATAATTGTGACAATAACTTGCAAGACAATGTACATCGTTATTAACACGGAGGGAATTTTAAAATACCTTAAAGTGAACATTTATTTACCAGCCTTGTTTAGTACGATATTAATTTGTACTACCATGGTAGTTTAAATTTACCATGTGCGATAAATCCATGGTAGTTTAAACTTATTATTTCTTTGAAACAAAAATAAATGGCTGGCGATGACATATAACATTTTTGATAATCTGCCCTCAGAAATTTAAGTTAAAATTAAAGTTGAGTTAAGTTAAACTGAATTTCCCTCAAGTGGTGCATCACAAATTTTTTAAATATATAAACAACATACATAACGGTTGACCAACATTCAAGTCTAGTTTAAACCATTGAATAAGAATTAAACTTACAGCTAATAAATCTATTTTCTTTTAATTATAACGGAGATAAAAATTTTTAATTTATTGCTCCTGTTTTTTGTTCTAAACGCCATTCCATTATTATGCAGGGTAAAATTTATTTTAAAACATTTTATATGCTACACCCACTTTATTTACACAGTGTAATCCCTTGCTCTTGTTGTTGTCGATTGTCAACCACAACACAGCACACTACAACATCAACAAAAACTTATAAAAAGTTAACATTTTAAGGGATAAATATCAATAAAAAATATGAAAGAGCCAGGAATCGCACAAATTATCTTACTTTCATGAAGACTGACATCACTTCGCTTCTTCAGAAACTTTAACGAACCAGCATGTAAGAGGGTTGATACTGATTGTCACAACCCAGTGTCTCATTTCCCCTTGTCTGTATCCCTTTTAATAAAAAATGAAATAAAATAAAAAATTTATAATGGCAGAATTATAAACCCCCTAGTTCAGTCCCACAATGATTGCACAACTGATATGATAAGACCCATTGTTTGTCAGTAACATTACAGCGTAGTAAGCTTCTAGCAGGCTTTCGTCAACCGAAAGGCAATAATTAAAACACTTTTTCTGAAGAAGTTAAGTGATCTTGGTCTTCGAGAAACGTAAGGCAATTTGTTTGATTACGGGCTGGCTCTTTTATGTTTTTTTGCTTACCTTTGACGATCGTGTCAAAATGGTAACTTTTTACATGTTTTTGTTGTGGTTAACAATCAACAACAAGAAGAGCTTGGGATTACGCTGTGTAAATACTTAAGGTGGGTGTGGCCTATAAAATTTTGATTTATGATTTATCACTTCACAATCATAAATATTATTTTTAATTAATTAAACTTTTTTTAAACGCAACATTATTAACACATTATTTCTGGACTCACTAACAACATATTTTCAAGCCAAAGAAAAGGGTTTTGCTTTAGTCAATTCTAAAATTTTGTTTTTGTGTGATGAATACCAAAGCACAGAGAAACATACAACCGTACGTTATATTGAACACATGTAGGTGATCCTTTCCTTTTCTTGTGTTCCAATTAAGTATGAGCTGGAACATGGCATTTTCTCATAGCATTTTTTCTGATAGTTTCAGGTATAAGTAAAGGTAAGTGTACTTTCAGTTAGCCGAAGTAGTCCACCATGAAACCAAACTGGTATCTGAATATTAGAGTTAGTCTGTCTTTTTTTGTCAATTTACATGATGTCATTATATAAGTAGTAAGCATTGCAGCATCTCTTTTGTTAATCCATTTTGCCGCCATTACTTTGTCACAAGACTTTCTTTCATTGCAACTCTCTTTCACCTTTATTCATTTTTTTTTTTAGAGAGGTAGGTTCAATTTTCAATTCTGTTGAACGGTTCCACAAGAATTGCCTTAAATTTATGAAGATATACTGACACAGTTGGACTGATGTACCACTACAAAGAGTATTCATATTCGGTTTCAGTAGATTAGTCATTATACTTTCAGATATGCCTAACTGTGAGGTGTTTTAAGGCTTTGTAATATTTAATTTTAAGGCGATTCTTACAACCACGTTCTTATCGTTTGCAGTTGTTATAAGACTACGGTTTACGTGCCAACTTTGCGAAAGTTATGTTGCTGCATTACTATGAAGATTTTTTTTATCGTGTCGTCTTCAGTGATGAATTGACATTTCACCTAAATGCTCATGTGAACACTTACAATGTGCGTAGCTTGGTACAGTTACAACAAGACTCCCCTAAATTTAATGTTTTTTATGCCACATCAAAAGTTTATGTTATTTCCTTTTTTGCTGAAGCAACTGTAATTGGTGTTACTTATCTTGATGCACTATAACATGGCTCTT
>JAGFPH010000318.1:0-115710 GCA_018207615.1 Philaenus spumarius
TAGCTCCAAGAAAGACGCATTGCAGCATTAAGGTATATGCCAGCCAAATCAAACTACTAACTTATTGCTATTTATTGGACAACAACCACCTCTAAGAACATTTATAAACCATTAGGTAAATTTTGAATTTTTGTCGTAAAGGAAAATACATGGATGTTCTACAACGATACAAATTGTATAAATAAAGGGAAAATCAACAACAAATTTATTAGACAACTGTTTTAGTACTATTACATGCAAATAAGATCGTAGAGATGAGTAGATTGTCTACAGTTCAATGTCAGAAATTTAATTTTACAGTAATCCATTAAATTTAATAGTAGCAATATTATTTATCTAATAACTTTTACTAAATATATTAGTTGTAGGAAGAGTAAAAAAAACAATATAAGTTGATAATGGCTGAATGGCTCAACAATGGTCGTTGTAATAAACTGAAAAATACTTCCGGAAAACAAAAAGGTTGATCATAATAAATTATAATTCAATCTAAAATAAATAAATTATGTTATTTGAATTAAAGAATGAGGAAATCACCAATATACACCACTTCCAGGAAGTTTTTACAATTTATTTGTAATTAATGGCAAGTCTATTGTAGAATTACACTTTCTGGGTGCAGCAACTCATGACCTGTTAAAACATTTAAGTAATACATTATTTCTGGACAAAGTTAATTTAAATTTGGGCTATTCAAAATAAATGTTTATTAATCATTTTATTTACGTCTTATCTAGTAATTCAGTAGGCCTAATGAGTGTTCGTAATACTTTTTTATAAAACATGCAAGTATTTTACTTTTGATTAAGAAACTACATTACGTTTATTGCACCTTGGATTTTATTATTCTTAATGGTAAATGGTAAAATATATTTAGGACAGTCCATACTTTATTCGAAATAAAAGTAGAGGCGTTATTATATGTCGCAATTTATTCTCTCATAGATATTTGATGAAATACACACTACAAAAATATTTTTTTAATTCCAAATTTCATCTAAAGTATAAGTTTGTATATTTGGATTAATGTTAATATCCATGTTTTCATAATGTAAGATACGTTTACTCCATCATTATTAGATTGTAATAAAATCTCTAAAACTTAAATGTTTAAGAGTTTCTTTCTACACAGATAAATTAATTAAAAATAAGATAAAGTGACTTTGCAATATCTATTTCAATTAAATTTCGTTTTGATCTCACATTAAATTAAAAATTTACTGTAGATTTGTACTCTAAAACTTATTTTTTTCAAAAAGTGTATTAATACACCCGTTTTAACTTACATAGGCCTAATACCCGAACTTTTAAAAAAATGTATGCCACAAGATGCTTATCAGTTTTTAGAACCCAACACAAACATATAAATAAATGTGTGCTACCAAATTTACTGAAACTATTTACCAAATTTAATTACCAGGGTTTAAAATACTATCGTATATTTTAATTGTTGCTGCACATCATTTATTTACCAACAAAAATTATATATATACGGTTTGTAGTCTCAATATTTGTCCACCTTTGCCTCTATATCCAATTCTCTTAAGTACAGAAGATCAGTTAATAATAATTGTTTTGAATACGCTCAATATTATTTAATTAAGAAATACAAAATTTTTTAAGAACAATAATATTCATTAATACTATCAATTTAATCGATATTACAAATACAAATAATGCTTGCGAACAAACAGTAAATTGTAGTTAACATGTAAATTTGTGATACATAATACATTGCGTTTGAAGTGAAAAACTTAACCTCTTCTCATTGCGTGCGTTATGCCAATTATCTCCCTCAGTAACATAACCTACGTCAGAATTAAACATTATTTATAAAATGTTTACCATTTCACATATATCTTCCGAATGTTCTAGATTTTTACATTATACAATTTTGCATATTATGTTTAATGTGCGTGCAATGACCCTATTAAAATTAATGTCAATCTAATATTGAATCAATACTAACATTCAAAGTTGAAATAATACTTTAATAATGAAAAGCAAAATAGGAAGTTTTATAAATTATAATCGTCATGGCTTATGTAAAGAGCTTAATAATCGTAAAATGCTTAATAATTCAAGAGCAAAAGTTACAGTAGGCTGTCAAAAATTTACAGTTTCAAAAATTTGATTTAAAGGATAGTATGACAAGACCATTTCTAATGATTCTGTACAAAGTGGTCACAAGAATAAGTACAAACTGTTAATATTAATTTCAACACTCGTGCCATATTAATTAATTTATTGCCTTAAAAACAATCATGTAGAAAAAGGTTCTGCAAAATATATATTAGGCACTTCAACTTTACAGAAATTAAATGTAAAGTTCACAGGAACCGTTTCCGTATGTGATTCGTAGGGAAGCGACATGGTTCAATATTAAAAGCATTAAATTTGTATTACTGTTAAATCAAAATTTGCGCAGGTTTGGACTTCACTATTAGTCTCCATAAGTACTCCTATAAATAATTATTTTAAATTAAATATTTTTCATAATGGATGCATGTAACTATTATTTCAATGTTACAGTTCTATGAGAAATGAATTACTTTTGTATTTAGATTTCGAGTTTAATGATGTACGGCGGAAAAATCATAGATCAAATTACAATAGGATTATTTGTCACTATTTATGATCTTTTCCATAATTGTTTTGAATTTTCATCAAAGAGTGTTATGATAAGGCATCTTTAACAACAACAAATAATGAAAATGGTATTTGCATGTTATGATAGAATGAGAAAATATTTTCCTATAGTAATAATAAAGAACAAAGAGTTAAACCCCCCACAATCCATAAACCTTGTAAAGATAATGGCAATATCTGAATTTGAACTTACGATAGGCTGATCTCTCAAAACATCTTTACCGAAATAAATATAAATGCTATTAATCGAAATAACCCTTAAAACTTTTGTAATCTTCCTGAATCACTCACTTTTGTTGAAGTGAAACCCGGATCGTCGCTTACCAAAATACAAAATACCATTTTACCAAAATAATTCTTGCAAAAAATACTCTTATGATATATTTTAACCCAAAAAAATAAAAGATTTTTTGTGATAGCTTCTGTAGTGATACCGAATCATTAAAAATCTTGTATAGAATAAATATTTGCAGAATCATTTACAAAATATTTTTAGTTTCATAAGTTTTCACATTATTAACGTGTCAGTAATTGGACAAAAAAAGTAAAGCAACTTTCACCATTACTTCGCTATAGATCACACCGAAGCATCACACATCAAGGTAAGCATCTTACTATGACAACGATACAAAAGATGATGACATTAATAATACATTTTGAGCTCTTGGTTTTATGCCTCATAACTCAAAGTTTTGTTTTATTGTTTTTCCTGACAAAGTCATAACTTTTGGTTTTATGAGGTCCGCAAAACAACGTGATATTGCTATTGAGGCTGAAATGATACCGTATATTGCGTGTTACGTAGCACTAGTACAATTTTAATGAAATTTTTTACAATTAACTAATGCGACAATATTTATTATCAGTAGAAAAATATGTGCACATCGATTGGAAAAGTAAATAATTTGCAAGTATATTCCACCCTACATACTTACTTATTACAGTGTATTGTAACCTTTTTTGCTTTTCACTAAATTCTTTTGTTTCACATAATTGTGATTTTTCATTCTTGAGAAAAATTGAGTGACTCACCAGGTGTAAATGAATTATTTTAAACGAGTGTTATTCAAAATTAAATTACTTGTTAAACTTCTAAAACAGTAACTTTCACTTGTAGACTGAATAAGTTGAATAAATATTGTGCAAGGATTTGTATCTACAACTGTGGGTACCAATGGGTTAATTTCATAAACCATTTGCAAACGTTAATTAAAACGACAATAAACACTCGTATAATGACAATTAATTAATGAACCAATGAATTACCAAAGTTTGGATACAAAACAAATAAACAAAGTACACTACATAAAAATATAGGGCTAATAGACGCGTATAGAAAACTAACATACTCATTTCCCTCTAATATTATTGACACAGAAATACATTTCATGAATATTTTACCTTTTTTCTTTTTGCTATGTATTTAACACACTATTATATTGAGTAACTTTTGACACAAAACACTCTCTCCACTAACTCGTATATACCAAAATACCAATAGAAATGTAAATTTGAAATAATCGACATAATTTTTAAGTAAAGTTAGAGTTGAATACCAATTCGGACGACAGATAGTCAGTGAAAATACTTATATTACGACATTTTCAATACCAAAAAACAAATTTATTATTTCAAAAATAACTGAAATACTGATAGCAAATCCGACATTGTGAAGATTTGGTAATTTTTCATCATAAATTGTAGTAATTACTTATTTATTTCAGTTTAATTGATTTTTGATGTTTATAATTTGTCTAGTTTAAAACGATAAAGATTCGTTCTTGGAAGACATGGTGAATTAAAACAGGCTTTATATGTGACATTATTCCCTAACACCATTTTACTCTTATCCCGAACCACAATGTAGGTCACCTGTACGTTTACATAGGTTGGGTCGACTCTTGAAGGGTGAATAAAAAGCTGCAAGACTTCATTCAAAACCCTTACTTTTTATACTGGAGTAGTATTCTATGAAAAGTAATTTGTGTTTTACACAAACTTTAATAATCTGCCATTTAAAACAATATGTTTTAGTTATTTTTTTAACACTTGTTTAGAATGACGAAAAACTTTAGATGTGTAAAAATCAACTGCTTTGTCTGTATATTATATTTTTATGCTCGGACAATTATATTTTCATCGGTGGAATTTACAAATACTGGTACTTAAAAAAATTATACAATTTCTGAAAACTAGCTGAAATAGTAGGATAATAGAATAATGATATTACTAAATAACCAAAAAGATTAATATATAGTGATAAATAATTGATAATTACAAAACTTAACAAAAGTTTCCTTTAAACATTGAACGTCATTATTTATTTGTACTTCTAAAAATATGAAGAATTTTTTGTAAACCTTATCACCTTGATTAAATATCACACCGATAAAACAAGCTATAAAATAAATTGTGTTGCATACATGTTTTAATTGCTATAGCTACATACATATTATTATTTATTGGAATCTTACGAACTTAACTTGATTTACCAATCCGTGGTTTATACTTTTACAAAATTATTGAACCCAATTCCACTGGAGTTTTTTCTCTGGTCCATAGCACTCTTCGTTCAGAGTAAAAATCGATAAACAACCCTCAAAATAATAACTTAGCTTATGGTCAATATTTAAAATAAAGTTATTTATTAATAACCATTTTCTGTACAGGGCAACATAGAGAAAACTCAAATCTAGAGAAACAATTATCCCTGCTTAATTTGTGTCGAAGGTTCAACAATTGTATACAGTCTTTTACAAGTTATCAGTAGGATTTTTTTATGCAGTCATTTTAAATTATTAAATAAATTATAATATATTCCGTATTTACTAATACGACGAACAAAAATGTTAACCGTTTGTGATAGTTGGTTACAAAATGTACCTGCGTTGCACTATTCTTTCCCATTATTGAATTATCTTTTAATAAGAATTAGTATTATGTTCGCTTTTCCTTAAAAATGTTGGACTTATCTTTTTTTAAGTGGCTATCAAAACTACTTCTTTAAACAAATTTTGGTAACGAATTACAAGGATTACCACCCACTCGTCGCCATTGTACAAATTTCGTCAGCAATATTAGTCTTTTTTTGTATTTTTAAATGCTTTGAAATATTATTTGCTTTCATTTTTATAAGCAATTACAAAATTGTAATTAAAAATGCACATTTTCTATTTAATAAAACCTTATATGGTAAAATAAGTAATATGGAAGGTTCAGTGTTTTGATATAAAAAGGTTATGAGGCCGTCAGACTGATAGTAAAACAAAAATTGTGATTTATTGAACGTAAAACTAGAACCAAGCAAGTTATTAGTTGTAAAGCATATACCTTTTATTATTTGTTTTACTATTTCATTCCTCGAAGTATTTGTATTCCTCGTATATTAAATTAATTTATATTCGAAACAAAACAATCGATACTGACCTAAAAAAAAGCTTGGATTTCATTTGTATTGATTGATGAACCTCCTATAAAACCTCACTTTATTGAAAATTCATCTAAAAAATATTTTTAGGTGGAAGTAATGGGCTTAACGTTGTACAAATATTTTACAGAAGTTGTAATAATTAATTATATTTTATTTTATAAGTTTTATTATTACTGCACTGTGTTATTCGTATGTAAACGTAATGATATTATACACGTAAAGAATATAATAACTGACAAAATGTGTTAAAATTGAATGTCTTATGAATGTGCTATTGTAAGTAGTAGTTTGAACTTGTGTGCAAAGGTATTTTTTTAATAAAATTTACTAAAAATTTACAATATTATTTTTTAATATACCAGTTTTTGAGGTAGGTCTTCTTCCGTTGTCCCTAGCAACCGATCTGTATCACTCCATCACAATATTTATTACGGAAACAAATTTCCTGTCATTCTGAAAATTTCGTACACTGTATGCAAGTGTAATCAGGTTCAGTATTTAGTTTTGGAAAACAGGATGTGGAAGGATATGCACAAACGAAATCCTATGCTGCTGATTCGGTGAAGTGAAAATGTGTAAATTAATATGCATTGCAAACTTTGTAACACAATGTAAATTCAGCAACCATAATCTAGCTTGATTTAATAAGTAAAATATTCTTTGGATAATTTATGATACTGTAAATCAAACTGTATGTGAAAATGAAAGATTATTACTCACGGATTTTATTTAAAGTAGCAATAGATTTGTTTGACTGGTCGGTAATTAGAAAATATTTCATACTAAAAAGTATTAAAATAATCCGTGTACATTTAACAAAACTTCAACAAACCCTTATCTCGTTACAACCAAAGTGACTTACAACTCTTTCTTTATTAGAATATTTGTTCAATATCGACTATAAATTATACCTTTGAACAAGGTGTTGCTTATAGTCGAAACACGAATTTTTACAGCATCATTACTGTGATACAGATATGGCAATAAACAGATAATTTTATAAATACCACGTATTTTTGATAAAGTGGTTAGTTAGAACTAACTTTAAAAACATTTCCATTTCATTTCTGTACTATAAGAACTTTTACTAGTTAATATTTCCAGGTAGATGACTTGATAAACTGGTGGTATTTAATTAGACTTAATGATATCAAAGAAAATGTTAAATAAATTACAAAGTTAATAAATAAAAATAAAACACGAATTTAATGCAAAACTTATTCAACAGCTACATTTCAAAGGGCAATTTGTAAAGGCATTACGCAGGAAATCGATACATGAAAGCAATAAATATGAAAGCTAAGGATCGAAGTCGTCTTTACATAACGATATGCATAATGTATACAACTGCTGCAGAAAACACATTGTAAAGCGAGTGCTGCCAACGTTACAGCACTAAATCCCAATGGCAAGTCCTGTTATCAACAGATGTTTCAAATTACATTGCGGCTGTCACGCTTATTAATTTTTCATAAGCTTCCGTTATGTCATTTCTAAACATTTTTTTCTACCTGAGCTAATAACTTTTATAATTTTACATCAATCTATTTTTTAGTAGCATATATGAATTCCTTGGACCTTTTTCTATAAAAAGTCTATGGAACACTTTTGGATTGGGATAAAATTACTATTTTTTACGAATTTTTGAAAAATGAACAAAAATTAAAATTGCCGCTTAGAGGGTTAAAAATATATATTTTGGTGTAGAGTATAAATCATTCATAAATAAAACTTCATAAGTAAAATATGTATTGGGTTACATGTTAAATTTTGTGTAGATAAGATATACTTAATTATCTGTTAGAAAAGGGAACTATATCTGACGAGTTATGTTGAAGTTGAATCTGGTGTAAATGGCGTTATTAGTTAGTTGTTCGACCTACATTTAAGGTATTTTCAAATATGTACTCAATATGGATGCCAGTTAGTACATTCACTTATTTACCGACTATCAAACTAGTCAAACAATTGATATACGTAGTCAAAGTTAATAACTTCAAACTGCCGGATTGATTGAAATGAATACCAACAAACATTTAAATATGAATGTTAGGCAAATTTTGCTGATTAATCAATCTTTCTTTAGAACACGATGTTTTATAAATTTGAAGATGCTTAATTTTCAGTCAAAGACGTTAAGTACTAATAATTGCGATATATACACTTACGTTATTTAACTATTTCATTATGATTTAGCTTTTTTTAATATTTTCTTTAACACAAAATATAGGTTAAATTATAGTACATTATTATAGTGTGTATTAAGAGTTAGCTTTTGAGGAAATAGTGGAGATCTTATAGCACTAAAGTAGCTTGCTTTCTAGAAAAAAACATTTGGTAATAGTATTCTAAAGCCCTGTGTTATTTCATCCAGTAAAAGTAGGTAAACTGTCAAATTAAAACATTTTCATGAGCGTAGTATTCATTTTGCATCTAGTTGAACATAGTTTGTGAATGCCTTTTATTGAATGAGAGTTTGAAAACTGAACAAATATAAATTAAACTATCCATACCTCACACGATATATAAATAAACATAATTAATTTGCCTTTATTTAATAAGTATCCTTGTGCTTTTGCTCTGCTTGGATCATTTTAAGAGGATCACCTGCAGAGTCACAAAGCATAAGGACGAAATTGCTTTATTAGCTTAACTAACGTGAAGGTTCTCCGAGAAACAGTCATGGATAGTCTGTCTCGAAATCTAGAACTCCTAAATATATACCGAGTTCACTGATCACCTTTAGAGTTCATCAGTTAGTCATTATGGTGGAATTTTAATGAAGGGGTTAGCTTACTCGACTTTAAAGCTTGATGTGCCTGGTCCGAATGTGAGTATCTTGAATACCTTAATCTAGTTGAAAAGACGACTTTAGGCATTAATAACCAATTTATGATATTCGCCTTAGTAAATTTAAAGCATTCGACCTAGATATAAAAATGGAAAAGGTTTTAAAATTGCATCAATATTTAACATCATTTATTTTCTACTGTTGTATGTTATACTGTTGTTAATATATGTTGGTCCTATCCAGATAAATATATTTTCAAGTTCAATCAACATTATTTTGTTCTTTGACATTTTTAAATCTTAATGATTACTATACATCTGTATGAAGATTTACAGAATATATTACATAGATATATTTTTACTATCGGACAAACTAAAAGGTTTAACTTTAAATAGAAAAACAAGATGCTAGCTTGAGTAATCTAGTGGCATGTTACGAAAAGCCATCCCAGAGAAAAACTACTGTTACAGAAGAAAAAACTGACATTAGTTTTCTGTTTCCGTGGTAAGGAACGCTAAACAATATTGCAAACACTATGGAACTTTATAGCACGCCTTAAGAAAATTATGTAAAAATTACAATATAAATGAAAATCATGTGCTGAGTTAGTACGTTTATGAAGAAGTATTCAAATGATCCTGGGGGGTTGTATTGTTTAAATGCAGCAAATTACCTCAGGCATACTATTAATACGATGAAAGTCAAGCAAAATGTGTTCATTTTTGTATATTTGTAATAGTATCATGTTATTATGGTTTCATATATCATATGGATTACGATTGGTGCAAAAAATCATATTTAAAAACTGCATGAAAAACTCATTTATAAAAAAATATATCTTATATGTATCATTGTTGGTACATAAAGCGGAAGGATAGTTAAAATTTTACCAAAACCTATTGATCTGAATCCTTCTATAAAAACCAGTCTGTTAGTATTTCACACGGAATACATAAATAACATTTTTTTATAGTCATCTACATAAAACACATATGTTTTGAAATAGAGTTAGATACTATTTTAAGATACTGATCGATTATATGTAATTAAATGGGAACTAATTATCTTTTGTTTAAAACTAACATTCAAAACAATATCAATTAATAATTAAACGTTTAAAAACCATAAATAGTTGTTTTTTTCCAATGTAAATATAATTGAATTTACTTTTGGCATTGAATGAACCAAAAAGGAACAAACTTTTTAAACTAGCTTTTGTTTTAATAAACTATAATTTAGAACCACATAAATAGACAAACTTTGATGAATATGTGAATAGAGAAATAAATAATGTAGACCATTAGGAAGAAATTTCTACAATTTAATTGTATTTCATGACACAGAGCCAATCTATTGCGGAGCGGCACGCAATGGGACTAGAAGCTTATAGCGAGAGAACACATGTAACACCAGAGGGATAAGTTTGTAGAAAGTAACTAATCGAAATATAAACTTTATGTTCTAAATTAGTAATCCATTAGGAGATTTAAAATGTCAAACTCGATTTTACATTTCGTTAATGCATTGTGAGTTTAGCGAAGTGTAACACTTTGCACTTTTAAAATACTCCCAGAGATCCCTAATATGAAATTACAGACATTCTCAGCATGATAGAGAGATCAAGTAAATAGAAATATATATGTACTAAGGTTGGAACATTGTTGGAGGACAACGAAGGTGGCAATTCCACCGTTCCTTATGTTGAGGAGGATCCCTCAGTGAACTTCCATCCTCTGAAGTAAAGTCTCAGAAAACAGCTGTGTTCCTCACTCAGAAACTTAAGTGAGCTTGGTGACTTTAGCATATTTGGCATTTGGTGAGGTTATTCCAGTTGAGTGCACTGTGAAGTACCTTGGAGAATATTTTGAGTACGCTGTATTCAGTTTGAATGAACATCTAAACGTAACATCAAGAAAGATCAGTGGGTCCTAGTTTCAGGGAGGCCCAATAGATTTAAGAAGACATTTATTTTGATCTAAGGCAAAATATAATATACTGCAGTAGTAAGACCAGTAGTTCTACATGGTGCCGTTGGATGATAACATAAAGCTCTGCGGTCCACAGCAGCTGCCAAATTGATCAAAGTTCAAAGATTGGCATACATAGAGGTCACGGGAGCCTTCCATCGACTCCAACGTTGGCTTTTGAAACCCTACTCAACTTGGCGTACAGGTTTTGAATGGTAACCAGGGTAACCGAAAACCGACTGCAGATTATTCGCTTCTGGGAAACTACAGGCCATGCTAAATGCGTAATGAAATAAATCAGGTCTTAAACCTGCCATAGAAATGAGATCCGATACCATGATAGGTAAGTATTGTTTCAATAAACGTTTCACTGCCACTACTACGTATAGAGAGAAGAATGTACAACCTTACCGAACTAAAGCACAACCACAGATCTGTTGTACTACAATGACGGATTGATGTCTGGAAAATGAACAGGAGGTAGTGTACACGTGGTAATACCCAAGATGAATGTCAGTGATAATTTAGGTGGTCACTGTAAGGTTTTTTAAACAGAAATTTACGTTCTACTGGTATGAGTCCAGATCGTTTTTAAGTAGAGGCAACAAAGATTTAACATTTTCTCTGACAACCATGCAACGTTTAAAGCTTTAGAGAGGTATCAATTTTAGTAACAGTTCTTATGGGATTGGCCTCAATCATTTCAACTGGCTAAACAAAGTGTCGTTTAACTCTGTTGGATTCCAGGACACCAGGGATTTACTGTTAATGAACAACACGACTTTCTTGCTAGGAAGGGAACCTCCGTCTTACTCATTGGTTCAGAACAACTGTGTGACATCTTACGGAGCAATGAAAGAATCTCTGGAAGGAAAACTTAATCTTAACATACTAAACAAATTCGATGGGAAACTCGGCACTAATATACACTGATCGATGGACCAAATAAGACGTTATGCCAATAGGCTTTTACGATAGGCTTATCAATAGGGAAACGGTCAACTTAGACCACTAGTTTGCCTGATTACAGTTCATGGTACACCCCGGAAGCATTCGAAAGCTGTAGGCTTCTACCATGGACATGCAGCATGTCGGGTATGTGAGAGGAAGGAGGAGTTAATGGACATAGTAGGATTTATTCTCAGGCTGTATTTAAGGGACTAGAGTTAGTAATACGATATTAGGGAGAGCAAAAAGTCCATAGTGGCTGACGTGCCTTAGGTATATATGCATTTCACCCTACTGTAAAAAAAGAAAAAACACAGTTCGCCTATAATAATGATAATATGTTGTATATTAAAACTCAACATTCAAATGACTTTGAAAAAAAACTGCAATTGTCTAAATAAATATAAAAGTGTTTATTTATTTTATTGCCTATTAAGTATTATTTTAATTTAAAAAAAGCATCTTTAAATATTTTTTTTATTTTATGTGCACATTTTTAATGCTTTGATCAATTTTGTATTTTTTACGCCCTTTGCCTAAACAAATACCAAAGGTTTTTATTTTACATTTACTTTAATTTTAATGTAAGAAATAAATGTAAGCCATCATTACAACGAAGCAATTCTCTATATTATACTGTTAATAAACAGTAAGTAACATAAATTTATTACAAGTTCAAATCTCTAAAGTTGTGTACCAAACTGTAAACTAATAAAATAGTTGGTACCGATATTACAGTCGAGTTAAATATAATCAATAATAAAGACAATAAATAGACAAACATACGTACAAGATCGACAATATTAAACAAAATGTTTTCTTTAAAATAAAATTGTCTTATTAATTTTGCATATTCTCAATGAACGTATAAATATATTTTTAACTTCTTTGCATGTAAATATTTGAAATATAAAGAGAAAGACTTACCTGCAGTCGAACATTGATCTCTTCTAATCGCTATAAAGGGTAAACTGTTCAAATTTAGGCCTATAGATTGAGATTTTCCAGTTAACTTTCCAGTAAAGATTAGGTAAAGGGACAAATGTAAAACTACGACGGATCTGAATTTTGAAGCAAGCAAGTTTGTAGATGCTATTCGTGGGGCTGCTAGAAATTCAACCCCAGGCCTCAATTCTTCTCGATACCAAAATATATGCTATCCTCTTAAAGTCAGAGAAATGATATAAGATAGGAGACAAGCACGTCGTATCTGGCACAAATCAAGAAACCCTGTTGACAAGAATAAATTTTACAGAATAAGTAATCAGCTTAATCGTCTAATTAAAGAAATAAAGAGAAGTTGTTTCGAGAGCTACTTTGAAGGTCTATCAACTGAAGCGGATACCAACTTTTCGTTGTGGAGAGCTACGCGTAGACTTAAGCGACCTACAATTTTAACGACTTAGTTTCTTCAATTAGAGATGAAGGAGGGAGGTGGTACGGCGTGATGACGAAAAGTCTGAATCGTTTGCCAAACATCTTTATGGATTATTTCAACCACACGAGTGTCAGTCTACAGTTAACCTAGCAAGAATATATAACAATGACAAACGTATCAAACTTACCATCATTTGAAGTTGCTCAAGAAATAGATAAATTGAATCCGAGAAAAGCACCAGGTATTGATGAAATTCCATCAGTTATATTAAAGGAGTTGTCCAGAAAAAGAATAATATTCCTTTCAAATCTGTTCAACGATTGTTTTTGAACTTGAATTTGTTCCTGATTGCTTCAAGACAGCAAAAATTATTATGCTGCTAAAGCCAGGCAAGCAGGCTGAAGAAATAACATCGTACAGACCAATATCTTTACTTTCTATGGTAGCTAAACTCTGGGAGAAGCTCTTTTACAAAAGGTTGAAGACATTTATAAAACTACCACATCACTAGTTTGGTTTCAGAAACCAGCACTCAACTATAGATCAAGTACATAGAGTTACTGCTATTATTGAAAGGGGATTCGAGGAAAAGCTATTTTCTTGTGCAGTTTTTCTGGACATTCAACAGGCTTTTGATAAGGTATGGCACGAGGGGCTTCTTTTTAAGCTTAACAGAGTGGTGCCGGGGAACTATTGCCGTCTATTCAAATCATACCTAACTGACAGGAAATTTAGAGTGATGACAGAAGAATCTGAGTCAGCTCTCTACACAATTAAAGCAGGAGTTATGCAAGGTAGCGTTCTAGAACCAATACTTTACCTGTTATACACAGCAGATATTCCAACTATAAATAAAACCACAATAGCTACATTTGCCGATGATACTGTCATATTGGCTGTGAATCAATCACATGCTGAAGCAATAGGAAACCTACAGTCGACAATAAAATAACTCAATGAATAGAAGACTGGAAAATTAAAGTTAATGAACTAAAATCTTCTCAAGTGACATTCTCATTACGGCACATAGATCCAGGCTTTGGAGTTTATCTTAATAATAAACTAATTCCACAGAGTAAATCTGCTAAATATCTTTAAATGCATCTCGATGAACGTCTTACTTGGAAGCATCATATTTGTATGAAAGCAACCTAAATAAAACAAAAACTGCGCGATCTGTACTGGTTGATTGGACGAAAATCCCAATTGGCTTTGTACCATAAGAGACTGTTGTATATTTCTATTATTAGACCTATTTGGACATATGGTGCGGAATTATGGGGATGTACGAAAACCTCAAATCAATTAATTATACAGCGAATACAAAATCGTATTATTCGTACAATTACAAATGCAAGATGGTACCAAAGGAATGATGACCTTCATGCAGACCTAAACCTGAAAAGTGTGAATGAGGTAATTCAAGACTACGCTTCTCGGCATGAAACGAGACTTTATCGTCATGTGAACGTGGAAGCTATCCAACTTTTAGACGTGAAATGTGACAAAAGACGACTTTTGTCGTCTTAAAAGCATCATAAACCGCAGGACTTAGTTAATATCTAGGTTTCATACATGTTATTTACGTTATATGTATTACTTATTTAATCTATGGATTAAGATTGTAATAATAAAAAAATAATAATAAAAAAAATAAAAAGTAAAGGTTAGGTAGGAGTATGATAAATATACTGTAATACTGGAACAAACAAGTCATACAAACTGATTTATAAACAAAACAATGTTTGAGAAACGTATAAAATCAATAAACACAAAAAACATTTAATCTGAATTTAGTATCGTATAGTGTACTTCGTGTACAACTTTATCTTGCACAACGTTTTCTTACATTGCGTGCTGAAGGACAATTAACTTTCTCAGTGACAGAACCTACCTTACAATTAAACATAATTCTTTTCTGCCTAATGCATGGCGTTATTTATTACTATCTACGTATCTACCATTATACATATATCCCTAATGCCCCAGTTTTTTTACCGATAAAATGTTGTACATTAAGTTTGTTTAGGCATGAATTTTCCCTGTTAGTTTCCGTTCATATTATTTGACTTGTATTTCACCTAATCCTTAATTTTAATTTGAAAATTAGTTTGATATATTAACATGACAAACTGAAATAAAAAATAAGAGATTAGTTAAAAGAAAACTCTAAAGATTTTATAGCTTTGAACAATTAGTGTATTAAAAACTCTGTTCCCAATAATTGCTCGTATGACTAGTCGGTGTATTGAGGAACCAATAAATAATTTGTGAAAATATTTAGTATGTAGGATATTACCTTGAAATTCCAAGAGAAAACGTTATGGTTGCAGAGATACAACAGTTCTACATTGGATCAGATTGGAAGTACACTGACTTCACTATGAACTTTATTTACTGTCGTTTTTTGATATGTGGTCAATGGAAAATAATTAATATAATATTATGTTGCTACTTAAACTGAAAGTATAACAGCTAAAAAAAGTTAATTTATAAATCGTAAATTCCTTATCATTTAATAAATTTAACTTGGTTTTATTTTCAGAATTACAACAAAATTGGTTTCACGTTGCTTTTCTAAGGGTGAGATTGAACAAATGTATTATTTACTGTAAATTACGTATCTAAAAATAAATGTCATTCCAATAGTTAGTGTCATAAGACTGGATTTGTTGATACGTAAGTATTTTTTGAAATAGCTTACGGTTTTGAATACTCCTGATGATCATTTATGTCAGTAAATTTGTTAAAATGGTTTAGATACAACCAACGGATATCGGACAATGGATTTCTGGCAGAAAACAAGACACAACCCTCAAAGTTACTCTGTTTGCTATAATAACATTATAGAGAGGTTACACTGAAAGTTTATTAAAATAAAATAGGTCACCTGTGAGACAAGTTTCCCTTGGAGTCTGTGAACTTATTGCAAAGCTCTTTAGAAATTCTAGTTAATGCACGATTTAATTACTTACTAAGCAAACTTTTTTTAATTTTAGTACATAATACAAATTTAATACATAATAGGTACAAGAAGGTATTCTCAATTGGTTTGGTACCTATATTACCAATTGACAAATGTATATCGCCTTTGTATGAAAAAGTTAACAAATAACCTAAATATTTTACTCGAAAGCTACATAGGGAAAGATGGAGAATAAATCATGTAATTCAATTTAGCAATCAAAATGCAAACTCAGAAATAAATACAATTTTCAAACACCACCCTTTCAGCAAAAAGGACCTCTTTCAGCAAAAAGTGGGTTATTTTCTATCAGAAACATTATCCTACCATTAAAAATTTAACTAGGGTTTAACCCTAACTGATATAAAATTTGTAAAAGCTAAACACAATTAAAACCTAGGATAAGAGACACGTATTTTTAAAACTTTAAATCCAAATTAGCAATGAAGTTATATATGAAAGGGATAGAAAAACTGTTAATGTTGTTGATCATTTTGAGGAAATGCATAAATTATATCACTATCGAATTTTTATTAGTGTAGACAGATTGAGAATCTAATTTTGAATAAGATACTATAATCTCGGCTGGGCGAAAAACATTAAATTACGTTCCGTTAAATACTGAGATTGATGACATTCCGTCAGTTGGATTGATGACATGACACAGGACAGTCACACAGCGCAACAGAACAATGACATATCGTATAAACAAGTGACAGTCATTCAATAAACTTTAATAGTGTCGTAATTTTATATTTGTGTTTTTAAGTGTTTTTAAATGTTAATGTTAATTGTTTTAATATTATCAAGCGGAATTGGTGATGAAAATGTGTAATAGTTCTTGTCCTGACGATGCCTGAAGAAAAGGTGAAACAGCTGTAGACATACAAAAACAACCAATAAAGATTGCTAAGGCAGGTAAAACTTTGATATTTATATATTTTAAATACTGAGAATTCAAATTATAAAAAAATAGTATTTAGTCGTATTTTTCATGATATATAAAAATAAGTCAAAATGATTTGTTTGTAAGGACCTTTTTCAGAGCCGATTCTTTCTAATTGACAAAATACACGACTAAAAGTAGTTCTAAAGCTTCGAAATTGTTTATACTTCTACCTGTTTCTAGCCAATGGATAAAACCTCAGCAGGGCGAGGTGGGGCAACAGGCGCATTGCAAAATCCAAATTGAGTTAAATATTGCAGGAGTTAAATAGTAAGAAATCATGGCATCTTATACAGATTCCACAAGAAAAACTATGTCATTCTTGACTCCTTTACGTAAGAATGTATTCTTAAAATAGTATTGGGTTATTAATACGTGATGTTTAGTATAATTTAGAAACAAATACATCGAGTCACAACTAGATTTTATTTTGCAATTCGTTTGCCTACTTCGATGTTTTATAAAAATGGTCAATCCGTTTATAAATTACTTCCATTATTATTATTTGACTATAGAAAACACCATCATAAATACAGGTAAAACAACAACAAACAAAATTAAATTATTTTACACTACATTCATTTTATTTGCTCAAAATTTAAATTTTTAATACTATTAGAGAATTTACTGCAACAACTGGAGAACTCATTTGTATGTAAAAACTATTCTGTGACATAAACATTAATGTAGGCACAAACAGAAGTATCAACGAATGAAATGAAAATTACTTTTCTTATAATCGTACTAATTTTGTGTCTATTATTTAGACACAAAATTAGTACGATTATAAAGTGCACAGGCTTACTCATCAATTTGGAAATTGGTAAATTATTTTAACAATTTTAAATTGCATTCCACGTAAAATAATATTGTACTACTATTTCATCACAAATGCTAATAAAGTTACTTTTGTTTTTGTCGAGTGCATAAGACAGAGAATGTTTAGCTCAAGGGACACAATATGTTTAAAATAAGAGGCTTTTTACATGAAGCCTCTTGGAAAAGAGATTCTAAAATATTTTTTGAAATGTTTAAGTAAAAGGATACATTAAAACCACTATCATTTTTTAAAAGACTAACAAAGATTTCAGAAAATTATTCAAGTTTTATATTATGTAACTTAATTTTAGAAGTAAATTTGTATTATCTTTTGTAAATTAATTATATAATGTAAAGTATGTATACTGTGGGATTAAAAATTCTTCATAACAGCGCAGTGAAATGTGTAACCGAACTGAAATTGATTTAATGGAGGTATCTGAATGTGGTTTTCGGTAATAATATTTCAATTAAATGGCTACTTCTATGATATTAGGGTTATTAGCTGAGAACGTAGTAAGGGCTAATGGTGTATCATAAAATGTTAATGAAAGGACGTTAAAATTTTGTATTCATTTCAATTAAGAAATTTTGTTAGAACAAAATACGTTAATTGTTTACATTACAAAAATCTTTTTTTTGTTTTGTTTTTTTTAGGTTATTTGAGTGTTTTCATTGTAACTAATTTAATCATTCGTACAATTTATAGTTTAACTTTATTATGTTTGGTAATGCATAAAATCCTCCTAAAGTATATAAATAAGATTGAACTTTAAAATTAAATATTAAATCAATGAGCTATTAAACTTATGAAATATAATAGGCTAGTACGTTATTTAGATTCTACTTGCAAGAATGTTTTTCAAGGAATCAATTATTGTTATAATTATAACAACTGAAAATGACACAAATTTGAAAATAACTCAAATTCTAAATAATTATAAATAAAAGTTTAATAGTTGTTTAGTTTTTAACAAATTACACAAAACTTACAGCATTGTAAGGAAGACCACATTAGTATTGGGTTATTAACTTAAATAAGTAATATAGTATGCGACTATTATGAAATAACGAAATAATGTGTTACTAGTATTATTTTATAACGTGCATTTGTTATGGTTCAATGTTTGGTAAAGTTTGTTTTGTTCCAATGTATTAAACTAAGGGAAAAGCCTTAATCTGGAGTCTATGGAAATAAGTTATTATCATTGTGTAACATACGTCACACATACACAAACATCCTGAAAACATAGAGCTTTATTTCATAAAAGTAATTAAGTACCTAAATAACATTAAATCATAAATAAAATGATTAGTAACTGCCTTATTAAAATTATATACATTGATTTCTACTAATCACGTTAGAAACATGGAATGTATGAAAGTGTTATGTAAAAATTTTGTGGTGTTTAAAAAAAGTGCTGGAAAATATTTTAATTACCGGTTACTAAAGAAATCAAGCAAAATAAAAAGACTAATTTGCAAAAGACTCCTTTGTTTTATGAATAGTTGTGATTATAATATGTATAAGCTCTTTTTAACGTTTTAATATTATCTTTGTTTAAATAGAAATACAATTTTTGCAAGGAATTATTCGATTAGAAAATCGTACATAAAAGCAATACGTGTATATCAACAAAACTTCGATGATCTACAAATTTGGTTCATAAACTAACTTATTCTTTCAGATATAGAGCAAATTGCTCTGCATAGACAGGAAAGTAATTAAGGTCAGAGGAAGCAATGATCCAAAACATTTCTGTCATAAAATATCGACGAACATAAAATAAAATGTTTAGTGTTTCTCTGTCTGCAATTTTTACGTTTCCACGACATTTCAATACGTATTGATTTTATTATAAAACTAAATATAAACACACTGTTTTTATTAAATTCTTTGTATTTCTATTACAAGTTTAGAATTATTAAACTATAAAACAATTAAAATTAAAATATGCTGTCAAAAGTTATCTTACTTAAAAATTTTATGGCGAAGTGATACTTGGGACATTATTAGTTTTTAATACACAACATAAAATTAATAATGTATATAAAATAAACAAATTTTAAATCATAATTGTTGATCGTCACCTAAATACAAAGCAAAAAAGGTTACAGAATTTGTTTTAATAGAACCAAAGTAATTCATCGTATTAGACCGTCACTATCAACATTACAGAAATAAAATGTAAATACTTCATCTTATTAGGCTATCACTATCAACATTATAGGAATAAAATGTAAATACTGTACTTCATCGTATTTAGACTGTCACTATCAACATTATAGAAATTAAATATAAATACTTCATCTTATTAGATATAATTACAATTTAAAATACGAATTTTGCATACGTCTAATCAGTAGTTCCACTGAACTTTACATAATTAAAACTATTGTTTATAACTGTGAAAAAAAGAGATATTAAATGAACTTATTCAAAAAAGCAGTAACTATTACTCTTTGGTTTCTCAACCATGAATATTTTTGTAACCACTATTTTTAATGTTACGTCATTTTCTTCTTTAATATTTGTATAACAATTAAACTAGCTTAATTTGTAAAAGTATTTAATGTGATACATTTTAATTTATTGTCACAAAAATAAAACAATTTGTCTAAATGGGTGACAACCTACAATACTAATTTTAGAGAAGGAAATAATATAGATTGTAACGAAGAAGATTCTAAAATTTTAGAAATTAAATTGTAGGGATTCTAAAAATTAACTAGGAATATAGCAGAACTACACACACTGGTGACTTCAAGCAACACATGTACCACTAAAAAATATGTACCAACATATTATCATTTTAGGGTAATTAATCGGACAAAATGTACTTGTACTTAACTTATATTATTTGTATTTATTTCTATTTTCTTTCTGTAAATAAGAAATATTATGAGTATTTCTTTCTAATATTTCTACTTATTTAAAGCAATATTATTGGCTTTGAAAATATATTTCACGAAGCAAATAAATCATTGATTTTGATTTGGGTTTAAAACGCCTAGAAACATTTTAACATATGGAAATAGCTAGTTATATTTGGGAATGTTATTACATAATATTGACACTTTGTAAATGTTACACAAATAGTTCACTTAAATCAATTTAACTATTTAAAAAGTTACATAATGTGATTGGTAACTCTAGATACAAAAATATATGTAGTGTTAAGACACTTGGTAATGTTAGATATTGATATAGCAATTATTACGAAATCTAACTTATAGCACATTGTCTATAACTAATATTCTAAACAAATTATAATAGTTGGAATTAGTTTAGTTTTCTTATTACCTAAGAAATATATAAGAAAATAATTAGTTTTGGTGTATTAATTTAGTATTTTTAAAAATAACTCAAATAAATATTACCTTATCAGAAATTATTGATGTATAATTTGTCTAATAATATATGTATAGCAAATTATAAATTAATTTGTATTATAAAAAAACAAATACGAAGTTCTGAGACAAACTTATTGCATTTATTGGATGATAATAACTTAACTACAGAGTTTCTGTAACTCTCATTCAAAGTTGTTTATTTTATTATCTATATTTTTCAGTTAGTTATCTATTGTATGCAGTAATTAAATATTCTATAATATTGATATAATTTCGCTTTATTTGTATTGTGTAAATGTCTATCCTGCTAAACATAGACTGTGCACAATGCATATGCAAGTCTCAGAGGGAACTAGGCCACATGCTAATAGTGATTATGCGCAAGACAAATAGAACTAAGAAAGATATTATCATTAAGTTTATTTTCAGATTGTATTAACTTATTTCAATACAGGAAATATCAAAAGAGGGTTTGGTAAAACTTTGGAAGGTCATAGTTGTCACTGTAAATTAACATGCAAATATGAACACAAACATATAATGGCTTTCAAAGCGTTCTTACTTACTTAGTAGTGAAAAAGCATTAAAACAACAGAACTCATTTTTAAGAACTTTTATTCTAGTTATGTAAAGTTTTCAAAGTATATATACGTTTATGTAAACCTTTTTTACCCTAACGATCTACTAAATATTTTTAAATACTCTCTGTCTTAAACTTCGTAATTACTTACATTTAAATTTCTAAATGTTTTAGTTTTGTACTTAACCGTTGTACTTAATCTATTAAGAATGTGATACTGACATTTCAATATGAAATATATCAATACAATTAGTGTGTTTTTTTTTTACCTTATATATACATAAAATCGAAGTAAAACAAAGAAAACTATAAAATAAGTATGTAAAATTAAATTCTATGAATTTATCAATACTCTCATTTATATTTTATAAGGATTCACCTATGAGGAAGTTGACATTTATACAAACGCAATAAATGTTATACTGTTACATTTATGAAGATTTAGATAACCAAACTTTCCAGTAAAATACAGACGTTAAACGAGAAAATAAAGATGATAAATACTCACCATCATTGTAATGAAACAATATACAATTTGTATGATCAAAAACGTTAAAGTTTAATATAAAATCATTTAATTTAATGAACAAATGGAGAATGTTAAAAATTAAAATTTGTTTAAAAATAGGGGGATTTCATTGAAAGTTGTCCAAGGCGTTCTTTGCATTTCGTGCTGAACGGCGAATTTCTCACTGACAGAAACTACTGCATGGATAACTACTGCATTTTTATAACTATCTACTTTTACACATATACAGGGTTGACCCACTTCTTGTGAATCGATTAAATATTGTAGATTGTGTTTTGCATGCGTGTAATGTCCCTGTTAATTTGAAGTTTTTATGACTTCCCTTCCTGTTTAATAAAGTTACAATTTTTAATTAGTTATCAATTTGAATATCATGTAACTGATTAATAAAGCTAGAAGGATGTGGCCATATCAAAGAACTCATTTTTATCAGAGAATTACAAATACCTAATCGGTATGCAACTCTGTGTGTGTGTTTATGTCCGTGTAGTGAACTTTTTTTCTTCTTTTTTTTGCTATATGTGTGCTACGCTGACGCTGAATTCTCTGTTGAAGTGAAACAGCTGTAGCAACAAGTAAGAAGGATGAAAAAACTTAACTGCTCTTGACAAGTATGCTAAAACTAATTTAAATTCAGTAATTCGATATAAAATATGGAAACAAGTTCTACCATGTTCCACCACAACCTTTGGTATTGATATGTTTACTTTGGATGAGTCGACTCTAAAGTGGTGAATACCTGAATACTTCATTCCAAAGCTCAACCATAGGTATTAGAGAATAATGTGTGTACCGTCCCCAGATGTTAAAGTTAATATATATAAGTTAGAAACTCTATGCACATCAATTTCTCCGTTACAATAAAAAATTTTATAGAAATAATAATTCTGAAAAGACTTGGGAATCGTCTTATTCGTAAAATATAAATATCTGTAATATGGCCACTGTGGAGTACTCCTAGGGAATAAAAATAATAAAACTTTATTGTTGACCTATTTATTTTACTTCCACTTAATCGTACATCACCAGCCTTCTTACCTTATAATTATCCCTTACATTAAAAGTAAGTCTATATTAACCATGTACTTACTGGAGTAAACCATTTCAACAAATAAATGACCCGCAATCTACGCAAGTTAACATGCTACTTTCACCTCACTCTTCACCAGAATTTTCAACCACACTGTGTAAAAATCAACGCTGTATTTATTCACTTAAATATTAAATTCTAAGAAAGGAACAGAATAAAACTAAAATTAAGGTCATTGTTTGTCTTCTAAAATACCATAGCGACTTTATTTCCTCTTTTATTCTAACATTTTAGACAGTATTTCAGCAACTTTTCCAAGAGGCTTATCGTTAAAAGCTATTTGTTTAAAAAAAAGTCGTATTTCCCTCGAGCTAAACATTCACTGCCTTCTACACTCAACAATACGGAGAGTACCAATTGCTTAAGTAAGTATTTATTTATGAAGCCAGCTGATTCATGTTTTCAAAAATTATACTAATAAATCCAGAAATGGACACATTTTTCAAACTCTACTTATGAAATGTACCAGCCAAATATTACAAAAGCTGCTTTTTAATAGTGCATTACATTTTGTTAAAACTTCAAATCTGAATTACCATGTATTAATTTGTTTTGTTTTTTTCAACGCTTATAATACTTATAAAATTCTGACAGTAAATGTATATATTTCTGACAGTATATGTAAGACTATATATATATTAAATTATAGTGTAATATTTAAAAGTTTATCATGACTTCCATTTTTTTATATAATTTTAGTTCTTAGCTCATAAATCTATTATAGCCGACTATTCTTAGTCGGTGCCATCTATACATATAAATCAAATTTAAGTGTCTGTCTATGAATTCAAAATAATTATTTTGTCTAAGCTTCTGTGGTTATTCAACACATAAAACCTAAAGATGCATTATTATTCTTTTTTTTCTATCTCAGTCATTCTTTTTGTCTGTGTCTATTTGTTTGTCTGGCCTAATCTCCGGAAGGCTGAAACCCAATTTTAGCGAAACTTTCATTTGCATGTAGAGAACTTTTCAGAGATTAATCTAGGCTACTGTGATCATTTATTTAATTTATCCCGGACATTTTTAGAGTTATTATTTAAAAACTCAAAAATTATGGACAAAATTAGGGGTTTTGCAAACAGGCATTATAAATAAAACAACTGATTTGGTTCAAAAGCTTTGCCAAGATTATCAGTGCTTTAATTTACTATATACGCTGGTTTAACCGTCAAATAAATATCAAAACAGTATGTAATAATGTGAAATGTACTCATACATGTTAAGTACACATCAAAACCTGATTTGTAATTTTTATGTTTGTTCAGGAGTTATTAGTAACAACCTGTAGGAAAACGGGATTTATAGTGTTTATTCTTGCATAGCTAATAATTTACCTACATGGATCCATTTGAAACTCACTTTGCGATTTGGGCCATGGAACGCGGATCTAAAATAGTTCGTTTTTATTGCGTGTAATGTAAATATTTACCCTTCTGTTAGTCCTTTTGTTTATTTAATCACATCTGCTAGAACCGCAGGTACCAACAAACAATTATAATAAACTAGCCGTTATAAAAAATATACATTCTAATACGTACCTTAACAATGGCATCCACAATGGTGAAATATTTGATTTAATACATCACAAACCGTTGGAAACTGTTTTTAGTTATATGTAATTTACAAATTAAATAATGCATCCCTTTAATTGTGCAAGAAAGTTTCAACAAAATTAAAAGATAAATAAAAACATACGTAGTTTTTCCATTCTTATAAAGGAATTGTCAAAATGAAGGTTTACTATTTCATATTCAGAATCAGCTGTCTAATATTTTGCGATAACTCTAGAACAAGCGTTGCAAAATACAATATATATAATACACAAGCAAAAACTTATGTTATAAGGTTACTGTGTAAGTTCTATTTAAAAGCCAGAACCAAACATATTGAAAAATTTTTAGTTACTTTCACTGGCGTTTAAAAAAAAACTGTAACAAAGCAAGTTATTAGTTGTAAAGTATATAACGTGTAATTTGTTTACCATTGCATAGGTAGTAAAACATACTTCTTATATGATATAATATTTAATAAATATTTATAACCTAACTAATTAAATGCTGTCAATTTGATATTAATATTTATCAAGTATCTATTTTAACACCATTGGAGATGCACTCCCTTCCATTTAGGAGGGGTTATTTCCAGTTTAAATAATTATAGTAGTTTATTGACTTTGAAAAGGATAATAATGTTAACTCCTATATCAAACTGTAGCAATGACGAAGTTATTGACAATGGTTTCCTGCTGCCATTATGATTATCGTTGCAGTGTCAGTTTGTTCGTAACAACATTTCTTCCCTTCATAAAAAATGGATTCCCCTCAATTTCAAACTCATAAAAATAGCTAACATTTTCATCTTTTATAAAATGTATATGTCTCAAAATATATTCTGGAAGTTTCACATTTTTTTGTTTAACAGTTACAAACTTATACAGGTGTTCCGAGACATTCGTACACCTTATATAATATGTACATATATTAAAAAACAAACAAAATATATATGTTGTTATTTGATGTTTATATGTTATTGTAAAGCAAACACCAATTTATTAATAGTAAAAATATATATTACGGTTATATTGTCCTAAAAATACAAAATATCTTCTATATCTAAAATCCCTTGAATAGATTATGTAACTTTGTTTAAATTTATACACTTAAAATATCTGCTAGTGAAGGATTATTACTGATGATTTATGTTAAAGTTGTAAATTGTGAAATGACGTTATATTGTTCTATGTTGTTAAGGTATTTTGAAATTTTTGTAAATCAAGCCATTAAACTATTTCCCAAACTTCAAACTAGTCAAACAATTCGTAAGCAACCGCTGAAAGTACAAACTTCTAAAAAACCCATATTTAATATTATTATTGAAGTGATGAAGTGATACTTAATTGTAGGATTTTGTTAAGCAAAACGTTGATTATACATTACAATTACATAATGGTCCATTATTATTCACAGTTTGCACAAATTAAATCAGTTTAGTTGGAATTAAGTTATGCCTGTTTACAATTTATCAATACAGTACTAAACAAAATTAACTACTTTTGAACTGCTATCACATGATAATCAGTAATTTTGAATGTTCAGCTCAGATTTTATTTTCATCTAGAATATTTAATGATCAGAATATACACATGTTTTCCCTTAGTAAATAATACGAGAATAAAATAATACCAGCCTTAATTTACTTCAAACAAATTTGTGTAGGTATATACCAACACCTTTAATCAGGTTTTTATAAATTATGGAAAACTGAATTGGTCTTTTTCTACACGATCTAAATTAATTCTCATTATCTTTGAGACATGATCAAGGATAGATCTGCAACAAACTAAGTTATTTCTTTTTACAGTATTTGTTTAATTGAGAAGAAGGAAGCGTATAAGTATTATAAAATAAAACTATTATTTACGTTCTATATATAAATTGACATACTTGATACTTCCCGGTATGATGTACTAAGTACACAAACCGTCCATGTACCTTCACTATGCTAAGAGGATTACCTCTAGAGTCACAAAGCACTAGGACAAACTTGCTTTATTAGATTAACTAAACTGAATTCACCGAGCTTTTATTTCACGTTTAATTCACTACAAATTGCCACGGAATGTCTTACTGGATACCTAGAGGGCTTTTACAGTAAATACCATACTCCCGGTTTTATTAATAATTACCGGACAGCTGTAAAAAATAAAAAATATGATGATTGCATTAAATTTTTAGAAATATTCCACTAATTATGACTGTATAACATTTTCTTGTACAATTTTATAATGGCTATGAATGTTGTGTTATTAACTTTCAGAAAAAATAAATTTGTTTGAACGATCGATATTCTAAAAGCATTTTAGCATTTACGTTGTCAGTTTTTTTTTTATGAATGAATTTTACTTAGCCTATTTTCCAATAATATTACTTATTTTCAGTAATGGAATTACGTTTTTTATTCCAACACCTGATAATGTTATCACAGTAAATTGGCCAACAAGAGCACAATAAAAAAACGCTACCTATGTATAATCCAGTACTAAAGTTAAAGGTCTGTTTATCCAGTAATAACTGGGAACAGTACGTACTCGTATGCTATTTGATTAGGTTGTAGTGTATATTCTATCGAAATAAACGTATATGGCTTTAATATAATTTGCATATAAAGAGTAATAAAAATTCATTGTTTTTCGATATTCATATATTTTTACAAATCGTCACTTACTTTCATAAGTTCAGTTTAGGATTTACCAGTTCTTAAGGTAGCTAAAAACCGATAAAATATGTCATACTAACAAAATTTAAAATTATTTTGTTTTAATTGAATACAGTAAGCATTTTATAGTTTTTATTTAAAATAAATATCATGTGGGCAAACCTCGCAAATGTTAATATAATATTGTATTTTTATTAAATAAAAATTATGAATAATGGTACCTATGTTTTAAACTTTAGATAAAGATATATCATAAAAGTTTTGTAAAATTATTAGATAAAATGCTTGTTAAGGATTATAAACATAAAGTATTACATTTTGTATCAACCATTACAAGCTACTGATCCTTCCAAGTTGTCTGTTAGGAATATAAATAGAAATTACACAAAATTGCTCGAAGTTGCTGAACAAAACGTTTTAAAATGCTGTTATAAAAATGTTTGTAAAAGTTTACGCACCTACGAGTACTATGTGTTCAGATTAAAATTTGTATCAAGAAGTTTAACAATAGTTTGAATAAATTGTATTGAAATAATTGTCAAAGGTAAGTATTAACTTTCCACCCGTAATACTCCAGTTAACATTAACACACAGTTATGCTATGTTTCATTAGTTTGAAATTAATGCATTATATTGTTTCTATAATAAGACATTCGACATACAGAATTAAGGTGTGAAGTTAATTTACACCCGAAAGAATGAATCATTCAATATGTTATTGTTTGTGAAAGCTCGGTTTTGTCTGCAAAGTATTTGTCCATGTCTGTATATTTTAATTAAAACCTATTTGTTTGTTTAAGTATGAATATAAATTTAGTTTAAACAAAAACTACATAAATATTTGAATAAGTAGTATATTTCATAAACAGTAATGTGTTTTAACAATAAACTATGGACATAATTTACTATTGTGTGCTGTATAATTGAGTTTATGCCATTTTAAATGGTCAGCGAGCAATTATTCCACCTAGAATTGTAGAGAGCTTTTAAATGCACAGGTTCTAAGGAAAACATGTTTTACACTTTTGCTATGTTTCATTATTTTGAAATTAATTCATTAAATCGTTTCTACAATAAGACATTCGACGTACAGAATGAAGGTGTAAAGTTAATTAACACCCGAAAGAATTACAGTAATCATTCATTCATCATTACATCATTCATGAATCATTCATAGAAGTAATAAACTTCTAACGTACAGCCTATCTAGTTGTTATTGTGGCCGAGAGAATCATTTAAGGTTTTATCATCAAGAAATATAAAATAGCCTATCTAATTATTATTGTGGCCGAGAGAATCATTTAAGAATTTATCATCAAGAAATAGAAAACAAAAAATTAAAACAAAGCACCTGAAATAAAACACTTTCTTGGAATTTTCTAAATATACATTTAAAGTTTGATCTCGAAAAAAAAATAACAACTTTTTCATTAAACTCTCCTGGACTAATTCATATAGACGCTGTATTGGTTAAATTTGTATAAGCTTTGTTTAAAGTTAACTAGAAAAAAATAATTAATTTTATGAAACTGCTCACACGTGTGATACAACTTCTAAAAAATATATTCCTGTGTATAAAAAATCGTTGTATGAAATCGACATGAATAAGTTCAAAAACCAATTTGATTTACATATTTCTTCGAATAGTCCACTACAATTTAAAAGAAATTTAAACATCTTAGTCAAAATATATTAAAGTTTTTGTGAGATACAACTTTGTGCTTTTAAATAAAAAGAAACCGAATTTTCAAAGAAATTGAGCAGTTTTGTTACCATATAATGCACAATTATCGTAGTATACATTTGAACGATACGAGTGTGAAAACACATGAACTACTACAATATTAAAATAATATATTTAACTGTAGGATATTTCGTGAAATAATTTTACTTACCTTGTACTGAAGTTAGAAATATATTATTTTCAAATAAACTTGAGAAATTAGAGTTATACATGCACACCTGCAGGTAAATTAATGTACTGAATTAGTAACAATATTTTATAACAACGGGAAAACATTATGGATGGGGAGTAGTGAAAATCCACACATTATTTAAAGCAACACATTTTTTCCTTGAAGTAAGCCCTTTTAACGATACCTCAAGTAATGAGATTTCCAGGTTTTTTATTTTCTGCTATATACGCCAAATTAAGAATTTTACTACTTTACTAATCTTCGATAACTTTGAACAATTTTTTTAGAAGTGGGTATAATACAAAAACTGTACGAATGGATCAGTTTAGGAATATGTATTTATTTTTTATGTTTTTTTTTATGGAACCACTCAAAATTCATAGTAGAAGAGCTATATATTTCAGATTATTTGAACATGTGCGCTTTAGCATGCTTTAAATAAAGCAATTTTACTGTAGTATATTTCTTAAAAGAATGATCATAAAAGTGTTCCTTTTTTCCTCTAAACGATAATATTTATCTGGCATACTTAAATCATCATTACTGTTATGAGTACATTAAAGAGGAGAAAAAAAGTTCTGGGTCTAAGCTGAAAACATTTCAGTATTTCAATATGTAATCATTTTAGTATTTTAATATATATATATATCATCATGCTCTAAAATCTATTTCTTGTAACAACTTAATATTTGAGAAATGTTTGTACAACCGCATAATCCTTTAAAATTTTCTGTTTTGCATATTTTTTAAATACGTGAGATTAATCACTTCAATTAATTAGTTACAGTTCTTATAAAATTACATAATTTTCTCTTATCGGAATTGTGTAAAAATGTCTATCCAGTTGATCCCAGACTTTACATAGTGTATATGCAAACTCAGGGAAACTAGGTCAACATGTTGATAGTGATTATGTAAAGGACAAAGGAAACTATGGAGGATCAAATAATAGTTTAAGATATCAGTTTGTAGTAACACATGCACAAGGAAGATATTCTAAACATAGTAATACTTACATAATCTTGGCAGGTAATAAGGACCATTAAAATAAACTCGAAGGTGTAGATTATGTAAATTATATGTTATCTATACACCTATTTTTTCAGTCTGTACAATTTCTTTTATTTTATTTAAAGTATATTGAATTAAAGCAACTAAGTACTGTAGTTAACACACTTTACAAAATATTACTCGTACCCAGTCTAAAATATACAAATTCATGAAAAAAAACATAAACACATTTTAGGATATATTATTTATGTATGAATTTTTTATGTTCCCCCTACCACCACCTACAAAAATTTCTAATCTTCATTGTTAAACACTTTCATAATATATTTTAAATCCGTCCAATAATAAACAATTACCACCAAATAAAAAAGTAATATTATAATGTTTTAATCTTTTTTGCTATACAAATAAAATACTAATCAAACATAATTTAGTTTTATTATTACTCGTATTATGTTTATCACAAAGCCAAAGATGAAAAGAGAAAGGAAGTGCCATTAAGATACAATATAACAACTAAAAGAAAGCGATACTAAATTCTTATAAGCGACAAAACAAAAACTGTAACACAAAATGTCGTAGTTTAAGAAACAAATAAATTATAGTTTTAATTTAGAATAGTGGCTGGTTTAGTTCCTGTGCCAAACTAAAACTTTCCCTACAGTTTCTTTGCATTGCGTGATGAACGGCGATTTAGTTTCTCAGTGACAGATCCAACGTGATAATTAAACATTTTTCTTTCCTTCCTAATGCATGCCATTATTTATAACTTTCTACAATTACACATATCTATTCTTATTACCCTAGTTTTTTTTATCAATAAAATGTTGCACATTATGTTTATGAATGCGTGCAAAGTCTCTGTTTATTTGTATTTATATTACTAATTTGTCCAACTATTCAGCAATGCAACATCAGGTAAATTAGCATTACAATCAGGTAAAACTACAAGAGTTGATTAAAAAGCAAAACGCCGTACTTGAATTACTGATATTTTCAACTGAAAATTATTACAAGTAAAATCATTTTTGACTTGAAAAATATTTAGTCTTACAAACTAAAGAGCAAAGATATGTCCACATACTTCCAAATTACGTATGTGGAGTGAATTACGGTAACTTCGACTCTGCCATATATAGCATCTTCATTTGAAAAGTAGTAAAAAAAGCCTAAAATATTGAAATAAAAATTAAAACTAAGCCTAAAAAGGTCTAATTTTGTTTTAAATGTTTAAAACTTAATTACAAAAATTTCAAGTAATGAAAGTTTTAACAAAGTAGAATTTAATTTATCAAACTTGTTCTTGTAGATTCAAAATCTACATTTCTAAAGCTAAAATTCTGTTTTATAAATTAATTTTTGTATCTAGGTTCCACTTTTGTAATTACGAGTAAAACCACAGAACAAATAAACAATTCCAAAGCCCGGAACTACAGCTTTTGATTTAGTTTTAAAATGTTGTGACTAACGCATAGACCACTCAACCCTTATCAAGAACAATGACCAATTTATCGAACATTGAAGTCAAACAAACACAGGTCATAAAACAGAGTTCCAACAACAATAACAGCAAATTGCTTTTGGCGTTTTGTCACATTCGAATTCTACATTTCATTCGAAATTTTACAAATAGTAATAATGTATTGTTGTCAACATTGATATGAATACTGTAGAATTTAGGAAAAACTAAACATTAACCAGTGAAAGTTGCTAAGGTAAAGTTGTAGTTATGTTTCGCCGGATTAGAATTGTTCATGTATAAATAAATAATTTACCGTATTATTTAAACAAACTATTCTGTAATGAGTTTTGAAATATCTTATAAAATATTACAATATTCTCTATCACATCAAACCTACTCTTATCTCGAACCACAATGCCCTTACGTAAGTAAGGTCGGGTCAACCCTTGAAAGGTAATACGAAGGTGAAGGTAAAGGCGACAAGTAAAGATTCTGAGTTTTGAAACACGAGATTATCTGTAAGATAATAAAACAGAAATTGCTATTTACATATCGCTAAACTTTACGCAAGCCAATTTATTAGATGTAAACCATACAACTTTAAGTATTGGTTTCAGCACTACATAAGTAGTTGGATACTTATCATATTAAATCTGTAAGGGGAGCCCTCCTACTTCGAGCGAAGTGATATAACGTAACCTGTATTTTGCTCCATGGATATTACTATAATTTTTACCTAACAATTTTCGTACGTTTTAAATTAAACTTGTATTTACGCTTCTATTTCTTTCACAAACCTTAACAACCCTTTAAAAAGAGAACATACAAAACGTGAATATTGGGTTTTCATTCTTCAGACATTATTCTAAAATGAATTACCAAAGTAGCTATACGAACGAATACATGTTTTAATTTAACAGGACTTCACTCTCGACCAACATTGCCATTTACATATGTCCTCTTTTAAATTTCTCCAAAATTCTACACATTTTGAATGTAGTAATACTAGTGATACAGTACCATTGTGGGACATTGTTTAAAAGATTGAATCACTACATATTATTTTTAACTCTGAGTAAAAAATTGTTTATTAAAAATTAAAAAAAAGTTGTGTACGTTTAGGTCAGCTATCTTGAAACATATCTAAGAAAATCCAAATATATATTTTCAAAAGGTTTGTTTTGTAATCACTTTTAAATTTAACAATCAGTATATGTTAACATTATATTTTTTTGTAAAACCTCCTATTGAGACACTAGGATTTAAACAATTCGGTAAATTCTTATGTACAAAAAGTTGATAATTGAAACCAACTTTCTAAATTGCTTCATTTTCAGAGGGTAGTTTTTTTTAAGTAAGAACTTTTTTGTAATAGTACATGGAAAACTTTGTCTATCAACTTTATATTATTTCAGGCTATAAAGTAAACATGTGGTTTGATTTTATTTTACAGCCGACATTCATAGGTGTAATATTCCATAACTGATTGATGTAACTTTGCGTAAATATTTGCAATTGAAGTATCTGCAAGTGAAGTTGATTATTATTGTCAGGTTATGTTATTAAAGTTCCACGTGGTATAAGTGATGTTCTACTAGTAGTTGTTTGACCTATATTTAGAAATTTATTTTCAAAATCTACTCATAATGAACAGACTTTATAACTGCACTTGCCTTTCCTCAACTATCAAACTAGTCAAACAATGTATAGAATAAACCTTTAAACTTCAACGAAACGATACAATTTAGTAAAGCTCATGTAAGGGCCATCAAGTTATCTGTGGGTGTTTCAACTTTAAACATAGTGCAGTTCACCTATTGTTCTGTGATTCTATATTGAACGTTATATAATTATTAGCGTAGGTTGTAGGATGATTAATAAAATAGCCATGTTGAATCTGAACTGTACTCCTTTTATTATACGAGGAATGCTGGTCACCTGGTTCCAGCAGTGTGACCAACCTATTAAAATATAATACATTCTATTAAATAAGCATGTAGGCCTATACAATAGTCAACAAGTGTAAAATATTAAATGATATTTTACTTCAATAACGTTAAATTTATAAACCAATATATTCCGGCAATCTTTAGTATTATAATTAATTACCTAATATTTATAAAAATTAGATAATTAAAAAAATCGAAATGAACTGATTAAAAAATTAGTTACACAAATTATATCCGCTATGGTAAAAATGTAATTTTTTGCGAATAGAGGACCATTTATTACAGAATCATAATATTTAGCACACAAATTTGTTCTTAGATAAAACCATGACATACAGTTTGTTAAATGTATATGGTATTTCCAATTCAGATACCTAATTATATAATATAACTGGTTAATTTATACAGTTAACAATAACACAAATAATATATTTCAGCAGCATGATACTGCCCTACTTTTTTCCTTTAGTAATCATGGCAGTATGTATTTAACGAGGGTATATAAATCACCCTTACTGTCCTATTGCCAACACTTGCAGGCATCCAGGGCATTATTTCTCTGGGGTTGGAAAGAACAGTAAGCAATTGCCCTAATAAGTCAAAGTAAAGAGACTTATTGTTATATTAAAACAAAATCTGTAACATTATATAACATGTAATGCGGTTTCAATTTAAGGAAATGTTTCGCCTGTTTAAATATGTTTTCTCTCTGTGAAAAAAATATAAAACAATGTACATGGGACATTCCTATGGTTCCTAGTTAGAAATAAACTTTAAACTAGACAATTATTTAAATTGAACACATATTATTTGAGATTAGCTATTAGTACAGAAATTCAATCGGGAGTTCTTTCAAATTCGAAGAAACGAATTTATCAAAATAGAATACTGTAATTAGTAGCGGAAACTATTTACATTTTTCATATCGTATCTTAAATGCGTTGTTCTAGTTACATGAATTTATAACAAATATAGCCGTTAAACAAGTCTAACTATTAACGTTGCTTTCAGGGAAAATATTTATGTCCACTTTCCTGACATACTATTAAAAAATAATTGAGTTGTCGAAGTACTGTATGCATAAATTTCGATTTCAAAAGACGTAACTAGATGTGAACCATTCACTCCCTCTCTACCGTCGACCATAACCTTAGTTATTCAAACAAGCATACATAAGAAGACGTAAGTAATATTCCCGCAGTAGGCCTACTATTAATTCGCCACTTTATAGGCTGCAGGTACATCCATTATCTTGTTTTTTTACATCATTGCTCATATCGTGAGCATTTATATAATATACCTTATTCACATTTACTTAATATAAAATACGTGAACCATTTTACCTTATATTAAACATGTTATGTTTATTTAGGATCTTATTTTTTTACAACACAATCATTTTAACATTTTCTTTTTGTAAGCTAAAATTTTATGAAACGTGCACATATAAAACAAATTATTTGTATATCTATGTTCTTAATTTACCTTACTCAGATAGCTTATCAAAATTAAATCAAAAGCAAAAAAATACACTGAGGTTATTTTGATTTGTTTTAAATTGTATGTTTCGTCACATATACAAAAAAAAATCCACCACACCCATTAGAACATTTTACCTCTTCATTTTTCATTTGGGGTACAACTTTTGTTTAATGTCAAATAACTAGTTTTCTGT
This sequence comes from Philaenus spumarius, assembly GCA_018207615.1. Taxonomy (NCBI): domain Eukaryota; kingdom Metazoa; phylum Arthropoda; class Insecta; order Hemiptera; family Aphrophoridae; genus Philaenus; species Philaenus spumarius. Next base: position 35,678 of record JAGFPH010000318.1, read on the forward strand.
TGCCCTTATCAACAAAACGTAAGTACTTTTCATTTTTCATTAACATTTACAGCCAAATAAAACAGCGAAATGTAAAGATTTTTATTCAAACTTACACTAGTTTGTTATACCCATTTTCTATCAACTTTAGCATAAACTACAAAAGGCTAAACATTACCAGAGGAAAATCTATTATTTAGTAGTAGCTTTGGCGGGAGTATCATCAAGGAAGGCTATTTGGGACACCCTGCTGATGGAGGTAGGATGACATAGTTTGAGAATTATAAATGCTTCACACAAATGTTTCAATACATATATACTTATTATTTGCATTTTGTTAATCATTAGATATTGATAATTTTGTTTAATAATATAGTTACTGCATAATGTTTTGTTTGTCACAGTACAACTAACAATAAACTGAATATATTAAAATACTTTATATCATAAAACACAGTACAAGGAAAAACTGTAAAAAATGTATCGATTCAATTAAGCTAGAAATTAATTTGTATGGAGATCATTAGTGACTACGTAGTGGAAACTTTCTTACAAAAATAACCGAAATTGTTTGAACCATCTCTTAGAAAGTATCTTGTCTATTATATTGTCATCCCAGAGATGATTCATCATTAGTGATTTAATGTCTTCTTTCTCGATATTATTATTAAGAACATGTTTGTATTATTTATTATTTTATTTACCATGACATAGTAATACTTACTATGGTATTATAGTTATACTTACTACGGTATTATCAGGTAAATAATGAAACGTATTATTTAAATACACGAACTGGTGACATTAATTAAAATTATAACTACGTTTAAGACTATATTGGTTTATTATTTATTGTCTTTTTATTCGTAGTTAGTGTATTTTTTAAATACCCGTAATGCCATTAATAATCAATGTATCCTTACTTATTATTTGTCATAGAATTTTTTTTAAATACTGGAATAAATCTGTTGCACATACTCTGACTGTAATTTGTATTTCTTCACACTAAAAATAAAAAAGCTCAAGTGGAAGGAGCATTTGAAAAGAAAAAAGAAGAGTTGAACATCAAATATCGAAATCTTTACTGGTTACTCGGACGTAACTCCGGACTGTCAATTGAAAATAAAATCTTGCTTTATAAGCAAATATTGAAGCCACTGTGGACTTATGGCATACAATTATGGGGATGTACAAAGAACACAAATGCTCAGATGATCCAACAATTCCGGAACAAAGTACTGCGAGGAGTAGTCGACGCTCCATGGTCCGTATGGAATAAAGATCTCCATCGTGACCTGCGAATTGGTCTCGTAACGGAGGAGATGAAGAGGTATGCATCCGGACATGACATGCGATTGCGGAAGCATGTAAATCCTAAAATGCTAAGTGTACTGGATGTAGGCGATGACATCAGTCGTCTTAGCAGAAAGAAAGCCACATAATCTGATGGCGTAATGAAGCGGAGAGTTTTTACTTTTTTTAATTCTCTCACACACAGGGAACTATTGTAAGAAAAGAAAACCGTTTTTCGGTCTGGTGGGCTGGTTATGATAACCGGATGTGTTTTTAGTGGGTACAAATCCCACACTACCATTGCGTCAATGATGTCTTTTTGAAAATTTTCACCTCCAGTGGAAAAAAATTAAAATTAAAAATAATATGTTTTTTTAAATCATAAAAAATCTTTCACAGTAGGCCTAGTTACATATGTGTAATATCGTACGGCCTAATATGTAAAGAATTAACAATACTTATTGTCCAATGAATTATAATAAATAAATTGTATACTGTTATATTATGTATTATTGAAATAAGAGTGACTAACAAGTAAATTACTGTAAAATTTCATCCTAGAATAAGCTATATTATTTGATCGGTCATTATAATTTGTTTTATGAGTATTACTTTTACAGTTTGTTTTTGCAGTCGCAAATCGGTTTGTATATGTGGTGTAGGAGCACTAATTGTATAGTGTTCTTCTTTCTACGATTCTGGTTCTTATAGGAATTATGAATAACGAGAAGTTAAAATGATAGACGGAATAGTTGGAAATAAAGGGAAGTCGAAGAAAATATCACCCTGGCGAAGGTTACTGGAACACCATCTTATAACTGAGACACAGTCATTAAATTTTAGTTTCTTAATACCACTTCCACTTGTACTCGTAAAACCTAAGATACTGGTCTCAAACAAATAATAAACCAGCATCTATAAACAGCCCAAATATTCACCAAGATATTCTCCCATTTTCTTCCATTACTTTTAATACTAACAAACATTAATGTATCTATAGAATTAAAAAATAGGTTCCAAAATTATTGTAAAAAAAGGTTAAGCACTACTAAATCTCCAACGAATAAAACTGAACATAAATTTGTTCTTTCTTTCCACCATTCTATTATTCGAAGCTAGTATTCCAGCTTTAATAATTACTCTTATTAGGTAAGAATTATTGTATTTGACAAAAACGATTGTATAATGTACGATTTGGGTTCTATTTATAATATAGGGGTGAATATTAAAAACGAATCGTACATTTAAATTTGCAACTAATTTATAACCTACTATTATCGTTCGTATGAAATCAGCAGTCATACCAATATTCAATGTTTTTTTTTATAATTATAGTAGAAATATTATAAAATTCGGTACACGAACATATTCATTACTCCAAATACATAAATATAGAATTTTATTGTCTTTGTACTTATTGTGTACAATGTAGGACAGTTATCGACCTAGCATACATTAGAACTGAAACTACTAAAAACAACGAGCGTATGTATTTCCCGAGACAACGCCATTCCGTGCTATTGCCAACTCTTGCAGTTATCTCTGGCATTAAAACTGCCATATTTCTGTAGTCAATGTAATTACAAAGAAGAACAAATAATGTTTATTTTTTAGTTTGTATTTATTCGTCCAGAGAATAATTCAAATCATAGAATATTGGTCGTAAATATGGACTGTGGATAACGCCAATATTTATTTATTTCTTTATTAAAAATATTCTGTAGCCTTAGGCGTTTACCATTTCGTGTAATATAACTAGATCAATATTTAAATGTACAAAATAATGTAAACAGATTTATAATTTTACGTTTGTAAAGTTAAATTGTTGAACCAAACTTAGTAAGCATACGCATTATGTTTCCTGGAAACCATTTTCAACCGCCCTACTGCTGTCATATTGAGTATATAGAACATAGTATAATAATATGTTCTTTAAAACTTTTTTGTAACGCGAATATAACTGAAGGTACTTATTTGATAAACTTATTGTACAATTAAGAATACTATATTACCTGATCGAAAATTTCATAAGGTATGAGTACTTACCTGATTGAATATGTATTTAATTTAGTTCATTAAGTGTATTTATTTACATGTTTTATAAATAACAGTTTATAACGATTTATAATTCTTTATGCTGGTTTAATTTGATTGTTTTGCTTGATAGATTACAGTTGCATATAGAAAGAAAGAAAACAATCTAACTAACAGCTGTCATGCTGTTGTTAAATAGGTTTTCAATAGATGGAGCCTTTCATTAAGAATTATTTGAACTTTCATATGAAAGTTTTTTATATCAATTTTGTTAACGAAAACGTTAGTTTTAAGCTATTTGTCTATTTTCCGTCGTTGAATACGAACCGATCGTTATAAAGTAAGTATGTGTGCCTTATAACCTTTGTAAACATGTTTATGTATACTTGTGTAAACGTGACTTGTTGTATATTTGTACATGTGAACTGTAATCACCATTGGTTTTAAACATTAAAGAGCTCCATATTTAACGATTTCAACACATATCAAAAACACTTTATATGATCTGATGATGGCCTCATGCGGCTCGAAACTGGCGTAATCAAATAAAATAAACAGTGAAGTGGATTGGTGTGACGTACTGGAAAAAAAAGTTAAAAAAATATAATCTAAATATTCGTTAATCAATAGGCTACAAAAAGATTTACTTTTTTATTCAAAGTTGTTTAAGTGTGTTGCTGATTGCAGAGATCTAATTGCATTTACAATGGCATAAGATGTTAATATGTATAGACGAATAAATTAACTGCTTTCCAAAACAATTATACTTTTCATGTACATTTTCTGAAAAATTATTATAATACTTTGATGCTCATAAATTTGGATTTTCTCATTAAATTTTTTTCTTCTCGAAATTTAACAATTATTTTGGTAAACCGGACCTTTTTACCTTTGAATTCTGCGTTAGAACTACTGTATATATTAACTAATTCTAGTGTGTTTTACTATCTAATAATTTAAAACTCATGTGACATAGTTTGAATTTGCAGAACTATTCATATAACAGTTTCAAATCATACAGTAAAACTATTGTTATTATTATAATATCGTATAACGAATGGCTTGCCTATAATATGTTATTATTAGTTTACTTATACTTTGATAGCTTTAATTTTATCTAATGGTTTATGTATATACGAGTATGTATAACACTAAAATAATAACACACTATAAAAATAAAAGTCTTAAGTTTCATTATTCGATATGAAGATAACTTGAAAACGTTCTTCTTATTTGATTATTTTTTGTTCCATAACTTAAACACCATGAAACTTTCAAACTTAACTCTACAATAACCAACAAACAATAGTAATGGTAAATATTGGAACTAACTTCCAATTTCTATTTAAGTACACGCTGAGCAAATATTTATCCATTAAGTTCAGCCAATAGTTCAACATAAACATGTCAAAGCAACTATTGTTTCAGCACTCACATCAACGTGCGAGACTATGTTAATATTCTCTGAAAATAACAATAAATGGCTTCAGTGGTAATGAAGCAGAAAATGTCATACAGTAATGGTACTTAAACAAAATGGTAAATACAGTTAAACAACGAACAGAAATTATTTGCTGTACGAAACCAACGTACTAATGCGTGCATGACAAACATTTTGCTGAAGTAATTTTAATGATCAAACTAATTAATTTCCATCTAATGCGTATTACTGGTTTGTAGTTCCGTTGATGTAAATGCTCAGCAAGGGTTCTTCGAAAAATATTATTTAGCGTTTTAAAAAATTATTTCCACATCACGGCAAAATAATGTGACTTGAACGTAAATATCAAACAAATAAACAAGAGAATAATGGTTTTTTTTAACGATGAGCTAACTTTCACAGCGGCTTTGGGTTGATGCTAAAATGAGACCATATAGATAAGCATTATATATTTGGACTTCATTTCTTAAAAAAGTAGAAGGAAAAGTCACTTCTGAAAATTACATAGATATCAGTATATTAATAAGGAATTGGCAGTGGTAAATTCGACTTTCGCTGATATTTGGTACTATACATAACAATAAAAGGATGTAAATTAATTGCATAGTAAATATTTTGTAACTAAAATCATATTTTTAAATTCCGCATACATTTAGTCTGCAAATCCAATGAGAAAATGTATCCTCGATCTTTTCCTGTTTATAACAGCTTGATCATTTTCTTTGACCTAGTGTCTTTCTATTTATAGAGTATTAAAATAGACATTGTTACTCTCGATTCAACGTTCACCGTGCAGTACAGGTCTTACGGGAGAATAGACATGCTACTATCATCACGTTTATTGTCATGCGGGTTGCGTCAACTGACCGAGCATTGCATGGGAGTTGATGATTTTTAGTTGGCTAGTACAGCTGAGACTGTCGTAGCTATGTACCCTTATGGGCGCTATGTACTGCACGGTGAACGTGGAATCCCGTGTAGAAAAGATAATTTAAGAGGTTTCGCAAAATAGTATTCTGATATATTATTGCAGTCCTAATAATACTTGCAGGTTTTGCACTCAAAATACGAAGATAACTTTCTGTTTATAATGTTACTTCTTCAAAATCAATATCAATTTTGTTTAAAATAAATTACATTGGTGAGGAAATACAACATTTTATTTATTTAATTTGCTTAATTTTCATAATATTATTGATTCATTTTAGTTTTGTGTCTGGTTTACTTATATTCTATTGATTTGAAAAGCTTTAATAATTGAAGTTAATTACGTTTAAAGTGTATAACTGTTCAAGAATTTAAGTTTTTATAATACACTGTATCTGTGACTAGTTATTTAACTGCCTGTTTTTATAATTTTTGTTTTATTTCACCTTAAAATGTTTTCAAGGAACCTTACTACAGAGATGAGGTAACCTTTGCTGTTGAGGTAGCCTATCTTATCATTATGCAGACAGTTGTTTTTGCTAATCTTTCTTGGAATCTATTATACTTAATGACTCGCTCGAGTTGCTAATTTATTTCCTAAATGTAGTTACTCTCGCAGAGTGTAAACTTAAAACTTTGCCCAGTTTAACTGATTAGAAAACTGTTCTACTTATGTTCACTAAATATTATATTGATTTATATTGTATTCAAATTGTTTTATATTGTCTAAATTATTTTAATTTAATTTAGTACATTTATAAAAATTGATAAGTCCTTAAAGTTTTCTTATACATTTTCGGCCTACTTTAAATACCCTATTATACTTGTCAGTAGCATTTTTATAAAAACAGATGTAAATGTTACTTAATTATGTTGTATCACTTTAGTATTCAAACATTAATAGTGCAATAAATACCACTTGAGTAAAAATATCGAATTCAGTGAGTTGATCCAACCTTAATAATACTGGCCTCTGATATTACATTGATAAAGCGCTCGAGTGCGACTATAATATCGCTTGTACATACTTTCGTTTTTACTAATGCCGGTCTTATTTTTAGTTTCCGTACTGTGCGTATGACATTTAAATTTGCAGAAAGCTCCAATGTATAGTTAATAGGTAGCAAAAATTTGGCCTGACGTTTTACTGTATCAAGTGACTCGCCTGAAAATCATGTTTTTGTCTTGTTTATAAGCAAATACATTTAATAATTTAAAATTGTTGTCGCTTACAAATTATAATTTAGAGGTTGATGGACGATTTCCAGCGAATTATAAAAAAATTATCTTCAAAATTAGATGAAAGATAAGTTATATTGAAGAAGACTGTGTTGGACTGTTTTGTCCTGGTATTGCACTCCCTTAACTACTTGTGCTTCTCCTAAATGAGTTAGCAAGTGATCCTCTTTTATATTAATTCCATATAATATATGTAACGGTCCAGGCAATCCACGTGACGAGAGACCTTTGGATTGCGTTTTGTCTTAACATCGAATCTCAGGACCAGGACTCATTAAACAAAACATTATAATTGGACAGCGTGACACATGACTACATAAAGTTAAGAACTTTAAAGTTTTACCTTTAATACGCCGACTATTTATCTCTTCACACTATTTGTATTCACATTTAATTGAAAGCTTACCTTTAAAATTCCAAATCATTCAAACAAGTTCCTATGACAAATAAAATATTTTATTTGCCAACATACATTACATAAACAAATTTGAAAGGTACATTTTATGTTTACAGTTTTATCGTTCTACACATAGGTTTACGGCAGTTTTTGTAGTTCCTTTCCTGAAAAGGAAAACCTGAACCCTTAAAGGGTTAATCGTTTGTCAGTCTGTTTACACAATCTTTTTTTTTTTTGAGAAAATAAAGGCCTTACCACCATGTATTCCAACGGTCAAAAATTTTATTAAATTATGTAAAACAATTTATTTTCAAACATGGGGTTTAATTAATGTGAAAGACAATTTTAGTTTAGGTTATTTTTGAATTGCAAGGATCTCCTAGTTCAACAAACTGAGTAAAGCACAAAAGAATACAACAAAGAACCATTGACATTTTGTTATGCGTTGTTTTTCACAGGAAAGATATAAACTATTAATACAAATGGCCGACATCATTTACTCTGCTGTTAATAAAACAAATCGTTAGTTTTCAGGATGACTAACAAAGATAAAAATAATAAATGTTTTCACGTCATTATCTACAATCATTTCACTGACCCAGTTGTACTAGTTACTTATGAGCGGATGTATATTTTACAGGACGGAATGGATCACGGGAACACTGCACTATTGCCAAGACTCGGTGCTGCTATCTACAGTCGTAATTTAAACCTTTACGTTGCATCTGATGGAAAACTGTTTCAAACAAGGATAAACGATAAGTTGTGTCTTTTCACTGATTAAATTTAAATCAACGGAACAAACAACGATATCAAAACAAACAAATATTGTCCACCATTTCGTCGTGAATGTATGCTATAGTATTTTGTTTATGTATTAAATTTATTTTCGCAGTTACTTTCTCGGGTAATATTAAATTAATAGTGTGAAACGGTTTAATATGCAATAATGTAAGGGAATGGCAATTTTTAAATATTGAAGTCGGGCAGTATACCAGTAAGTTATATTGGAATAGTGATGTGCTTGAGGACAGGAGGACTGGAAAATGCAAGGTCAGAATAAAACTGACTGGAAACTATTAGGTTAGGTTAGGTTATGTTTCCTGAACTTTATTTTTAGTTTTTAATATAAAATAAAAATTTTTGTTGTTGAAAACTATTATGTTTACAGGATTCAAAGTAAGTATTTGTTTTTCAATAATATAATGAAGGCAAACTAAAATTAGTTATAATACGGATATTTAAACTGTTGAATTGAACTGCACTCATTCATGACACAGGTTTTAGTTATCAACTGACTGACGCACTTGGATTGGAAGATCCGTGAAGATGTCAACATCGTAGTTTAGGAGATGTGATGAAGGTATATCAATTGGGCAAAGAACCTTTGAGAACGAAAAGTGGTTCAGTAAACTATCTAATCTTCTAATCTGTAAGAAAACGATTACACTAGAAATTAATAAAACTATCAAGACTGAAAATATATCTTATTTCTTCAATGTTAATCTTCTGAAATCACCCCCCTATTTATAAATTTAAGTCAAATTCTTCAAGACTCTTGTTAGGCCTATAGGTCGAAAGTGTGTACTATGCCAGTTAATGGTTTATATTATTTTACATATATAATAGTACAAATTTATTCTTTATATATATTTGAGAGGGTAATGTGAGGTTTAATGATCCATTATGGTATGATTAGTGCAAGTATGATTAGTCTGGTATGATTAGTATAGATAGTTAAAGATTGAATAGGCCAACATGTTACATTAGAAAATCGAAGAAAATTGGAGACATAGAACTCTAAGGAAAAGATAAAAACACGTTGCAGAGGATACTACTTAAATAAATTGCAGTTTATTAATGTTAAAACGTGAACATTAATGCCCTTTGATTTATTATATCGTTTCCCATGAGAGCAACTTTGTACTAATTTACCCTAGGAAATTAATTACAACATAGCCTACTGTTGAACCTAAGCTGTAATAATTATCTGGACAGATTATTTCAAATTTTCCTTTCAGTTATTTGGCAAAATTTAGACTTGCCACATTGAATCAAAATCGGTCCATTGGTTTAATCGGTAGGTCATTCGATGGAGACACAAAAACACAAATCTTAATTTCGCGATTGTTTTTTGTAGTTTGTTTTTTCTAGTTTGCTGTAGATATTGATAAACGCATCAACTTTTCTATGTAAAAATATACAGTGGTAAAAGTTGTAAAGCAAACTACAAACGCCAATGCGTCTACGTAAACTGCTACTGTTGGATAGCAGTATCGATATAATTTAAAAACAAGTTTCGTTTCATTTCTAATGAATGGAACGAAAATCTAGAACAAACTTTTAACACGATAGGGCACTTTATCAAATTGACAAACTGTAATCAAAGTTTCATAAATCATAACTTCACTTAATGATCTTATTATAAGTGGAATTACGATCAATACAAGGGATTTTTTTTTGCCTTAGTACTAGAAAAAATACTCAAATGTATTTTCATTTGATTTATAACATACGCATACCATTTTTATTGGTATTACTAATAAGATCCCGTGCAGAATAATTTGATACGCATGAGGAAAAAATAACTCAAAATATTAGATTTAATGTGTTATAGAACTAATGTAAGATCTATGAGGTTAAAAGTCGTTGAAAAATTTTTTTTACAATATGTTTTGTATAATATTTCGTTCTCTAGAAGAAACTGCTTGGACCTAAAAACAACAAACTATATCTAACTGGGTACATGCCGTTATTAGTTTTCAACCTGGTAAATTTACAAATTCTACAATTAAACATTTTACTCAAAGACCTGAAATAAAGTTTCGAAAACAAAACAAAAGTGCAAAGGCCTACTTAAATCAAAGAGTTTAACCCTAAATATTTTAAATGCAGTAATTTAGGGAAAACTACATTGTTCACTTTCAGTAGTAGGCGTATACATATTTGCAATTTAACAGAAGCTCAAACTTGTTTGATGCTATTATTAAAAATAGTAATAACTAATACCAATAGCCCAAGATGATGATAGTTAAAAAACCCTTTTATGTTTGTATGAGTAAGTTCTATTTCAGTCTGTCAAGAATGAAGTGAGTATGTTGTTTACAATTTCAATCCGTTCACCTTCGTAAAAAACCCCTGTCTCTTATCTTCAGCCTGCCACCTTTTCTAAAAATCTTAAGTTACATATTTAAATGAATCATTAAGTTCCAAGTGTTGCAAAATAAATCTAAACTATGTATAATCTCCTGCAGACCGGCTGCCGTCGGAAACACGAGAACACTGTCATCTGCATACAATAAAACATTTATCAGATTACTCCCTAAATTGCAGCCCTCATCACAAAAATCCAGTAAATCATTGAGAAAATAACAAAGGACTCAAAACGTACCCTTGCCTCAAACCTAAACTTGTATCAAACAAACTAGTGACACCAACTCTACACCACACTCCTGCTTTAGTCCCATCGTACAACTTTTAATCTCTTAACATATTTGTGGAGAAACCTAAACACGATAATTTAAAGGACACTGCTCGTCTGTAAATAGACAAATCCACAAAAAACAATACATATTATAACTTTTTTATTTCTTAAACAAAAACTAATCACGCTAAATATAATATTATCTACGGTAGAATATCCTTTTCTAAACCCGCCCTGATATTCGTTTATTATTTTCCGTTCAATTAGCAAGTCATTCATCTGATTTAGCAGTAAACTATCAAATATTTTCGCTATTGCATCAATTTTCAACACAATTGATTCTCCTTTTTTGTGGAGTGGAAAATTATAGATTTCTTGAAACTGTCTGGGTTAATCCTCTTCTTATAAATTACGTTAAATCCCTAATAAACTCGTGCAAAACTCATTTCAATCGTATTTAAAGTATGCTTATGGAACCCTGCCCAAGCCTGGGATTTTCCGTCTTTCAGATTGGACAACTCTACTTTCAAGTTACTTAAGGAAAATTCAACATTCAGAAAAACGTCTTCAAAAATGGTTCAGCGTAGAAAAATCTAACAGCTAACCGTCATGGCTCTAACAGAGCCTTAAAGTGCCGAACCCTTAACTTCGCCCTTACATTTGAAACACAATTTGTATGCTTGTTCCTAAAACTGTTAATAGCTCTGCATACCTTTTACCATCCCTAGATTGGCACAAATCATTAAAAATATTATTATAATAAATTTTCTGTTTACCAAAACATAATGCCTTATAATACTTGCTGGCTTCAAAGTACGCCATTTTAACTTGTGAGGAGTTTGAAGACGTAAACATTTAATAATCTAAAAACTCGACGCCTTGCAGTCAAACTTTCAAAGTCGAACCACGGTTGTTTTTTATTAAGATGATGGTTGTTTCCTGAAGTCTAGCATAAACAAGCTTCTTTAAATATAGTCGGACATATTTTTTTACATTGCCTTGGCTAATATATGTTATATTAAAAGACTCAAGAGTTTCAGTAATTCTTGCCTCATAGTAAACTATACCATTATGCCATAACAGTAGGATAAATCAACAAAAATATCTGGCATTAACAAAACAAATAATTCCTTATTATTAACAAAATGTTTGAGAAATAATCGTCGTAATTTTATTAATTGGTAATTATCAATAAATTCACAAATTTGAATCTACATTACATAAGATTCACTACTTTAATTGTCTCTATTGACATTTACTAACTAATATTATATGCAACAATAAACCACTGTATACGCATATACTCCTAAAGGTCTAGGAAATAAAACAAAAGTTTCCCAACATTTTATTGAAACAACAAACCCAGAAACAAGATTCCCTCTACACAACTTTCATTAATTAAATGAAAATGCTGATTATTGGATTGGCTTTCCGTGTCTTTGTCCTACAAGTATATCCTTTTATCTGCAGCCAAGCACTCTGTCCGTTACGATATCACTATCTTCTCATTCTGTTGGGGACAATAACCCACCCCATGATTCCTTTTAATGGAGGGCGTGCATTTTCCGAGAGACGACAACCATCTTGAATTCCTCGTTAATAAGAGCAATGTTACTAGCACGTTTACTGAAAAGTTTCGGGAGACAGTAAATCTTAGGGTATACTCCAAAGTAAATATAGTAGAATTCATTATGTATTTGTTCTATTTATGTACAATTCTTTGCTAATTTTTTTACTTCTATTTATAAAATGTTAAATTATGAGTAAATGTGGTGTAAACTTACACATACTTATATGAAACTTTAATTTAGCTTTATGATCCACTAATTTGTCTACGACAGTATTATATTATACAGTTTTAATTATATTAAGCAAGCAACCGCTTATAATGGGTAAAGTAAACAAAATAAAAGTTACTATCTAATAAAGTAGGAAACAAACAACAGTTAAATATATTGTACAGTACATATATCAAAATAAAACATGACTGAAAAACTATCCCACAAATATTTTACTCATACAATACTATAAAAACTTATAATTTCAAAGCTTCAATAATTTAAGAGGAATTATGTGCTTTTAAAAATGAATAATTTAATAAAACAAAATAATCAGGTAAAGAATTATAATAGTCCTTCCATTTCTTCTACGACTACTTCTCACATCTCTCCAAGAACCTAACCTAAACAATCGATAAATAAACTAAATAAAAAAGAAACAACAGACAGAAAATATTTCTTAAAAACTAGGGTTGGAAATAAGATAATTTTAATTTTGATTTTTATCTGAATAAAAATGATAGAAACTTATGATGTGTGATACTAGCATGTCAAATATGGAGTTATTTAGTTAATGTATAACCTTTTAAAATTGATTACGTTCAGATAATTAGTAATAGTAGAATCAAACGGTAGGATATAAAATAATAACGCAGCACTACATAAATTATTTTTTATAATTACTGTAACTATAATTAGTTTACAATTAATTAACTTCATATTGTTTGTACAAAAAATTTCCTACTCAATAAAATATATATGACGTTAATTTATGTTTAACACCTCTCTGAAGCTACAAATTGTGAATCTTAAATTAACACCAACAGTTTAACTGAATATAATAAAAGAAGCATCAAACCTTTGAGAGTAATTCCAATGATATACAGTATAGTTGGTAAATTCGAGTCAGACAATATTAACATAGTTTAGCATGTTGAGGCTTTAGATGCAGAAACTATACTTACTTTGATATGTATATATATGCACAACTATTGGTGGTATTTAATGGATCAATATCTGCTCAACATGTTCTGCAACAGACTTAGTAAGTTAGTTCCAATATTTACCCATAGTATCGTGTTTGGTAGTTGTTATTGTTTAAGTTAAAGGCCAATTATTATATTTATCATATAACATTGAAATATGATAAACCATAGGTATAAATATAACTCCTCACCCCAATAAAAGTTACAAACAATGCTATAAACAATAATTGCTTTGTTTTTATTTGGATCCGTTAAAAATGTTTTTACTGTAATTACTATTTTAAGACGGTTATTTGTCATCAACTTATCTATTATTGTTTATCTACCTGACTCGAGAAGATGCTAATATAAACTGTTACATATCTAAATGTTTGCATTTATTTACAGAATTTAATAAAACTTACTTTGTAAAAGAGACATAAAAATAACAAATGGATTAAAAAATAACACATTCTGTGCTTCAGTTATTTTGTCAGTTTTCAAATATTCCCAATAAAACAAATACTGCATTAAGTACTGATAACTTTGTTTATGCATAGTCCATTACAATGTCTCATTACTATAAACATTTAAAACGTCTGTATGGATATATGAGACATGTAATATAAGAAGCACTTGGTTCTATTATGAATTTATTTTAAAGTTTGGGTTAATAAGGAGTTTTGTTTTCCACTTTTAGCTGCATTCCCTCTATAATAGCAAACAATGATAGAGGCAGGGTATTTGTAAATTGCATGAACTTTTAGTTACAAATATGGAGGAATTTAAAAGAAACACTGTGTACGTAGGAAATAGTTTGTTATTAAATATAAATAAAATTTGTTAACTAACCTACGTAAAAATAAAAACAATGTAAGCGAAATGTTTTGGTTGTTTCTTAGAATTGAGTCAATGAGAAAATTCAGCAAATTGATCTTTTATGAGTATAAAGATAATTAACATTGTACACCTACACAACTCACTTAGTACTTATATTATAATGGATTTGAATCAGAATTTGTTTGCAGTTGGTGCTTCAGAATAAATTCAATATGAGTCGAAATCCAATATCAGCCGAATAAGAACATTTACTTGCTTCTCTAAAAGTAGGTGCAGAGCTTTCAAATGAAATGTGACATTAGCATGAATAAGAAAGGATAAATTACTGGAGGGATCCAAATAAAGGAGAATATACCTCTCTAAGACATGGAAAAGCAATCTAAACAACGACAGACTGTATGTAGAAGACTTAAAGGCAAGCCACAAGAGTAGTTTAGCTTTCTGAAATAAGTGTCAAATACACCTCCAAGAAAATCACTAGGTTTACTTATTTATTTATTATTGTTCCAGATTATACATTAGAAGATACCAGAAATATGCTCAGGTTTGCCAAAATAAATTTACACGTGCTTATGCCTACAATTTCTGTTAAAACATTTTTTTTATAAGTAATTGGCAATGACAAATAATGATAATATCATGGTTTTAGTAACGTTAAATAAAATAATTCCAAGAATGAGAGACGAATCAGGTACAGTCATATGTAAAAGTTGGATAAATATACCTGTAAACAAGCAAGCGCAATTTACCTGTTTTAAGGGCGTTACTACAAGTTATTGGCATGCGGTAAGTATAAATACTTTAAACATAAAAATATAAACACACACTGAAATGCACTGCAAATATTATGTAAATGAGTTTCCGCTAATTTATGTACTAAACTAAACTAAATTCAATAATATGTAGGACTTTTTTCATATTTAATTAATAAATGATAAATATAATATGCAAATACTGTTGACGTCTTTTATTATCGAAACTGCTGTAATAAACAAAGTAATTATTTTTATAGAAATCCTATATTGGTAAAGTTATAAGTGTTATATAATAATTTTATTAGTGTAGTAGTGCACTTCATGTTTAGGCCTACGTATAAGGTTTGTACACACGTTTACTGCCTAGTAGTCAATCACTCACCTCCTAAAAGCAACCGCGGATTTAACGGGTTCGAAAGTTCCTCCGTCAAGCCACACAATCAGTACTTTATGAGGTTGTCATAAAGTTATTAACCCTTAACTGGTACGACACATCTTTCACACGTAAATGGTACCATTGATGAATTTTCACCCATAAAATAGGAAAATTTAATTTAATTTGGAATAAATTAAATACAAATTTTCTTAAATTCAAATTCTTCTTTATTGGGATTATAGTCAATAACGTTTGACTCCATCCAAAACATAACTTTCAACATTATCTGTTTCAAAAACATCTCCTTCCTCAGAACCGCTATCTTGACTATCCCAGTCATCAAAAGTTTCATCTAATATTACTCTAGGTTAATTTATTTCCACTAACAATAAATATATCCATAATTGATCATAAATTAGTTTCACAATATAGTAAGCTCTAACAAGACTAAGCAACAACAAAAAAACAAAACAATGGGTACAAAACGTTAATAGTACAGTGGGTGAAATTTCACCCAAACTATTTCAAAATGGTGACTATGGGTACAATTTAATTTTACTAATAGCATTAGCAAGTATATACTGACTAGAAAGGGGCACTGCTGGAAAGACATAGTAGTACGCAGGTTTGCCCACCCATAGCAGGAACCAGTAAATTTTCACCCATGGAACCAGTTAAGGGTTAAGAATTAAGCACAGATCAGCACACTCGTTATACCCAAACACGGTCAAACATGGTTTATTTTTTGCCAAAATAATATTACTGTACGATTTTTATTCCAAAAGTCAATTTAGAAAAGCAGAAGCTTTTAAAAGAATATATTTAAGTATAACAAATAATTCGATCAAGTAGCTGAACCGCTAACGTAAGTTTAGCGAATTTCCAAAATTAAATTTATATGTTTTGGGTTTTCAATCAACAATTTGGAAAATTAGTCTACTTACGAAGGTTGCCTGCGTGTATGAAATATATTAGTAGAATTTGTTTGTACCTAAGCCTCCAGCTTCGACTCACGCGCTACTTCGTTCCACTCATAGCGGAAAAATCTCGCTTTGTGAGTTTGCAACTGAACCTTGCGGCCTCAGCTTGTGGACGTCTTCCCTTCGCTCGCAGCGTACTAACTCGGACGTTGGGTTTTGATTCAGAAGATGCCGTCCATACGTGGATTTGAACCGGTTAATTTTATGGTATATTACGTTTTGGTCATTTTGGGGGGAATCAGGCGAGCTACATGTAAAAAAACACAATGGGCAGAAAAATATCCTACATTTCTTTTTTTTAGATAAAATTATAAAAAGTTTCATTTATATATGAAAAATCTAAAAAAAACTGTGACTTTTGATCCAAAAAAGGTACTTTCAGTTTTGGATTTTTTTTTTTTTTGCTGACCAAGTGGAACGAATCAGACCCGTTAGTCGAAACAGGAGGTTTAGGTACACACAAATTCTACTAACATATTTCCGACATATATTCAGATATTCAGTACCTTCGTAAGTAGACCGATTTCCCAAATAAATTTTTCAAACCTTAAAAAATATAAATTTAATTTTAGAAATTCGCTCCACTCACGTCAGCGGTTCTGAGCAGTCGAATTATTATTGAATTATATTGGAATTTCATGAAGACCTATGTAACTTTTTTATACTACGAAATTATTATATTGCACAAACATTTTGGGAATTAGTAGTATTTTCATTACTGACCAAACCCATTTCCACAAATTCTTCTTTCAACTCAATTTAGCCTGTGCCAATTATCAACACTATAGTAATTCATATAAACAGGTGTTTATCTCTCTCCCCCCCCTACCCTCTCTTTCTTTCTCTCTGCCTGCCATTCTTCCCTGCCCTTTTTCGTTTCCCTCTTTTTTATTCCCGCTTTATTATTCCCTTGGACATCGTTACAAAACTAAGGGGTTTATATTAAAGGCACCAAAACGTAATAAAAAATATTGCTCACATAAATTGTTGGTAGTAGTGTTGAAATGGAGAAATTGCTCCTTGCTGTTCGAAAGGGAAACGTATAATAAACACTGCATTAAAACCATGCACTGAATTGTTCCTTATAGGGAATGCATAGTAGAGTCAAACTTTAATATGTTTATTATTTAATTAGTGAAGGAAAAAACGAATGTACAGGTATTTGACAAAAGGAAAGCTACTACATCGTAAACCATTGTTTCTTCATTAAACAAAACCAGGTAATACAAAAAAAATGTGTTTTTCAGCTAGCCACAAGTGCGCATACAATATATATATATGGGGCAAGTATCATATTTGTATTGTCCCACAGAAGGAGTTTCTATGATATAAAACTGATTAATAAAACAAATCTATAGGCATGATATTGGTTTCTTGCTTCAAAATAACTGGAGAAGTGCCAGTTTAAAAACTAAATTCAATTCCCTACAAACAATTTGTTTTTATTAAAAGAGAAAAATATTTGAATACAAAATCAATTGTTTTCTATATAGTATTACACATGTCAAACTATTGTCATTTTTAAAATGGCTGGGATACAACATTAATTCTTAGTTTACCGACAAAAACTAACATACTAAATAGCTTTTTGATTCTAAATCATAATAATTAAGTTATAATAATGCCTTCAAAAAAATCACAAAAATGACAGTTGAAATGTATTTTTACAAGGAATGACTGCCAGTCAGTGGAGTTTGTCTTAATACCAAAAAAGGTAATCTAATCTTACAATGGTTTTTAAATCAAAATACATAACAACGAACCATCAATAGTATATATACAAACAAAATATATTCCCTGGAATTCTTAATGGCTTACATAATATTTACAATTATTAAAACATTTCATGATTTTAGAAAATGTGTTAGAAAACATTTCTCGAAGCAGTTCCATTTCCCAAAATTAGGGATCAAATGTACGGCCGTGGTCACTTGAATCGATAAAGCAAACAATTTGAAACAAACATCTCTTCACATTTCATTGTTATTTCAGAAAGTGCGAACTAACATTACACCCCTTTCCCCTCTCTTCCCTTGTTCCGTTATCAGTTTCCATCCCTTTTACCCGGTCTTCCCTTTCACACAAAAATTACTGCTCCCTTGATACCAAGGGACTTATCTCAAAACGCCGTCACCAAATTGTGCAGAACAGCAGCCCTTAGGGTAAATATATATATAAAGTACTCAATTTTAACAAAGGCGACGTCATATCTTTTGATGAGTCGGGAGATATATAAGGATTTAATTTTATTCTTCTTCTTTTTCGAGACATGTGTTATTGCACAAATATCCGAGCATGTACAGTAAAGCAAATTCGGGTTCTTTGTGTTTACTTATTTAAACACACATCTAATCTTTGGGTTTTTAACAATTAACAGTACTCAAATAATATATTTCTTAAAAATACGTTATACTTAGGAAGGATTACAACGTTTAAATTTGTAAGTATAGTTTATCTTTGGTAAAATACAATTTCTATTAGTTAACAAAGATTTTTCCAATATTAAAATTAAATTTGTTAAATAATTAATGACTGAAGTTCTTATTTAATAAAATTATGTGTATATAATATATTGAAACTCCTTCTTTAACATCAATAATTGTATGACTCACACAAAATTATGCTTTAAAAAATATATATCACAAAATTATTTACTCCTTCACATGAAATGGTTATAGTACCACCTTATGAACGACCATTTTATGTTGGTAACAGCATGACAGCATTATCTCCAATATTTATTGCCATAGATTTTTTCTATGGGTAGTGTTTGTGGAATATCAATCTCCATAAAAATATTAATAGTTTTCCATTATGTAAATGACTGTTATTATAAAAACATTTTCAAATATCTGTACGAGTATATAATATAACTACTATAGATATATACGTGCAGCGAGAGAACGAATTAGTGTAGACACGTGATAGAATAAAACTTGAACACCAAATCTTACAAATAATATGTTTAGTAACTCACACTCGTTTCAACAAGATTGATCAGTCCGCGCATCAATGAAAATGGCCACATTATCGTCGAAACGCTCTTGAGATATTAAATATATTAGTTGTGAGATTTTTTGTTCAAGTTGTGTTATATCAAATTATTTTCTCACAAGTCAAGCTAAATAGTTATTTATTAATTAAAACACAATCGAAAGTGTGTTTTGTTTCAAACCTTTTTTAAAAATACTTTGACTAACCACATTTTTAGATTGTGATAGATAGTGTCAAAAAATTTAAATGCAGTTACTTTTTCATGAACACAAAGTGTATTATTAAAAATTGGAACACATAAAACCGGTGTTCCTTCATGTCCGGATTCCTTGTGTTATAATATTTACCGAAAATCAGTCTTCTAGCTTAATTCCAACATATATTTTAAAAAGTTTATTATATTTTTTGACTATTTCTATTCTAAAATTTCAGTACGATTTGTGCATAAGAATCGTATTTTAAGAAACTAGCATCCAGCTCAAAACAGAAGACGAAGGTATAAATGTCTACTTTTGTTTGTTTTTAATATGTTTTATATTTACAAATTCAATATTTCCTAGAAAAGCTTGAGAGGAAAATTTGTTATTTTTAACACGTGCTGTGGTGAGTAGGCTACTAACGCCGTTAGTAGTTTATATAATTGTATACTAATTCAGATATATATATATAATTACCTGAACATGATTGCTAATCGTAAACGGACCATTAAATAAATTACACATAAAAACAAATTTTTTATATTCAAATTGGAGAATTCATTTTGAAAAGCAAATAGTTCCATATTATTTTATAAATGTAATTCAATTGCCTTTGTGCTCAATTTTCTCTTAACACTATCATAAATTGTTAATGCATTCATAAACATTTTCCCAGTATTGATCAAAATTCAACTTGTAATAAAATCATTATTCGTCAAGTTATGATTTATGAAACTGTTTTTACAATTTGTCAATTTCATAAAGTGCCCTTTTGTGTTAAAAGTTTTTCCTAGAGTTTCGTTCCATTCATTAGAAAATTGTTTTTAGATTACATCGATACAGTTAACCAACAGTAACTTTTGTTTCAGAAAGCATGTTTAACAGAACAATGGTAATGTTAATAGTATACCTTCCTTTAAGTTTACATTTATACCTAACATTTATTATCAATTCTTTTCATTATAAAATCAACCGTTAGAAGTAAACCCTGCTTTCTGCCGTTCCATTTAACATTGATAAGTACAAATTTAGGTAATAAAATTATAAAAAACCCTACCCCCCATGTGCTTGACTAGTTGCGGTCTAATAGCCCCCTCCTCTTCCCCGCCCGTCCAATTATGTTCTCCTCCATTTCCCTCTTTAAATACAAATGCCAAGTGCTTCTTCTGTTGTCAAGAGTGACTGCGCCAAGCTTTTAAACGGAGACCAATTCACATGCGTATAGAAACGGCAATGACATTTACAGTAGTAAAGATGAAGTATAGGCAGTAAAAGCCTATTTATTTCATCAAGCGTATTGTCTTTAAAATTTCATAAAGTGTTTTACTATCTCTTTTCTGAGAAACTAAATTTGTTAAATGTATATGATAAGACTACTTGTCCCTACGCACGTACAACCTAAAACACAGAGTAGACTGTTATTTTTAATTTAATCTAAAATCAAATGATCTCCAGTTTTTATTATTTTTGGTCTATTTAAAAATAGTATAATATAAATGCAAATACATACTTTGCAAAATATAGGTAAAGAATAATAATCTGCATGTAAATTTAGTCAACATAAAAATAAATAAGAATTCGCAATACTTCACGCGACACTAGAACAGCAACAAATGTTTATGATCACATCTAATATTTTCTGAAATGACGAAATATTACTTGACTTTAAATTTGTGTAAGTTTATTTTATATTACCTTCAAAACACGAGGGATTTTTAGTGTCATAGGCCTATCTAACGACTAAAAAATAGAAAACTAAAACGTATGAAAAATACAATAATTTTCTTTATAATATATGTATATATATAATAGGCTAGTGATATTAAATGAAAGCAGTTAGGTCATTTTTTGGTATTGCTTCAATTAACTTTACCTTTTTCCCACTCGTATCATTGATTATTAGTTTTACTAAACGTTTGACTAATGATAAACTTAAGTGTGCTTATGGAGCATTGTCTAATAATGAAACCATTTTATTTACTAATGATTTCAGTTAGTTTAATTACTATGCAGTTAGGAACAACGTAGCATTTATTTTAATTTTGGATAGTTAAGAATTATTTAATGCACCAATATTTTAAATAAATTGAATCTGATTTGTAATATATTGTGTGTACAGGAATGCACTTACATAGATGACAGTTTAACATGATTGCAAATGCAATGTGTGCTTATTTTGTACTCCTGCCAAAGCTAGCTACAAACTGTGCAATAAGCAATAATCGTTTATCCCTGTACCTGCAAAGCCAGCAATAGTTTGTAATTAGTTTGAGTACTTTGTATATAAAACAGTATTAACGAACGACACCATAGTTTAGCTTATAAACATGTAATCTAGGTGGAAATTAGTTTATAAGGTTATTAACGCGTCAATATACACGTATAAAAGTAATGTTGACTTGTTCTTGTTTTACTTTAAGTTTTAATATTTGATCGGTTTTGCAAAGAGTCGAGAAAAACTTATATAACAACTATGATTTACCTCATTTAAAATCAATTATTTTACATAAACTTTATGTTTCATGACGTGCGAGCTTACAAAGTCAACTGCACAATAGTAAAGTTGCTGAAGGGAGAAAATGTGGAGAAAATATTTGAAAAGAATTACGAAGCTAAAATGTAATAAGTTTTGCTAAAGTAGTTGGCAAAATAGTAATGAAATTATTGACGTTTTATAAATTATTTCATAATATCTTAACAAACTGTTAATTTAAAACAAACTGAATGGAGGTAATACCATTACATGTCAAAAATGATCTATTAAATGTGGGGTTACCAACCCCTCATTATTCGTAAATTAATGAATTTTAATTTAAAAAAATTTGTTGTCAAGACATTAAATAAAAACATCCTTTGATATTATTTGTATTGAAAACTCTTATGGTGTTGCTGATTTTTTAGACAAAAATAAATGTTATATGGCCAAGTTTTTTAGTTGGTTTAGTTTAATCTGTATTATTGCTTCATGATACATCCGTACAATAAATACAGTACAAAAAAACTGATACTTAAACAAACTCAACTTATAATAAAACGAATTAAAACGAATCTCTAGCAAGTTTTGTTATACAACTATATTTTATTCTCTCACGTATAATATGATTTATTTTAGAAATGATTTAGTTATGCACTTTATCCTGTTGTACTAAGAGAAAATAAAAAATAAATCAATGTTCCATTTCATTTTATAAAGGATAACAAGGATAACCATTAAAAGCAATAATAAAAAGAGTAAATTCATACAAAATCTAACAAAAAATTATTAATATGTATTCATCTATAGGTCTGTCTAAATAAGAAGCGTAAGCATGCTTAATTTAAAAATTCTTTGTTCTAAAGTAATTACAAATATAATCACCCATATTGCTACTCTCAAAAAAAAAAATATGGGAAGTTTTAACTTGAAAGGCTATACATACTTTTTATTTTAAATAATATTGTATGTTATTCAAAATATAAATACAAAGTTAATTTAGATCAAGTCAGATTTACTAAAACTATATTTACGAAAACATAATTTATTTTCAATTTTTACAAAGATTAATAAAAGAAAATACCTTTTAACTCACTTGGCACTATACATAAAGCAAAACATACTTTGTTTACAAGCTTTATATGATCACATATAAAGGTAAATGTACATAACATTGTATACAAAACATAAATGTTACACAAAAAAAATTGTGTTTTTTTACTGTAAAATAAAGCAACATCGTTGTGAACAAATGTGTTTCAAAAAACAAAACTAATATTGTTAAATGTACAAGCACTTCACGCGTAAAATATAAGTTTTCCAGTTTAATTTACAATGCATACAGTCATTTTATATAATAATATTATTATTGATGTTGAAAAGTATTTTCCAGTTTTTTCTGCGTGTTGTGTCCATTTGAAACTAAATCAGAGTGTAAGCTGTAAAGAGGGATGTACACGGCGCCCTAGTCATTAGTGACAGCAAAGTCCGCAACATTTCGCAATTAGCCAGGATGAGTTGTTTTGACTCAAAACCCATTAGCAAATGACATCGCTATTTAGTTTCCGACAAGACAGAATAATACCGGGTTAAGTTATAAAATATTTAAATGACGCTCTGTCCACGTCGCACTTTATATGTAAAAGCAGTGCAATAATTGCTTCAAAATTCAAGCATAACCTACACAATGTAGGAAATTGTATAATGCTAACAGTTTTGTTCTCTGATATTCTGGAAGTATTTTTTTAGATTTAGTTTAAAGGCCAATAATAATTTATTAATAAAGCAACATTCAAACATTATACATTTTGTTTAATAGTTATACAATTTTAGAATGTGCATGTTGAAAAATATGTTTTCTTATATTTTTGCTACATATAAATAAGATGTACGAACGAAAAACTTGATCTGATTCGATTTGAATAGTCGATTATTTGAGATTTCTTAAATTTCTAGTGGGACTCTCGTATAAGAAAATACTTGTTTTCTTTTAATGCAATCGGTAGAATTTAAGAACATTTATAAGAGTTTGGCGTACTAGGACAACATCGTAAATCCGTGGGTGACAAAACAGTACAATTAAATTTTGTAAAATGTGTCCATACAGGTAGGTGGAATGACGACTGTCTTTACATATTCATATTTTTACCAATTAGTTCTGGTCAATTGAGAAACGTATATTTTCAGTGAATGAACTAGAAACTGGAGCGTGGTTTCAGTTGACTTTGGCCTAGGTCTAGCTTTTTAGGCTAATTAAACAATAACAACTATATTTTGTCATTTCAGGTAGCTTATTGTTAATGTAGACAAAAAAAAATCGTTTTTTATTCCATAAGACGCCATGAAATATGATAGTAGTTTTTTAAATAGTTCAAATTTTACTAATCGCAATACATTTGTGGTAAAAATAGAGACTGGAATATTAAATTTAAATTTAAAATATCGAGATTAAAAATAAATTACTTTTGTAAACTAATTATATAGATTTATTAATAAAAACAGTATTGGTTAGCTGTTCAACTAATGTTCAAATTTGTTAAACTGGTTCTTGTTGTTTAAACGCTACTAAACCTTCCCTGAATACATTAACGTAAAATTACAAGCACTTGTTTTGAATTCAGTTTGTAACTGGATTCGTAGTAATTTGTAAATATTGAAATATATATTTGTTTATAACTTTATTTTTTTTAATTATTTTTCGAACAATCTATTTGATTACTATCCCCTTGTAAAGTAAGAAGAATGCACTGCTCCTAAACTAAACGTAACAAAACAAAACGTAATAGTAATTAAAACGACATAAGGAAAAATAGAATCTAAACAAACTAAACATATAACAAACACCTACCGCAACTAAGTCTAAAAATTAGTCAACAATAAAATACGTTTAAGGCCATAAATTTGAAAGTAATAAGTAACGAATAATTTATAAACTTTATTTGCAAATAAAACACAAATAAAGAAACATGTGATGTACGTAACGTGTGTGTAAACGTGTATTTATATGTTTTGAACTACTAACATGGATGTACTATTCGAACCACGAAGAAAGTCAAGCCTAATAGGTTTTGCTAAACTGTACACCCGTGCAAGGCTTCAAAATAATAATGATACTGTACCTACTATGATATACATGTGTAGTAGTTTCAATATTACAAGTACTCTACAAGTAAACAAACTGCAAAATAGTATAAAAGTATTGTATAATCTTTTGATATTCCCAAGTTTTATGCACCACAGAATTTTCTCGAGCGTATCTAAAATTGTTGGCCTACTACGCCAAAAACATTCGAAAAGTTATAAACACCTCCAATAAACAAAAACAAAAAAACCAATCAATTAGAAAACGAGGGGTACAGTGAAGTTGCTTTAAATTCTGTTTCATTTCATCAGACAAAGCCCATGCAGTGGTATACAACCGCTGAATGTGGGTTACGTGCAATCAGCGGCCATTGCTGTTATCTAGTGTGCATTCCATTAATACGTTTCTGGTTTAATATTCAGAGTGGCAATATGCGGTTTTAGTAATAGCGCATGCCTCAAATTATTGCACGGAAAAATGTTCTCTGTGGTCAAGTTATTCAAACTGTAAATCTATTTTGTTCATAATGAAAAATTATCATGAAATAATTTATGGTATTAACTAATAATATCATAATTAATTCATTTAGATTTAAAATTTGTTTAGAGGAGTATGTAATACAAACACTAAAATGTAATTGTTAATAAATTCGGTTTCTCAAAGACCAAAATGTCTTAGCATACTATGAATTACAGAAGCAAAATTTAAGTTCAAAAGTAATCGATCTTGCATTTACTTTTTATTTTGTCACTATTTTACACATGTATTGGTTTATGTAACAAAAATATTCAAAATCGAATTAATATTTCGATCAATCTAAAGGTTTAGTTATTAGGTAAATTTAATCAAATATTAGATGTCTGCAAAATATCAGTTTGTACGCACAAAGAGGTTTATTTAATAAATATAATATTGTGTACTGATTTAACTAAACTAATAAATGAGTAATTAATTACATTATTTCACCGTCAAGTATTCTAAATATATCCTACCGGTTTCGGTGGTCTTAGGAAGCTAGAAACATCATGTTTAACTTAACTAAGGTTTTTGTAATGTACCGTATCTTTATATATATAATTCTTATGTACGTGTGTATGTCAATAAACTCCTCCTAAACGGCTGGACCAATTTTGATGAAATGTTTGGTTTGTGTTTGTGTGGGTCCCTGGATGGTTTAGATTCACAATTGGACTCGGTAAGTGACGCTACGATCTGGTTCTAGGATTTTTCTATATCTAATAATCAATGTTTGTTTCTTTGTCCTCTATAGACTCAAAAACTATTGGACCGATTTCGCTAAAAAATTCACACTTTATTCATATTATTGTCAGGAGTGTTTAGACCTTACAATTAATTCAGTCTAAGGGTTTGAGTGGGGTTGCTACTCCTATGCAATAAAGCTAAAATTATGTAATATTATTTTTAAGGAATTTACAAAACTATTTAGAACTTGATTACTTCAGTCAATTGGATGAAATGGGATAAATAAACTTAAGCATTTCAGGTCCACTAGTATAATAAAATATACACATTATATTCAGGCTACTTGTGTAAATGAATAAATAAGTGTAGACAAAATTCGCATTAACTGCAATCTAAATAGTTTATCAATATTAAAATAATTTTAATAAAATAGTTTTTTTCCCATTTTTTAGATGGTGGTTTTTTATATACGTTGTTTTTAGATTATTTAAATAATGTACGTTTTTAATTGTATTGTTCGTTTTTATGTAGTTTATGTGTTATCATTTAATGATTGTACTCGCAGAAACCCAGGCCTACTAAATTTATTTATGTTTCACATGAGGTTCACTCTTATTAAAATAAACAATAATTAAAATTCAAGCTAAGTTTTTTGCCACCATTTTAAGAAAAGTAGAAGAATGACATTACGAGCCAGATTTTTCTTCAGCGGTAAATAAACGTACAAAAACCAAAATATTGTTTGTAACGAGACAAAGTTAATTAAATTGTTATTCTCAACTCATAATATGTGCTCTAAAAAGTCCTTCAAAATGACGTAACTATCGACCAATGTTTAAATATTAGATTTTTTTTGTAACTACCTTAATCAGCCGAAATTATGAGTTTATGCATTGAAGTGTCTAAAATGATTAGTTTGTACGACAAAGCACCCATACTAGCTCTTTGTCCGACTAAACAAACGTTTAAAGTAAAGATATTTTCCCAAAACTTTTGCAGACAATTTATGTGATAAATTAAATCTAATATCATTTATGACGAATTCGTCCTTCAGCTTTCCCCTAATGTTGTGTGCAGTCACAGACTCAGTATTTCTGTAAATCTCCTTATGCTACATGTGTAATATGAGTGCTACATCAAGTCAAAACTATTTATTTTATTAAAGAGTTAAACTACATTTTACATACTTACACATTTCTCAATCAAGGAAACAGATCCTTCTGTTACTCTCACATTACAGTACTTAATAAATCATTATAAACGTCCATATCTTTAGAACTGTATTTAGAACCTAATATTGAGTTATTATAACATATCATAATAAAAAAACAAAACAAATAAACAACCACACATCTAATAAGAACAAATAAAACTATTAAACAGCTTCTGACTTTAATTTTGCTCGTAACATACAAGCATAAAAAAATAAGCACCCCACTGGCAGGTTAGGTTATACTGATTCCATCATAATTAGATGGAAATGCTTTTTGTAAGAAATATGATTATAGATAAACATAATATAGTATCTTTGACTGTATTTTAGTGGATTGTATTGCTAATTTTTTTCCCCTATATTTTTATAATATATAACATATAGTTTATCAAGCATACGTAATAAAAGCCGACAAAACTAAAGTTTTTTTCAAAATGTATTAGTCCTTTATTGAACGGTTGGTAGACAATGCTTTAAACTCATAATGCTGTCTTGGACATTTTGTTTTTCTTTATTTTATCACGTCACTCAAAATGTGTTGATTTCACCTTTTCAATCACGCCTTGACATTTTTTTAAAACGTGCGATGAAACGTAATTTATTTTACCCAGAAAGCAGTGTTTAAAACGAAACACAAATTTATAAAAATAAGAAAAAGAGATGTGAGCGAATCAAACAAAACCCTACAACAAATGTAGCGTAGTATAGATAAGTTCAGGGAAGCAGAGTGGGGCAACCGATAAACGAGCTCGTCTATATGGCTATAATTTGAATTTTCAATACAGATGCTTTAATATTAAATTATTTCTCAATAAAAGAGTTACAACTGTAATAGAAGATACAATGTACTGTGAATACACGTGGTGAATTAATAAAGTTTCATCTTAGATTAGATAAACTATAGCCTACATTAAAACTGAGATATAAATAGTGTAAATATCAGAAATATTATACTTCAGTTTTAATTTTACTTTACATTTTTACTTCTACTGTTGGTGTGTGTTTCTTTTGTTATTTAACACGTAAACATATAACTAAGCCATACATAATTGTATAAGCATATAAATATGTATCTGAAGATTATTAATAAACCATCGATATGGAGAAACATTTTGAAGTAGGCCTAATCGTCCACAAAATAAGAACTTTATGGAAATTACAAAATCTCATTTTCTACAACATGTTTAATATACAATTATCTAACGTATATTACAAATGGAAAACATCTGTTAAAAGAACCATAAACATAACGAGGTGAGAGAATGACCAGGAACAAACAATGGTACTGGGAGTAGACTGTAATTTAGATAATGATACTGATAAGACAAAAATAGGAGTCCTAATTTTCAATGTTGTAAAGTTGTTGCACATGCAGATAAAATCTTTGTGAAGTATAATGTGTCCGTTGCACGAGCAATGTGCACACGGAATGAACCTGCTTAACCGATAGCAACAGCTGATCATCCCTTGCAATGGTGTGATCGATAGTATAGATTACACAGTGATAAAATAATGGGTTTGAATTGTTGTGTCGGTAGTTTAAATTGCATTTCAAAATGGAATTGCAGTTTTACTTTTAACTGCATGTGTTAAGTAAATATTCATTTAAAATGTACAACTTTCATGTTTAAATGCCTGTGGTGAACTTTAAGTACACATAAAACATCAGCGCCTATCTAACATGTATCAAACGCATGCAGGCCCTAAAGAATTGTTTTTTATTTACCTCTACATGTTGATAAAATATATTATCATGATATGTTTTAAAAACATATCATGATATATTTTAAAAACATATCATGATATGTTTGATATGATATTACAAAGCAGCTATTTTAGTTCAGCATACTCTAGATGGCGAAGAATACGGAATGTAAATTACTCAAAGCAACTAATTTTTGAATTTAATTTCCATATTAAACTAATAAAATATTTTCTTTCAATACAAATTTGTCGCAAAAGAATATCTGACTCTGTTTATCAGAAATCGCATTAAAATAATGTTTGTAGCTTAAAACGTCAAATTATCAATAAAAACTTAAAGATGACTGGCGAATATTTAAGATCAATTCACCTTTTACAAGCATTGACCAGCGACAATTCTGCAAGTCTACTTAAAATGAACATTTTTTAAAGAGTTTCTAATGTAGAAAAGATAGATGAATCATCTTTTTTACAAACGAAATATTATATATCGTTACAAATAATGATTCTTATACAGTTAAAATATTTCATCTATGTTAAATGTTTTCACGAATTGCTTAATCACGGAAATCCCAAAGTTAAAAGTTTAAGTAAATTTCAGACTTGGCGCTTTTTAATTTACACACACATAAATACTTCGTATATTGTATGGCTATAAATAAATACTGTAAGTATATTTATTGGAACTAAATTTTTCCCAACAAACATTTTATTTATTGATTTATCTCCTCAAATATTAAAAGAAATTAAAAACTAAACAATCAACTTAGTAACTTGAAATTTATTAAACAAAACTTTGAAGTTTAACTGTGAAGATAAAAAATAATTTTAAATAAAATGAACAATAAAATTCTAAAACGTAAAACAAAACAAAAGGGAAGAATAACTGTAAACTCTAAAACAAAATTATAACATTAAAATAAAGTCAATAACAACAAAGTTATAAGAAATACAATAAAAACAATATGCTTCCGAAAGTACATGTTTAATTTTTTTTAACAACATGGATCAACAAACAAAATCAAATAGTAATAATAATAATTAGTAATAATAATATTTATTATTATTATTATTATTTAATAATAACTGTTATCTTTATTATATAATATATGGTTAAAGTAAATAACAACAACAAAATCATATAAAATAATTACAAAACTGGTAAAACAATATACTTTTACGCGTATTTCATTACTTCTACCTTTGAAAAACAAGGAAATAAACTTTAAAAGTAAGCAAAAGTCGACATCTAAAAAACTGTATACTTCAAAACTAAATAAAAACTTAGGAAGGAAAAAATATCAACAACAAAATAATATAAAATAAATTTAAAAAAACAAGATAACAATATATTTTTACTTCTATTCTTTATTTCTAGTTTTAAACTAAAAGAATATCAACCTCAAAAGTAAGCATCAGTCAAACACTAAAATAACAGCAAACTCTAAAACTAAAATAACGTCGGAATAAAAAGTATAGCAACTTCAAAATTATATAAAAGAATTAAGAAACAAGGGAAACTATATTTTATATGCATATTTCTGAGTTGTAGATTGGTTTGTCTTGCGAGACTGTTTATTGTATCTAGAGCCATTGTACATTCATATTCATTTTTTGTTAAAATCCTCTTATTTGAAAGGCACAACTATCAGCCTCTCAACAAAGATGTAAACCTTTAAATCGTTGTATAAACTACAAATCAAATGAACTCATCATTATACTTCACCAGTGGGATATAGAGTTGAAAGCCGTATTCCAATTCAAACCACATATCCAGTCAACGTGTTTGCATGTGAACCTGCCTTCATCTATTTCGGTTTTAATGAATGGACTTCACCGCGTCAAGTCTCCCTACGTCTACTAGCTACTATATATATCAACACATAAAACAAGACATAATGTCAAATTGATATTTACGAGAGCTTGTTTCCTGCGGGTGGCTTTGTCAATAGTTTATGTTTCCGTTGGATTAAATGAGATTATAGTTCAAACTAGCAAATATTTAGTCCAAACTGTTTAAACTTACAAATTATTTTAATGTAGACACATGTACGTTTTATGGTAGGAATAAATTTAAGCGAATAAACAACGTATGTCGTTTCCCGTTAGACGCTCTAACTCTATTTGACGGTATGTTGGTTCTATTTAAGATATGTCAGTAAAATTACAGTTTATGTTTCAAAACACCGCATACCAATCTCGTCAGACTGTTTGAAAAGTAATTACACTTATATTACGGATTAAAATTAAGTTTTAATACATTTGATTGAAAATATGAAGTAAATTAAACGTATGTCGTTTATTTTTGTTTGACCATACTTATAAATGATTACTCTTCTTGTGTTGTTTATGGTCTTTATACTATGGATATGGGAGTTTTACTTTCAGGAAACGCTTACAGAATTTTAAACAAGTTTGAAGAAGCCCCAAGGAAGCGAGTTGTGCAGGTTTACCTACTATGACTTTCGTATCCTGCACTAGTTCCCTCCTCCTCGTTAGTCAAACAGTAATTAAATTAAGCGGAAAAAAGAATATGTATGAGTATTATGTATTTTTATTATTAGAACCTGTATTATTATTACTGCATTATGTTACAAAACCAAATTCTCTTTAGAATCTTAGAATGCCTAAAATGTTCGAGATGTGAAATGTTAATACTTTTAAGAAGAACTAGAAATGTTTTCGGTTTAACGAGTATAATAGTTATGTGTTTTTATTATTAGTACCTGTATTGTTATTACTGTATTATGTTACAAAACAAAATTCTGTTTAGAATCTTAGAATGCCTAAAATGTTCGAGATGTGAAATGTTAATACTTTTAAGAAGAACTAGAAATGTTTTCGTTTAGCGAGTATAATAGTTATGTGTTTTTATTATTAGTACCTGTATTGTTATTACTGTATTATGTTACAAAACAAAATTCTGCTTAGAATCTTAGAATGCCTAAAATGTTCGAGATGTGAAATGTTCATACTTTTAAGAAGAACTAGAAATGTTTTCGTTTAGCGAGTATAATAGTTATGTGTTATTAAACTTGTAATAATTCACTTAGCAACACAGCAGAGCTTTCTAGTTTTATACATCCGACATAGTATCGTAGGCTTGAGCTAGTAACAGGCAATACAATGAAGGAGTTATTTTTAAAATTTTATTATTTATTTGTACGTCATCGTCGTCACCAGTGCCATCTTCATCATCATCGTTATTAATATTATTATTATTATATTTCAGTTTATGTATGGCAATTGTACATTTTACTTGTCTCTATCTTACATTACCTAATATAGGCTAATTAAACCGGCACATTTTTGTCTTAAAAAAGACATGACTTAAACTGTATTTTCAAAATTAAATTTAAAATAAATAAAGCGTTTTAAAAAGGTACAGGATAAGGATTCTCAGCATGTCTCCAAGCAATAAATAATGTACTCTTACTAGACTGCTGAGTGATTGAATTTAAATGGATACTGATTCCCGTTAGATTAAATCGAAAACGTAAACATGAGTATGTGTTAATGGAACTCAATTTATTTTGCCATGAAACGTTTATATTTCATTATTGTTATTTCGATCACTAAGATTGGATTTATATTTTAAATAAAGTAATGTAATAAAATTGCGATAAATTAAAAGTTATATAATTTCGTTACTGTAGTGACAGGCTAAAATAAATCGCATTTAATTTGTAATTTTGTCAAACAGGTGATACGTTGTAAATACATATTTTACTTTTAAAAACTTTACTCATTCGACTCACACGCTCACGGAGGGAAAAATCAATGAAACAAAGTGGAAGGAAAAATTCAATTTGTACCCATTAGCACTGAATCCACTGAAACATAACCTCCAAACGTAAATCCAACTACCCTTTGGAATCGGATGATTAGATTATTAGTCGCCAACATTTTACAGCAATTAAATCCGGCTGCAGGGAGGCTGTCAGTTGCAGATCAATCCGTCAGGAGCGCTAGTACTGTCAGACAGATTTATTTCAAGTAACAACTTCGTTTTAATTAAACGAATCCCTGGATCATACATCCTGCACAGCGGATTAAATTTAAAGATTACAAAAACAAAATTAACTTTAATACCCTCACAGTTGTAACAAGCAATATGGTATTTCTACAATTAAAACTGAAGCGTACTGGTGAACTATGTTTTGATAAACCAGCTTATCATTTGTTTGCTTTACATTACTGAATAATGTAAACATTGTGTAGCCTTAAAGCTACTTAATTTATAGTAAATAAATGTGGATAGTTAATTGTATTACTTTCTGCGTACTGGCGCAGTCAATATTACTTAACTACAGACTATCGATCTACTTTCGGGACACCCTGCTACTTCTCGCCTTCATTAGTCTAACTAACGCAAATTTAGTACTGCAAAACGTGACATTACTTGCATAATTATGTTTTACACTTCAAATATAAACCCATAAAATTTTATATTAAAAATACAAAATCATGTTCAGAACAAGTACATGTACTTATACAAACAAAATTGTATATTAAAAAACAATAACATGTTCAGAACATGTACTTATACAAATAAAATTGTATATTAAAAAACAAAAACATGTACGTCTGGCATTACCCAGTGGCAAGTGTGATTTTACTCCGGCATTTTTGTATACATTTTATAAACTCAAATTTACAAGTAGTTAGCTGCTGGTCCAAACTTATAATTAAACTACTAGTACTACTACAAATATATTACGTTTTATATAACAACTAAAACTCTTTTTTACTAAAATTTTACAAAAAAAACTAAAATTACTGAAGAAACCAATAAAAATGCTTATTTTCTGTAGTAAATTATTTTCTGTATTTACCTTTATTTTTTACACAACATAATACTATTACAGTAGAGTAGACTAAAGCACGAAACTAGTGTCATGGAGTGTATACCATTTTGGTTTAAATTGTTTCAAGGACCAAAAGTGTCTCATTTTTATAATCAATGGGGTAAATCCTAAAAATAAATAATCTTTGTATGTTTTAAGTTCTTTAATTGAAAGTCCGCCTAAGTCACAAAATGTTATATTAATAGATCCCCCCCCCCCCCTAGCATGTTACGAATAAGGTATACAGTACAAGCAACGCCAAAGCTAGAGCATAAACACTACAAAATAACGTACATTTTTATGAAAGCATATTTTACATATTCAACTACAGCCTCATTACTTGATACGGACCAGTAAAATTCCGATCATCAACGCATTAATGCAAGTACAATGTATCATATTACACACATATTATATTTAAATTTAACATTGCAAATACCTGCTACAATCCTAATACATAAGATGGAATATACAATTAATTCATCGTTTACACACGAATTTAAGGAATAATATAGAGCTACTAGACAGTCGACAAATCTTGAACCAACACAAATCTTTTTAGATCTGTTAAAGTACACAGCACACACATTTTACAGTTTTCAATTTAAATCATGTTTACAATTTTGTTAGTGTTTGAGGAAAATGTCTTTATTTTATCAAAACCCGACAACAATCCCACATAAATAGCGTCACGATGTGGTAAATCAATTGACAAAATTATTCAAAATGTAACACTAAGAAATAACATCAACAGAAACATAACCTTTATCAGCAAAGCCAGACATCCAATGGCTGAAGAGAAGACGCGATAAAGAGCACAGAGGGGTCGACAATAAATTTGTTATAAAGTAAGTCCTTCAAGGGATGAAACAGATAAAAAAAATAGTAAAACGAAAACGTAATGGAATCAATTGAAACACAAACGTCGGGCTCCGCTCGTAAAAGCTGACAAGAAACAATTCCACTACACTTCTTAAAAATGACGAACAGACCAATACTAAATAAGGAGGGTAATATTCCCAAATTATAACTTGTTATTGAATAATTTACTTCTCAATACAACCAGGGCTAGTTGGTATAATGGAGGTTTCTATTGAGACTTATAAACTATGAATTTATAAGATTATTATTTGTTCTTTTCAACTTGTAAACACTCATTGATTTGAAGTATCAAACAAAGATTTTATTAGTTTTAGTTCTTGCATTAAACCTATAGGCAACTCTTCGATTCATAGTAAATTTTGAAGAAGAAAATTATTAAAGGTTTTAATATTGATCAAATATACATATTTATATATTAATTATTATAATTCAATTTTAATGGTAGTAAATATTGTGTAATTTAGAAAAGCGAAAGAAACAGGAACATTTTTAATTTCCTTTTTATATTTAACATGTATATTAAGAAAGTAAATAATACCTATAAAGTGTCTTTATTGCTATCTTAGATAAAGCGTTTAATAAATTTAAACAGAATAGTATATGATGGCTTTACGTAGGTATATTATACTTTTAAAAGTAAACTGGAGAAGTTTAACTCGCAAGTCGAGGTTCCGTACCTTCTGTCATCTATAAATTGTTAACTTCTTGAAAACAACAATCTAGTTTTTATCTGAACCTAAAATAAATAATTTATATTGACATTAAATATTATTATTGCATTCCAAAGGATTTACCAGATATGAATAACACATCGTACAAACACTAAAAACGAAACGACATGAAACTAAATAGCAATACTTTTCTAATAACAATGAAAATGTTAGGAATGTAAAAAAAGTACGGATAAGGGACCATGCAATTTTTTGCTAGCCCATCGTATTGCTTAAAAAATCTACAAATTTTCTCTTTTCATAAACAAATTTGGGTCCGCTTTTATATTCTTGTAAAAGTACCTCCAAAATGATTGATGTATTATTTCTGTAAATAGAAGAATGTTATTTTTTTTTAAATAAACTTATTTTTAACACTTTTTATAAAAGTTATGTTTCCAGTTAAATATATAAATACCCCAAACCCTAATGTATTCGAAATGATAGTACATTTGAAAATAGAGTTATAGCTTTTATACCATCATTTTGAGGAAAGTCTTCAAAACTGCATTTCATACAATTTGAAAACTTTGAACAAACTATACCCTCCAACAATGCAGTAATATAAAGTATTAATATTTGAGGTAAAAAGCTTTGACCCTCAAAACTCATAGGAAAACATTTTAGGTTTCTGATTATAGGAGCATACTTTATATCTATATCAAATTTGACTGTTATTGCTTTATTCAAAATAAAATATCAGTTTTCGACAGGCTGAGACATGTATTAATTTCTAGTTTTATTTAGTGAGCTGTACTGTAAAGTATGTTTGAGATAATATGATATTGCCATTACACATACATATTGTATAGTTTTGATTAATAATAGCTAGGCAAACTGATTTATAATTAATCACTTTGATTAGCTAATGTGGTAACTACATACAATGATCAGCGATTATACAATTAATCAATAATCAATAACATGTACATTTTTATAATTTATAGTTCTCAAGTATAAGATTGTAGACAATTTAAAACAAAGCGAAAACAATCGCCAAAACCAAACAATTTTATTATTCATTAAGTCAATAATTATTTTCTTGAAACTTACTTTTGTGTACCGGTACTTATCTTTTAACTATAATTGAGTAACAAATAATATTTACATGTCTTGGAACTTACTTTTTATACTTATCTTTTAACTATAATTGAGTAACAAAATAATATTTACATGCAAAAAAACTTTATTAAACTGAAAACAAAATATTAAAATACTTAAAATTGGTCTTCTGTTACACATACAGTTACAGAGCCACATCTGCCAAAACATAATTTAATAATACTAAAAACATATGTTCAAATGAAAACAACTTACAGTCTGTGCATTTATATTACAAAACATATGTTCAACTAATATTTATAACAATTATAATTAGTATTTCGTATTTGAATTTAAAAATTTACAGTTAACGTGGTATACAAACTACCACAGTAGTAGAGTTGATTTTCTGAAAAGTCAGATACCTGACCTCTCACTGCCCCATCTATCCCTACCACCCCTCTTTGCCCACTAAGTTTGCATACAGTTGTGTCCGTGTGAACTTTATTGCTATCGGTGCGATCTGTACACCTATTTAGCTAGCGAAATTATTTTTGCTGTAATGTTTACACCCATTAACCTAATAAGTTAATACACTCTATATGTTTCTTTTGAATTAAACTATGACTAAAACTATACCTAAAGTATGTAACAAGACGCCATAGAAATCCATTATTCAGAAGAAAATAGAGAGCATTTAGAAAGGCAGTTGTTTGCAGATTCTGAAAACGTTATCAACAACGAAGAGGCTTACAAAGATCCCATTGAGATAAAGCTCAGGTCAATCAGAAAAGTTTGATCAGTGGAAATAAATGCAAAGATAATGGATATAACTATATAATTAAAAAGTGTGATTATATTAACCATAAAGTGTCTCCTGTAACTTATATTAAATATTCTACGTTATGAAGTTGTGCTAATCCGTGATTAGAAACATAAATATAGAACCATCAATACTGATCGTGTCTCATTTTCGATTTAATCCGTCTGGAATCAGTATCCATTGAAAGAGCTCAGTACAAATTTAATCACTCAACTCCACAGTCTAGAGCGGCTTGCATTATTTATGTCCTCCAGACATGTTGAACCCACTTACCCTCTGATGTTTTCAATGTTAACTTTATTTTAAATTTCTCCTCGAAAATAAAGTAAGTTTCATATTATAATTCAGTTTCAAATTTATTTGTACTAACAGGAATAGGTTAAAATTATCTGTGTCATCATAGTCAAACAATCGCGATTACTAAAAACCATCTATAAATATGTTTAAATTTTAAAAACATAGAGGACTTTTACAAAACACTTCATTCCCTGGTACACAGCCAATAATATGAATAAAATAATGTATTCGGATAACAAACATCAACTCTGGCTGCTACATGACTAAACACGTAGATCTATGTTATAAAGTATCTAATAATTACTAGAATTATGTATCTGAATGGTTTCATTGTAAACACTTTCCTCTTAGACGGCGCTTACTATTTTTCTACAATTTTTTCTATTCGACTTTCTTTCTTAGTCATTTTCGGCAAACTTCAGTTGAAATTTTCAGCGTACGCTGATCTTCTCCACATCATTACTTCACCTCTTCCGTTCTCTCTGCCTAAAGAGATATTTTTCCATTTTTATAGTTTCAGTACCGGTTTCAGAAGCCAGTCTTATCAGTTTTTTTTTTACCAAAATAACCCTTTTTAAATTAATTTCTTAATGTCTTTTTTACTCTTGATTCCACCTTCCTTAACTGCACCAAAGACTGTCCGTAAAAATCTTCTTTCAAACATCCTAAATTTAACTTCTTCAGTTTTTGTGACAGGCCATGTCACCTATGTCTCACTACAGCTTTATAAATTATATTTTTCACCTACTACTTATAATCTTCTAACATTCAAAATAACATCTGTTACAGTCCGCAGTTATTCTGGTGATATCATTGCTTATATCTTTACGACAATTTAGCAGTGCAATTTAAGAACAAATTATTCAAACCTGCTTATTTATTTATGTTTGTTTACGTTTATCATTAGATTAGCTGGTATTCCTGCTTATATACAAGGGTTTATATTGCATATATTTAAAGTTTTTAAAATTTCATCATTGGACTGCCATGATTTTATGGTTTATTTTCTAGGTCATAGATATGGGTAAGGACAGTTATTTTAAACGTTTGAAACGTTTTAAAAAAATGTATAATATTCTACAACTGAAAAAAAAACTTTATATTGAAATACTAAAACATGACCTTTTATAATACCTGTCTTGGTTTTGATTACCTTCCTCGTTTTGTGTTCTTAATGCAAATGAAAGACGAATAGTTGAATTACACACGGAAAACCCAACACCAAGAACTGCATACGAACCCATGACTTGTCAATTAGTTCCACTGAAAACTCGCCTCATTATATCTGAGTTTAAACTATCACATTTAGTTGAACCGCAACTGAAATTAATTATTGTTTACATCGAAACAAAACTTAAAATTTAAAAAATACATTTATTTATTGTTATCTTTTTTATATGTACGGATTATTGTAGATTAGATCTAGATTGAATTCTTAGTTTTAATACAATCACAAATATGTTTTTTTTCTACCATACTATTATAATGTATTAATTCTTAAACAGTACTAAGAGTAACATAAATTAAATAAACACAATATAAATCCATTTATATACAGAATTCAACCCAATTCGTTTCTCCCTCCTTATTCATACGTTTTATTTATTTCTTATGTGATCATTTTATTAATAATCTATAATTATTAAACTATGAAAGTAATTCAATTGTTGTTCAAAGAAACCTTATCGTTGTAAGGAAAGATTGTTAATTGATATAGAGGTTGTTCGAGAGTAGAAAAACAAGGCTTATTTGGGAAAGCTGCCGTTGGAAGGGTGAAATGAAAAATTAAGTGTCGTTGAAGAGCATCCATCACGGAGTGAAAAAGAGTGTTTGTGGTGTAAACAGCTCTGCAGTGGATTGCGCTAAAAGCATCGTTAAGATGACAACCTCTCAGCCGGATTTGTTTTTGATGGCTCTAATAAACTACACCGCTGCATGCAATTGATTTTATAATGTCTTACTTATTGAAAGCACTCACTAATAGTACATTGCGGTGTGTATTAAATAATCATACGTTTATAGTTTTTACAGCAAAATTTAGTATGTCGTTATAATTCTACAGTATTTTAATATAATTATTGATCTGAACCATTTTACATAGAATCTTCTTTTGTAAAACTATTTTCGCAAATATTTTAAAATTATTTTCATTTATTTTAAAAATCTAGTGAGGTTTTATTTTTATGAATTCTGTAACTAATGATCATTTAAAATTATCTTCAACTTAGATCTATTTGAAAAGTTCAAACAAAATCAAATAGAAAAACATAATCAGTCAGATTCAAAATGTTTCGATTGGCTTATACTGA
Source organism: Philaenus spumarius (assembly GCA_018207615.1). NCBI lineage: Eukaryota > Metazoa > Arthropoda > Insecta > Hemiptera > Aphrophoridae > Philaenus > Philaenus spumarius. Next base: position 75,881 of record JAGFPH010000318.1, read on the forward strand.
AAGGTATTTTATAGGATAAATACAGCTATTTTCAGACTTTATTAAAATATATCTGTAGATGGGGCCAACATAACCTTAAATTTAATGGTTTTTAGACATTACCCAGATATAACCCGAAGATTTCGATATTTTAAAACCAATTAAATTTTAAAATAGCCGCAATCGTCCGGAAAAGGTTATTCAGGTTTTGTGTTATAACTTTGTATCTGTTAAGTTTCGTATTATGTCAATATTTTATTGAACCGTTATTTTTAATGGACAAAATCTGTACTTCAAAAATTATAATTTAATATTGTTTCTATGAAATAAATAATAGCAAAATTATTAAGATTGGAATTGTATTTCTTTAAACAGATTTGACAAATTTTTGTAATCTATCCGATATAATAAACATTAATTTGTTCCCCGTATTACCATATTCATTTTCTTATTTAAAACTAACCAAGGAATGGAAACATTTTGCACATAAACCGAATAAATGCCAATGGTTCTGTACTGTCAACCATCTTGAAATTGCTATCTTCTTAAAAGAAAGCCTTAACTTGTTTTCGTAGGCATTAACAGAGGTCTTATACAATTTATAATCCTGGGTTGTATATACAATTTATATAAGCTACAAATCACATAATTAAAAAAAGGATTATATCGTTTAACAGAATTTTTTTAAACAATACACTACAATGCAGTATAATAGAATATTTATTTTTGGTATACCCCAAAATGTTTAGTAAAATATTTTTCAGTTCGAATTATTTTAACTCACTCGTTTTAAAATTATACTGTTATATCTTTATCTGTTTTAGAAAAAAAATTATCGGAGAGCTAGACAGACAAATGCGTGATCAGGTAAAGAATTGCGTTTTTACTTTTAGTTACAAAACCTAAATATATAATTACAGAATTAAAAACATTCCCTGCTCTCATCTAACCCCTTAATTTAACCTGTTCATTTTGAATGTGTTGACGGATCTAAAGTTTAAATTAACCCTCTTTTAGTAGTCAGCTAAATGAACAAGTGAATTAACAAGACGCCTAGAGCTGAAGGCAATGCATTATTCAAATATCTTGAGAGAGACATCGCGAACCGAGTGCTACGAAAACACTAGCGAAACGATTAAACTAAACTTACTTTCTCACTCTTCAACTACTAACATTTCGACTCCCTAGATATTTAAATATACTTGATTTCTGCGATTATTACAACTTTGAAATTGAGAGTTTGGCTGGTTAAAGTGACTTGTTGTCAAACAGTATCAGAAATTATAACAGTTCCAAGAAAATTTTCATTTCTTTAACCAAATGTATAAATACGTACATGTCTGTTATGCATTCATAAACCTAAATTGAATATAGTAGCTACTATGATAAAATTGAAGAAATGGATTATGTTTATTAAGAAAAGGTTAAGAAAACAAAAGTTAACCAATTGAATACATAACAAATACTCTAAATAATTACAATTTACGTAGAGATAATTCGGTAGATACAGTATGTATTTTCCAAATGAATATAATAAATTGCAAATATAACATAATAAAAATCACTTATATTTTATTGATATGTGGAACTGAAGCAAACCCGTTTAAAAATTTTACATTTATATTTACTTAAATAATAAATCAATACATGAAATACTATGTTGATAATTTATTTCATTTAATAAAATTGTATTTGGTTGTAAATTATATTTTCTCATTTTGTTTCGTTATCAGATAGAAATATAAATGCCTTTAGGCCTATATTATAAGCAATAATAATCGTATTTGTGTGAGAATTAGTGTATTGTTATTATTATTTTAAAATAAACGTAAGTTAATACCTCATTTGTTTTATATTGAGTTTAATTACAAAAATGATTAGATGACCGATCTTTAAGGGGTTTTAGCATTTGTTTTGAGAGAAGTTGTAAATACAATCTAAGGCTCAAACATAATCTTAAATAAAACAAAATGGAGGGTAAATCAGTAAGTGTCTACATGCGGAAGAAGTGGAACGTCTTTATAAAAAGATACCCCACACGGTATTTTCAAAATTTTTACCCCAAAATCGTGACCTCGACTAGCTGCGACTCTTTAACGGTCAAAATCGGTTTTCCCGTACCCAAAACATATAAAACGATACCCCACACTGTATTTTCAAAATGTTGACCACAGAAACGTCACCTTGGCCCACTACGACTCTTTAACTGTCCATATAGGTTCCCCGTACACAAACATATCGATACCTCATACCGTATTTTCAAAATGACGATCCCACAATCGATGCCACAAATCACTCGACCCTTTCAGTATCAAAATCGGTTTTCCCGTACCCAAATACATTCCGTAGTACCTATACTTAATTGTACAACTATTGCTCATTTTGGTAACTACAAAACTAATAAAGATACTCATTCATACACACCAATACATAACCACATTACGTTTAAAGCGTAACTCGAACGAATAACGAAAATGTTCTCTATCCTGCCTAAACAAGTTTAGCTTAAAAAAACCTAGACCAAGTTTTGTATTAAATTGTCAAAGTTAATCAGTTGTTACAAATTAACATTTTAATTTTATACATAACTATCATTAATACAAATAATTATCAGTTCCTTTGCTTCTACTGCGTATCAACAACAACTCTTTACCTGCGTCCTAACAAAACATACGTCATCATAACTACATACATTAACATGAGTTACGTGGACGTAATTAACTGTTATATTAGAACCAAGCTTTGTAGATAAAACATGATAAAGTAACATGTAATGTTTAAGTGATAGCTATTTTGCTATTTCATACTTCCATGTTAATTCATTCGGAAACAACTTTTAAATAATTATTTATTTTTAATAAACTGCTTATAATATTCTAACAAAAATAAAACCTTCGTTTTGCTTTTATCTTTCTATGCATGTTTGTCGACATTTTTTACTAAGCCAATATATAAAATAACTAGCACTATGAGTCTGAAAAGAATACCAAAATATAATGTTATAGTTGGGACAATAAATCTGAAGTGTGTTTAAGTTGAAATTAAATAATAATGTGTAATTCACAATTTAAATTTCATCCAAACCTCATTTTTATAAAAAAGAGTTTGTGTTACTTTTTCTTATCGTCTTTGTTTAATGTCAGTTCTGTCAAAAAATACGGAATGTGGAATAAATCACGTAAACAAAGAAAGATAATTGGCTGAATACGAACTGTCAAAATCAAGCATATGACTTCGTCGCCTTGACAATTGAGCTACCAACGTTCCCATTAATATTTTACTATTTTTTTAGAGCCTAGAGTTATCGTTTAAAAACAAAAAAGACAACTCTCGAATTGGAATAATTATTTTATCTTTCTGTATAGTAAACATAAAGTATTTCAAAAATCTACAAATGTAAATCCAATTTACACTAAAAGTGTTGGGTTTATAGAAAATCATGACAAGAATGAAAAAGTGTTGAAAGTAAGTACAGAAAACAGGGGTTTCCATAAACACAAATTAAGTTAGCTGCCATATTGGACTGGACAATGGTAGACAATTTTCAAAAATGTCAGTTTTGGTTTAAGTGGGCACTTGAAGTTAGACATTCTTGTTAACGAACAGTTTCCAGGATCCAAATGTTGTTCACTTTAAAAGAATCGCTCAGTGTATAAAATAGTCCAAACAACTTCTTGAATCCAAGCAAATCATCCGTATGTGTATTAAAATAAATGAAATTGTTATTTAAAAATCAACAAAGAATACGTCTTCTCGATTTCGTTTACAAAAGGAAGTGAACGTTTATCAACGCTGAAGGCCATCCATCATTGGACGCGCCGGGTGAATTAAGAACTGAAACGTGATAACGCAAGGGAAATATTTACTCCATTGATTGATTGTTTTTGTTATAGCCTCCGGAAACTGGAACCTTTTCCAATTGAAAATAGAAAAATTAATGGCCCTTTGGAATCCACTTCAATTTTAGAAAGGAAAAGGCAGAAAAGAATTATTTTTGTTTGCAATCCAGATTAAATGAAACTGTCACTATTTATATTTTTTCAGATTTTATGAAGGTAAAATAAAAAATATGATATTAAAATTTTATTTTTAGTCATCACCTATATAAATACGGTATGGTTATTTCAAGTGCAATAAATAACTTTGTTTTTATTAAAGTACTGCTGTTTTTGAAAATTAAATTGTTTACTTATAACTGTTCTTTCAGTACCGTAAAACACATAATATATAGTTATAGTTTTGATGTTTGTAAGTTAGCTTAATTATTTATCCATATGTATTCATTATTTATCTTGTATGTTTCCCATCTTGAAATAACTTATATTTTACAACAAATACTTGTATTAGTCAATTGTAGCATGTACTGACTTACAATTTGATTTAGAAACAACACAACTCCAAAAAGAGCTAACTAGAAGATTCTATCTCTGTACACAACTGAAAAAAAAATCATGAATCAAACACTGCTCCTATTTAAAATTGGTCTTCTAGTCAATTTCATAGAATCAAAATGCTCATAAAAAATTGTAAGCACAAACTGTATTTTTTTGAATTGTATTTTTGTGACATGTACATATGCAACATATATACTATGTGTTAATTTTATGCGATAATTTTAACTCAGAGTTTTGTAATATTATTTGAGTGGATTTATAATTCGCTTCATAAACAGACTAATAAAATGTGCAATTATGCTATTGGTTTAGTTATTTTAAAGTTGTCCATACAAAAAATGGACCCATGGTTTTGAATTGTTTTACTTCCTAAGCTACATAGTGATCGAATCTATAAGTTCCTAATGTTATTATTTCGCCAAAATATCTCATAACATATTTGAGTTCTTTTTTTAACTATTAATTTTTCTAAAAAATTGTGTTCAGTCATTTTTGCATTTTGTAGACATTTAGTCGCTAGTTTTTATTTAATGATTTGTTCAGAATCTAAATGAATATTATTCAAATAGCTGTTTTAGCTATCTTTATAATGTTATTTAAAACTGTAATTTCGCCTTTTAGAAAGAGCCTAAATGTTATTCATAAAACATTTGATAGTGACATCAAATACATTTTTTATACAAAAGCAAGTAATAAACCGATTACTAGGTTTGAACTAAATATTTTCTCTGCGGTATATTTTCATTGTGAAAATACGTCAATATTTTGTTTTATGATTTATATCGAGCTTATCAATTTAAAACCCAATAGATGTTATTTGTTTGGAAGTGATCTATTAGACGACCGTGACATTTACCAACATCAAAACCGAATGGAATATGTATTCATTCAAAACATATAAAAACGAATAAAAATGTGCTGAAAATAACACATTACTAAACCACCACTAAGAACACTTAACTTGATTATTTTATATTATTGTTTTAACTAAACATGTTTGTACTATTTTATTTGTATTATAAACCTGAAAAAGGCAATTAAATTACCAAATAATTCTCTTCCACTTTAAAACGAAAGCAATATATTTGTCTAAATAAATAAACTTATGTTATTTTATGATTGAGCCCAAAACTATATTTTTTGTATATCCCAGTAACAAATTTAAACAATAATTTGAAATAATAATTTAAAGAGTCACTTTGATGAAATTGTCTTTCAACAAATATTTTGAAAAATATTTAAAATTTGGCAAAATATTTGTAAAAGTGATTAAAAATTACTTGAAACTAGTCCGGTATAAACTTGAAACATATTTTAATGGATGTAATGTACTTAAATGAACTAAATGTAATTAAACTTTCTAAATTTGTTTATGATATTTGGTACGCCGATTGAATCGACTAATTATTTCGACATAAATTCCCGCAGAATGGCTTATTTGTGATTATGGCTAAATTGCAAATGGACATAATCAAACAAAGTTAATGCAAAAAGCACTTAAAATTTTAATTTTAATTGTGTGGTTTAAAGTAAAATGTGTTTGTATAAATATCCTGAGTAATCCGTCAATTACGGTATCTATTTGAAAATATTTGTTAACTGTTTAGATAATGTATACATTAGTGATTCTGGAAACCTAACTATTGGGTCCAAAATAAATAAAATAAACTTATCTTACGGGAGGTTATATACTGTACACTTTTGTTTTTAATTGCCATAGCAACTAATTAATTAACTAAATAATATATTTGAAATAGTTAATAATATAATTATATTATTAGCTGAGTCTATCAGTTAAAATATTACATTAACTACATAGTTGGAATAATTAATGTGTATAGAGTTTGCAGAGTTTATGTTACAACAAATCTACGTTTTACAGTAATAATGCTACGTTGTGGCAAATGAAAAACAATAACTAGCCCAAGGCCTACATAAATATTTCCAAAGCAAACTAATAATAAATTAATAACTGAATTATAAAATATATGTATTATTTTAAATATTTGTTAAACCAATACAATATTCAACTAACAACGTTATTCTTGGAAATTTAGAGTAAGGTAATTTGCCATTATTATATTGAGAGGTTAGTTTTCAGTGAAACTAATCGCACTCATGTGGTAAAATATAGTTAGGGGTTATTTGTTTATTTAAATTTCACGTACTTGTAACTACAGTATAAACTTGGGTATAATTTAAACCAATGAGTACACTACTTGGTAATATAAATACAATATTGATAGCAGATTCGTACTAGGCCTACATCAGATGCAGTGCAACTCGACTGTTTGTATTTTTCAATAAGCAATAATTTAACCCAATGAGTACACTACTTGGTAATATAAATACAATATTGATAACAGATTCGTACTAGGCCTACATCAGATGCAGTGCAACTCGACTGTTTGTATTCCTTCAATAAGCAATAATTTAACCCAATGAGTACACTACTTGGTAATATAAATACAATATTGATAACAGATTCGTACTAGGCCTACATCAGATGCAGTGCAACTTGACTGTTTGTATTTCTTCAATAAGCAATAATTTAAACCTTGATAACGAAAGATTCAGATAAACATATGTAAATATTTTGTCAACTGATAAAATCATTAAGCAGTCTTTATTATAACGAAAATAGTAACAAAAATGCAAAATTAAAATTACCGTTTACTTGTTAGGTATACCATCCATTTCTGCCCACAGATTGCAATCGTTTACCTAAAACAAAAACAAACAATCATATTATTTTACGATTACAGTTCATGTTGTACAAACATATAGTAAATAAATCGTTGTTTACTGATCACAAAAAAAGAATGTCCGTCGCACGACGTTCATTAGAGCAGCACTATTCCAAACTGTTGAGGAAATAAATCTTTTACTCAGTCCATTAATATGTCGTCCCTGGAAGATTTATTTTTTTAAATATACTCAAAGACAAATAACAGCAAAGTAATTTATCGTTAGTTTCATAGTTTAACTAATGCTTGAGGCTGGTACACTGTCTACGTTTGTAGATTCCAACATTCTCTCGATTTTACATTTTATCGACTCGTAGAACTATCCACAAAACATTACTTACATTAGTGAACAAATAAATGTCCAAACGTGTTTAGAAATTTTCGATTAATTGACATACATAATATAATCAAGTATAAATCTCTTGTGGTAATGAGATTTACCTCATTTTATGTGTGTGGGACTGGTGAAATCTACTTAGTTTTATAATAAGAATAATAAGGAAAATCAATTTACTTTTTACTCATTTCAGAATGGTGATCATTTAAAATATTTAACATAGAATATTCATACAACGACTAGTTTTGCGAAAAAGCTGCGGTTAAAATAGTCTCTTTATTATATATATTTTCTTCTTTTTTTTTTTTTTTTTTGCTAGGTTAAGGTAAACCAAGCAATAGGAAACTACAACAAAAATATTCTATAAATTCAAAAAATGTTTACTTCATTATGATTGGTCTAGATTAGAATCTATACATAGGCCTAATTCATTTTCTAGGGGTTATTTTGTGAGTAGAACTCCTCCTAGAACTCCTCGGTTTTTTACCGATTTTGGCGTTTTTGGTGTCACTTTAAAGAGCTGACTCTGAAGTTATGTGCCCCTTAAAATGAGCTCAATGTATGTTACGGGCTTTGCCCCAGTGGCCCTCAAAGTTGTCATCTTATAAGTATAAGATAGATTTTGCCAGATAGGTTTTGTTGATTGAATCATTATATTTTGACAGCTGTTGTCATAACAAATGTTAGCAAAACAGGAAGAACATATGTTTTAGGCATAACAGCTGTTGTCATAACAAATGCTAGCAAAACAGGAAGAACAGATGTTTTTATTTTTACATTTTGTTTACCATTGTTTACAAAACACATTTGCAATTCAATTACTCAAGTCAAAGGGATGAAATGGGATAAATATCCTTAAAAGTAAATAAAGCAATAGCGAAGCATTGCCAGGTCCACTAGTGAAAAAAGTGACCAAGAAAAACTATTGTGTAACTAACAAAAAATTATAACCATCTATCTTCAGTTTAGTTTTTTTTTTACGGAGATGTCTTTGTATCAAACATTCATTCAAACTTAAACATACCGAAAAATTTAGCGGAGAAGGCCATTTTTGATTATCATCTTTCATTGTACTCCCACACAAAATGACTATGTATATTTGATGTATAACTAACTAATTGGGCATACTAATTATTATTAGGTTTATGATAAAAATCCCAAATAGACAAAATAATTCTTGTTAAATGGCATATCCAAGATGACGAACAGGAACTTCAAACATGTCCTTAAATATTTTCTATTCTCCAAATTGAATAACTATTGAATGTTATCATGATTCTATTGTGAAATATTTATCCCCATCCAGACTCCATTTTTACCTTCTATAAGTTAGTATTTCCTACATGCCTATAATATACAAAATAATTAAAATAGTATTGCATGTATGTAATTTTTTTATAAATACATTAGGATACCTTGATTAATTATTTAAGGTACAGTATATCATGTTTTAGGTTGTGTGTTATTATTATTAACAAACGTTATGATAATACTATTAGTACTGCTATAAGTAATACATAGTAATATTATTTTGAAAACCCTACTTAGAATAATTCCTTCCCTTTTGAAACTATAGATAAAACAGAAGTAGATTTTCATTTTTTTTTTTCAACATAATAGATATTTATTTACTACACTTGCATAATTTATTAATTTGTAATATATATATATATATATATATATATATATATATATAAGACTTTCTGGAGCAAGAGACTGTAACGTTTAAACTCACGTTTACAGATCAACACTTATTACTGATAAATCTTGAAATATATTTGAATTCTATACTTTCGAAATTTATTGAAATCAAATCACCTGTTCAACATAAAGAAGTCAAAACAAGTTATTTACTTTACCACATAATCTGACACAAACACTTTTTATTCTGTTTCGCATGCGCCATTTACAAATAGTAGACTACACACTACACACAGGCCTTTCATTTGCAAAGGACTATTTGCTGAGAAACAAAGAGGAAGCATCTATGTCTATAAGATTATATTAATAGAAAAGCTACGAAATAAATGTTTGGCTGCGCATCAAAAAATCAGAGAGCATAATGCGACAACTGTGTCAAACTAATTGCCACTCATCAGACCGGCCTATCTGTGTGGCGCATGTTGCGTTATAGCGTTATACACAAGGCAGTGGTTCATTCAAACACTGAAATAGCCGTGTGATAAACTGCGAATGTGAATCAAAGTCACAATGTGTCATATCAATTAAAAGCTATCCAAGGTTATTTAGTTAACTATTGTAATATTTTACTTTCAAAATTATAGTCTGTTTTATAAATTAATAATTGCTAATCTTAACATTATATAATCATCAATTAGATTGATCTTTATCATGTTTATAATATTTTAAATAGAAAGACATATATAATAAAGTAAAGTTATTCGCCTTCCATATCCCATTGGTTCCTTTGTTCTTCCATTTTAAAACTATTTCTGGTTTGAAAATATATTCGCCAATCTGAGGTAGGCTACTTCAAACATTAAGACATAATATAACATTAAACCTACAACACACCATAACCATTTATGAATAACAGTATAAGTTTGTAGGTGAGCAACGAGTTAACCACCAGATGCTGTTTACCACGTGTTGTTTTACCAGATGTTAACAAAACTAGAAAAAGTTTTTCGAAGCATAAGAACAGACTAGGTCACGTGTCATTTTTATTCTATTACATTAGTTTCTCGAATAATTGACTCGAAAATCAAATGTTAAATGATAAACTTAATATTATATTATTAAGTTTTAAAGGGTATTTGTGGAAAATATATTATTTCTGTACTTAAATAAATGCTGCATGAAAGGTAAATTTGACTTTAAATCAAATTCTTTTGTTGTTAATACTTAACCTAAAAAACCTACAAAAATAATAAATATTTCGTTCTTTATTGAAGCGCACATAATAAGAAGAAGTCAAATTAAATCTTGTTGAAGGAATATAAAGAGGCGTTGTGTTAATTCAAAAGCACTAGAATGATAAATATTTTATTTAACAAAACTAATGTCATTGACAGTTAGTTGTAAAAAACGAAGAAGATAAACAAATTGCAAGAAATTTTTATTCAGATATTAAGTTACACTTTACCAAACTGAAAATGTAATTAGCACAATTGTTATTATTGCAACACACATAAGTTGCATATTCTGCAAGAAACTCCCTTAAAACAACGGTTATAAAGGTTTATGCTGTTGTAACTAGCACTGGTGGTCAGGGACAAATTATTGGAGAGGGGAAAAAGCTAAAATTTCCCAACAATTTTTATCATATTTCCCAACTTTTGTGTGGGGGTTCCAAACCCGCAGAAGGAGGCTCTGGGTTATGTTGTGTGAAATAAATCCCGGTGGAGGCTCACCCTCGGACTTTTTTTTAAATGGACTTCTCTAAGTTGGGTTTTTAACACTGCAGGTGCTTTATTGAGTACTTTAAGAGTTTTTAATATTTTACAAGAATTTTAACATGCCAGGTTCATCACATTATTGAAAAACATTCCCCACCATTTTCTTTCCCCAATATTTGCCGCAACTTAAAAATATCCCAATTTTGGGGAAAAAAAACCCAATCTAGCAACAATGGTCTGGCAGTCTGGATCAGTGCATGGAATATCAGTGTTGCCACCAAAACAAGGGTTGGAACTAAATTTCCCGGAACATCTTTTAAAAGAAGACAATGTATTTATTTGGTACAGAAATATTTGGATTTGCCCAACATTTTTGGATTGGAAATTATAACTTGTTTGTTATTTGAGAATGTTGGTAATAATTAACAACAAAAACTTTCGAAACCCATACCCAAAGTTGGAGTTTTGGATGGTTTTTGCATTCAATTAATCCAAAATCAAAATTCAAACTTTTTTCAAAATCTCAAATTTCCCAACTTTTTGGATTTTAAGATTATTGGGGGTGACGCCCCTCTTGTCCCCCATAGCGACGTTCCTGCTGTTGGTGTATGTTTAATATGTGCAGGTTTTAATGGTTATCTAAAAAATAATCTCTGAGTTTTCGTTATATGAACAAATTCATGAATTATCTAAAATTATTTTATAACGTTTAAATTGTGTGTGTAAAATAAAAATTTGATCTTTCTAGAATTTAAATTTCTAAAGATAATTTTAATTGAAATAAAAGAACGACTTAAAATTACTAGGATTCTGGGATGCCTATGTGGTGTACGAAAATGTTGATACTCTTTCCGTTAGTAAACCGATTTTTCTTAACGGAATAGTGTGGTTATATATTTTTTCAAAAAATACACAAACTACGGTGAACTGTTGAATGCAAGATTTAATGTTCATCTTCTGGGCACAATGCAAACAAAAATTATTGTAAATGTATTTCTTCGATACCCGTTTATGTTGGTACCCCTAAATTAAAACAAAATTGATAATTGAAATAATTTAGTTTTGTGGTTGGAAGAAATAAACAAAATTTTTGCAACTCTAACTTAATGTATTGACTTGCAGGTGTAGGCTACTCATATTCATTCAATCTGTGTTACTTGGAACTAAAGTAGTTTTTTAATTAACGTTTAAAATTGTTTAAACAAACACAACAACAAACAACAATCAATGTCAAATATCTTTACGAAACTTTACCATAAAACAATTGAAATGATACGGACTGCGCGTGCGCCAAGTCATAAGAAACGACTGTGACATATACTTAAAGACCTATAATATTTCAACGTCATCAAATAAACACAACAAATATCACTGCTTAAATGTCATCCTCTACCCTCCGTAGGGGACCCACCCCTCATTCTTTCATTTTACGTCATTTTTATAGCTCATCATTCATAGGTAGAATACAAGGGGAGAAATGGTTTTATTAAAGTATCGTTGCAAGACATTTTATTCAAGAGTAATTTGTTTCCCCTCAAGTAATTTTCGAAGAGGAAAAGAACATAAGAGACAAGTAGTTATTGTATACAGTAGGGCTGTGCATCTCAAGGCTATTCACAATGGCATTGCGTTACATCACGTGACGTTACGTGACAGACATTTGATGACATTTTAAAACGAAACTATTCAGACCGGGTCTGTGGACCGATCGGCGGGATCGTTACGGTAACGATCTTTTCAAAACATTTGTATTCGTGTTTGGCTCGCTCATGCGCAGATCATGGGATAAAACCTCTTCAAAATTAAGATTTAGTTAACAGGAAGTATGTTCTGAATCTATCATCATGTTTTACGTCCCAGTGAGGTGATGGTATTCGCTGTATGTTCCCGCCTTTGGTTGGTGGTGTTCACCCAACGTGTCCTGCTAGATACTGAATACAACAACACCACCTCCTCATCACTGCTGGAGTTTTCGACTTCTAACCTCGGCTAGCTCTTCGAAAATGCGGTATCATACCACAAAGCCCCAGGCTCTGACATTGAGATCCTTGCTACTTGAAAGTTTAAAGAGCAACTAACTGACTGGACGGTAATTGTGTACAATTTGGCCTACTACTAGGCCCGCCAGTGTGAAAAAGACTTTAGTGTACATTGTTGCAATTACTAGCCTTTTAAACACAGCTCAATTAAAAAGTTCAGATAAACAGCTTATAAGAAATAACGCTAAACTTCAAAATAAATTATATGTAACAAAAGAGTTTTAGTCGATTTGTTTCGGACATTGTATTCGTCTATCGTCGGGTGATAAAAACACAATTAAACATTCAATACATTAGACAACACTAACAAGTAACAGTTCTCATACACAGGCCCGCACAATTAATAACCTTCACCATTTTATATCTCTAACCTGATTTTATGTCACTGAGTTATCAGCTGATGTTTATAGTCTGTTAGCTGGCTTATTAGTTCGAAGGTGGGGGTTGCATAAAACAGTTTTTTTTTTCGTTTAAAAATCTTCCCGGATACTCTAATTTATTTTTGTAAATTTGATATTCTTCTACTCGGTTCATACAATTACCTTTTTTGTACTATGTGCATTTTATCACCTATGTTTTTATATGAATGGTCACTATTTATTAGGTGTCCTGCAAATTTAGATTTCTCATGATGTTTTAATGCCTGGATGTGTTTTTTGCAACGTTTATTAAAGAGTCGCCCCGTCTCGTCTGCCCCACGTAAAATTTATCACATGAACTGCAATCCATTCTATATGTACCAGTATTCATGTATTTGTCCTGATTTGAATTTCGGGTAACATTAAGTATATACTGATATATTGTAAGTTTGAGTTAGTTTTGTTTGCTATCCTGTAACCATATTGTCTGAAAACGTTGCCTATTGTGTTATTAAATTTAGGATTGTGTTGTAATATTAAGAATTTATTGTCTTGTTTTGTATAGGATTTGTTGGTACTCCTCTTTTAGTTCATTCTCCAAAGTATTGGATCTATTATTCTTGGGTGATATCCACTTTTCTGGGCAATATGTTTTATTATATTGAGTTCTAACTAATAAGCCATCTAACAGATTCTAAACAACAACTGGTAATTCTGTGCCCTATCTGAAGTCAGCCTGGAGACATAAAATGATGAAGGTTGAATGATTAATTTTGTTTTTATCACCCGAAGATGGACGAATGCAATGTCCGAAACACGTGTAGTGATTTGTTTATAGTTTGAAAAAAGAAAAAATTACTAATAAGGATTGCTGGCGATAGGTAATAAATATTTTTTTTAACTGTTATTTTAAGCAAATCCGGTGCTCTAGTTACCAATTGCATAGGTAATAACTAGTAATCTGCCAACACTAAATTTACATCCTTGTTAAACATATGAAATTTTTTCATGGGTTATTGTTGTTATTTTAAATAATGCAAATGTGTATTACCCATTTTATTAATTTTTATTTTAAAATCTGTTATTTAAGAAACATTAAAATTATTTACAAACCTAATTCAGGTCAAAAAAACTTGGTTTTCATAATGTAAATGTAAATATAAATATTTATATATAAATATAGCTCTAACACAAAAATAAAACCATAAGATGTAATTCCATTAGGTTTCATTCAATGTGAGGAAATTTTGTCCAATGATACGAACAGCTTTTTAAAATTCCGAAACAATATTCTGGTAATAAAAGAATGAATGCAACTTTTTCAACAATGGTGACCCCGACTTTACATTGTCAGAAAATTAGTTAGACAAAATGCTTTCAACAGAATGAGTAATGACTTAAAGTTATAAATGTTAACTTGACATGAAGGAAATAAATGGACATTTTAAACTGTCATTTACTGGTTTGAATAATTCTCTCGTTTTATTTCATTGTCTGATTCTAAATATTTGTCTATTGCATGATTTCACAATTATAGCCAGTTATATTTTGCAACAAAGTTTTTCTAATTCATTGTAAATTATTGTATTTATTTTTGACTGTATTACATAAAAGTTCATAAAGCATGATGAAGTTACAATAATTTACTTTAGGTATAAGCATAGTTATTCGAGCACGAATGTATTTTTATATTACTAATCTTATTTACCTTTTTAACGATTGATTTAAAAGAAATTTTCTAAATCTAATCCAAGCAATTGGTATACAACATGAATTTAACACAATGGTACATATTATTGTAATAAATTTAGTAAATGATATTCCGGATGAATAACTTAAAATTAAAAATTGGGTTCTAGGTTAGTAGTTTCGTAACCAGCAGTTGATACTGGGTTTGTCCATGTGTTATTCCTTTCGCAAAAATGAAGGACTTAAATATAACAAAACATACATTATTTTTTTATTATATTTAACAGTTAAACTTTCATAAACACTGTTTATAAGGAAATTATTGTCTGTTTCAGTTCATTGTATTTCACAGAGGTAAAAAGGATTTACTGAAATATACACAAGGGATTGGTCAATCGATCGAAATATAACTAAATCGCTTATAAAGTTAGAATAAACAGCTTGTATGAAATTACGCTAAAGTCGAAAAGTGATTGTGTTCATCAAGTGGGATTCATTATCAACAAAAGTAAAACTACATCTAAAAACAGCCTACACAGACAAAATATAAAGTTAGTTTATTTTTTTTTTATTATTTTTTTTTCACGGGTTTTATGTAAATTTGGTGTGCAGTCTAATTGCATATCTTATACAGTAAATACACAAACGAATACCTAGCAAGGATTAAACTCAGATCCTACATTAAAAAAAGTAGAACCATTTACTCGTGAAAAGTTAATTACGCTTAATTAATTTAGTGACCCAATTGTTTTTATTACAAAACTTTTCCTCTTTCCGCGGGGATTCCGTAATGTAGCAAATGGCTTGAGACTGGAAAAGAAAGTGCTCTGGTGCAAAATAAAAATATGAGTGTTGAATACAAGAGAGACTATTCCTAATTGTTATTAATAGTAGAGGAAACAAATCTTGATTTCGGTGTGCCGTGGGAGAACGTAAAGGGGCATTGCCCTTTCATACTCTAGTGAGTATGGGCTAAAAGGGTTTGTTATTCCTTTTATTTAAAATGGTAAATTATTTGGCATGTAAATTAAAATGGAAATTTAACTGCTTTATATATGTTATACTTAGTACAAAGTAAGAATCATGTGTTTAAAGATAAACTAATATAATTTAGACAGCAACTAACATAACGGGGACATATTTCATAATATTATACAATTACAGTGAAAACGTTTTGGTTTTCGTATATGAATACGAAACAAATAACGGTTGCAGAACACTCTACTGTCTGTTTGCCTGTCTATCTGTCATAGTAGATTTCCTCTGTAACAGATACAAATAAACAATTCAATATTACATAGTAATACAGTACACAAACTCGCATATATTCCAATAACCAGAACACATTAAATATGTTTCTATTGATTTAAACATCATAAAGTTGGAACTAACTTAACATCGTGCCAAAAAAACTTTATATGACTATCTGAAATAACACAAATGTTACTAGTTTAAATAAAAACCAGAAGTATATCAAAATTAATAAATATATATTTTGTTTTAATTTATGAAACGTCCATTTACTATATTCCCGAAAACGCCAGTCGTACCTTAAATCCTGTAACCCTTGTTTCCAAAATAACTGCAGCTTAAATTTGATTTGGAATACCTACTGGTGAATGAAACATTTGTACACTAAGTGCATTGGAACATTTGGGAAAAGACACTCCTTTCCACCACCAGTTTAAAATTAACTCATGCCACGATTAATGCTATTAGTGGGATGGTTAGTTCAGCATATTTGTTTTTAGATGATTTGTTTATAATATGAAACAAATCTTACATTTTAGTAGATTATATATACTGCAATAAATATTACAACACAAATAAGTTGCCTTACAAAGTAGGTAATCAATAGCTTGTTTAAAGTTTTACGACTAAATACAAAAACGCGCTACTGCGTTACAGTTAACTTTAGCTTTGCGAGATCGGAAAGTTTTAATTAATTAATTAACGGAAAAATAATTTCAAAACTAATTAAATAACACACTTTTAAAGAGTCCATTCATTCTGCTCACGATAAGTTTACGTTTGTAACTTCAAGCCATTATTCACTCCGGAGAAAACATTTTGCTAAACTAATTTTGTGACAAAGCAAACCCAGTCCTCCATTGTTACACTGAATTTACTTTTTTATCTCCAGAATTGTGTTTTAAATAATGAAATTTCTTTCTTCAAAGCCAAAATGTTGAATAAAACAACTTTGAACAACATGTTCTTATTATTTCTATTTTTAATACAAAAACATGAATCAAACCTTCCATTTTTAACTTCATATAAAAGCAAACACTTGTTAAACAAGCGTTTTACTAACACTTATTAAAATATTCATATTTTCATTTTGTTTCATTAATTTAAATTCAATTAGAGTATAATCTTTGTTTTTCTATAACATGCGGAGAATATCTTTTCTTTAAAAATAAATACAGCTTTTACATTATTATATATTTCCTAACTGATCTACATAACAAACTTCAATTAGTTCCCACTTATGCAACCGGTGAGAAATGGAATGAAATTAAACTGTCAAATCTGTGAATATCTAACGAAGCGAATGAAGACAAGCAACCAATAAAATCAATAAACTTAAAAATGTAATCTAGCTAATCGGCGTATTCAAATTTAATTATATTTTGAACGTTGATGTTTTTAGTTATTCCTTAATTATTCATTTCTTTGAATCTCGTTTCCTGGACCATTATCCAAGTGATATTACGCACTTAAACAGTTATTGTTGCCATTGGTCTTGGGAGATAATAACCGTTAAGGTTTTCCGCCCTTAAAGTAAAACAAAATTACTTAGCTCAGTATTTAAAGTTTGTGTATGGATGTTTTCCGATTTTAGAAATAGAATTTTGGAAGATTTAAAACTATTTTGGTATTTTGGAAAAGTGCAGCTACCAATTACCACATTATATTTTTGTATCTTAAGAGAATGTTATAAAATGTTGATTAAGTGAGCTAATGAATCCTATTAAAATGATACACATTACCACAATTTTTTATGATATTTTTTTTACTTACTTTTCTATCACTTTTTTCACTTTGCCCTCTCTCTAAATTGTCTTTTCACTTTTCCATGGAAATATTAAATACACATCCGTTAAAAAATAACACAATCATCAGCATGACATGTTCTGAATCTGCTGAACCAATTAAATATGTAACCAACAACATTAACTTGCATTAACGGAAGAGTCCTCCAAGAACCGTATTACTGAACACAGCATGAAAAAAAGACCGTTAACGCCTCTGGTTTTGTTTTTGGAATTTCAGCAGCAGTGCTTTTTATAATATAAGTGGGAGAAGTTTTTTTAAAAAACATTATCTTGAAAATTAATTATCAAAACATTGTTTAAAAAATATGTTAAATATCTTTCAATAAGTTTTCTTAAAACGTAGCCCTAAAAAACATATCATAAACTATTTATTCTTTGTGGATTCCCAAAAATCTTATTAAAATAGTCTTTGACTTCTAAGTATTAGAACAGACACAATTGAATATGTTTTATAAATATGCCAAATTCCATTTTGCTACATATTATATAATTCTGGAAAAAGTTAAATGTGACAAAGGTTTCCGATTTATCTTTTAAGAAACCCTGAGAAAAAACTTTTATTTTGACCACAAATTCTATAAACCAATATAATTAAATTGTTTACAGAAACTGATTAATTTAGTGTTTGTCATGATTGTACATTTCTTGTCAAAAGACAAAAATCAAGAATGTAATTGCAATGTATTAATTAAAGTAAGAATTAAATTTTGGTATTGTTTAGCAATGCCAACAACATCAAAATTTATTAATTTATTCCTATAACTATTTCCTGTTTATAAAGATAAAAATAATACATCTTATTATATACCTAACGAGTATAAAAAACTCATACATTGTTTCAGTAAAATCAAACCAACTTTGTATTAAATGTAAAGTATGTATCTAAAGAGAATCCAATGTTGTGATTTATCTGCAATCAATGAAGCATTGTTCATTCGATTTCGTAAAACTGAGGAACAATTTCAATAAGTATTACGGACATGGAGGATTATTTCTGGGCAGTTTGGGGATTTAAAGTGATAGCCAATAAGGGCTTAGCGAAAATAAGTCATGTAATCATACGCCTGACAGCGCAAAAATAGGGCAGTCAGCCCTCGTAGAAAATTACATTTTGATAAGAGAAATTATCTTGGGATTACCCTAGTGTAGAAGCTTAACTCGGGGTTTTCATTCTCAGGTGGTTGAGGATTATTTAATTTACATAAATATTAGACTACTTAACTATGTATGTGTGAAGTTCGGGCTCTCAGTTTCAAGCTTGAATTACTTTATTAAAATCGAAATATAAAATGTTTGCACCTCTGAGATTATTTAAAATTTTAATTAAACTCATAAAGAACTAAGGTAGTTTGAGTTCATAATAATTTCAATTACGTAAGACAGCTCTCATTTTAGTGTTGTCGGTAATTTTCAAAGAAATTTCTATAGCGAGTAGTTTTGATTACACTAAACTACTCTTCAAGAATTTTATGTTTTGCTGTTTATGTTTAATTTTGCTTCTGCGACTCTTGCAGCAGCTATTCCGCTTCAGTATTTCAATTTGCTTGCAACTTAAATTTTATTTTTCTAATACCAGGTGCCACTTCGTGTAGAAAATTTTATTCAAATAGCAACATAAAGTACAAAGTTTCCGTGTGGGTTTGAATAAAACATTTACTACTTTGACGTTTTCCTCTAAGTACAAAAAATATATTATTTGTATGGATGTTTAGCTTGAAATTAGTTTATTTATCTGAATTTCTTAACTTTTTTTATTATATTAAAATAATTTGTTGTACTTAGAAACTTTTGCTGCGAGACATTCATTAACTATTAATAATGAATATTCAAATTAATAATATATTGTATATCTTTTTTTATGATAAAATAAAATTATTTATTTATTCATAAAATTATCTTCTATTAGAATTTACAATCATATTTAAAACATTAGCTACAACAAAAACCTTCCCCTTTTTGAACAAATAAGGAGTATTACAATTGATTAGAGAAATATAAACTTCATGATTGCTTATATATAATTACCTGTTGAACTCGTCTCCATCCATTAGAAAATAACTCCCCCCCCCCAGTCCAGCTCAACCCAGGCAACCCAGATGACTATGTTTAATTAAGTGTCATCTGAATTGGACAAAAACGTTAGTTGTATTGATACCACCAAATCATCTATGTAAACCCTTTACTGCAAAACAAATAAAAGTAATAACGTTACACACCATTAAAAACAAAGATAAATAGAAATCAACTTAACTTGTGACTACTATTTTGCTTTTCCGATACAATGTAAACCTAAATGTAGGATTATATTCCACCATCACACTGTAGTAGCCCAGACCATACGCTGCAGATGTTCCGGCGATACGATAAAAATAGTTATTTTAAGAAAACCATTTGTTTGTATACTGATTTTTTTAAATATCTTTTCTTTTTGAAAATTGTTTTAATTTTACTGTTTTAGTTTATCTTTAATGTTCTATCCAATGTATAAATGGCTAAAGGTAAATTTTTCACAAAACAATCTACTTGTTCAACAGGATATCATTTTTGAAAAACATGTTGACACATAAGGCCGGCCACACACAGAATCAGACACGGTCAGTCACCTTTAGTCATTTTGACTAAAAGCGACTAAAACGAGGGGTTTAGCATGGATGGTTATGGGGTGGCCACATACTGCATCGAACTAGTTGAACAGACGGAGACAGGAGTCTAAAGTCGTTTTTTCCTTGACCGACGCAACTCCCTCAAAAGACTTTAGTCAACAAAAGCTATCAGACACTGTCCGACAGAGCCACCTGCGCATGCGTGCTCCCACAACCACCCTTGTCACGTGTATTCTCTTCCCGCTCCTTACAGTCAACTGTTCACTGTAATTTACATTGCGTAGTGGTTTGCTAAAGTTTGCTGTTGTGAATGAATTTCATTAAAAGCCACGACCGTTGACGGAAATGATACCACAAACTTTGCAGATGTCGACAAATTGTTGGTTAGTGTCGAAAACCCGCCTACGATCTACAACACAACGTTGAAAGTTCACCACAATGTTGACGTGGTCAACATGATCTGAACGGAAATCGGAAAAAAACTTGGCGTTCCAGGTAAAGTAGCTTCCTATACAGTGATTCATGTTTCCTTTATTTAAATTTTTGGCAACGTGAGATGGAAAGCAACTCAACATATGCCAAGGGAAAACGTTAAAAACTGCTACTGATATTGTTGCGGGTCTCATGGTAGACTTCGTAAAAACAGCCACAGAAGAAAGAAATCTCCAAGAAACCCCCCAGCAAACATAAAGCCCAAGGATGTGTTTTTTAAAAAGCCTATCTGGTAGACGGCAACGTCAATTCAAAACCTCAGTAATGGCAACCTTGAATGACTGAATGAATTAATCAAGAAGAAACCAAACGATACAACTACCAATATTCTGGAAGTGCTTCTACCTCCAGCGCATCAGGTAGTCATCATTCATTTCCACTTAACCCGCTAGCCCTTGATGAGGGAGATACTATCACACCTTCTAATAAGTTGTGTGTTTCACCAGATGTTCAACTCTTAATTTTATGTTATATTATATGTGTTTGACTTAGTTGTATTATTATAATTATATTGTAGTCATGAAGCCCAGTGACTAAAACCCCCACACACAGGATCAGTCAATATCAGAAACGACTAAAGGCATCTTTGACCGTGTCTGATTCTGTGTATGGCCTGCCTAACTCACGTTACACGGAAGGCAACGCTTAACACATCAGTAAAAGTTTCGCCAAACTAAAACATGATGAATCGTAACAAACATACAAACTTTTCCACTCAGTTTTGCGAGAAGCAACTTGGCACAGTGGTTAGCGCTGCCTTTTAGATTTTCTACAGATGAAAATTTAAACCATAAGATATTCTACACAGATGCTTAACTGAAATAAGACCAGTCAAAAATAAGAAACAATTAAGTCAATAATTAGAAAGCGTTATCAGACTGGGCAACTATTTAAAAAAAATGGGAATCCTTTCCCCTTTTCCTTAACGTAGAATTGCCGACTATACAACGGTTTTAATTGTGATAACGCGGGTATACAGTTGGTGTTTGTTATATTGAGTGTTTTGTGTAACATTATTTAGCATGGTAGTAGGTATCTGGCTAGTTGTCTGTAATCAACAAAGTTCCACAGGTTCTAGTCTATATTCTACGCTACGCTACTGCTTTGTCTGTATTAGCCTAATGGCATGAACTAAAAAACGTTACGAAAAATAAAGACAAATTGTGATAAAAAAATAAACAGCAACAAAAGTGTTTTACTTTAAGGCATTTTCTATGTTATAGCCCATATTATTCGGTTTTAAAGAGATTTTTTCTTAAAAGTATCAGTTTTATGCTATCCAGTCATAGTAATTATATATCATAATAATTATATGTAGTATCGATTATTGCTATCCAAACGTAACTTAATAAAAACTATTAATACATAGGCCTAAGTCTTATCGACATATACGACTTTTTCTTTAAAATACATTTCCTACAAAACTCCAAAAGTAATGTTCTAAACTCGGTTCTAATTGAATTATCAAAGTGACATTTTCTTCTAACTTTTAATTTATTTAGGGACACTCCAAGCCCTAGGCTCCCTCCTCTTTCCCAAACTGTAGATAAACATGTTCAACTCTGTTTTATTTAAACAAAACTTTGCAAAGAAAGCTACTTCGTCATAATAATGTCGTTTGAAAATTTTCCAAACGTTGCAAAAAAATGTATTTTTCTTAAAAATAGATTCGTGTAATAAAAGTATCAAAGATTTTAATGACTTTTTGGACAGTTATATAAGGTATATTGGACCAATTGCAGTGAGGTTATGACCATTTGGTAAAAAATGTTTTTAAGATATTTATGCAACAAAATATGTCAGGAGAACGTAAACTATATGTGCCTTGTACTTAAATTTTTTACTAATGAAAGATTTTGGTTCTAAACTACTATATTAAACTTTATAAAACGTATATTTATTTATTGAACTTTATTAAACAGGTTGTTTCTTAAAGCTAATCTGATACCCTGAGAATATGTTCTACAATAAATAATAAAGAAAAAAAAGTACATACAGACAAAGGTCCTAAATGTTAAGCTTCCAAACAATATGTTTTTAGAACACTTGATATTGTTATAAAAACATTTTAACTTAAAAATAGGCCTAATATGTTTACCAGTGTTTAAAACCCAATTAAACAAAATTAATAATGTTTAATATGAAAATAGATTACTTTACATAAAATTTAAATAGTCAAAATAGCTTAAAGGATAACCTAGCTAAATTCTAAAATCATTATTTCTTTTAGGAACACAAACATTTAGGAACTAGAGTGTTCAATCATATTAAGCTCTGTATTTTCGTAATTGAAAAAATACCGGTATGTAATCACTATTAAAGAGTTAAAAGTACAAACATTAAAATAGAGACGGTTATTACATACATTTATTATATAATAGCATGGTAAGTTAACACACTTTATAAGTAATAACAAAACTTCATGAGTGCCAAAACACATTTGTATATAATAAATCATTTAAAGTTTTTATGTATACTGGTTAAAATAAACTTTTAAACCTAAATAAATAATATAACAGTAAATTGCAATATGAAAACCATGTATACCTCCAACTACAATATATAATATTTAAACAGTTTTTTAATACCACTTACAAATAAATAAAATAAACTTCTTTTTAACATAAAACTGTATGAGGATTTACCCTCCCTTAATTTACAAAAACTCAATTAATTTAATTCAGTTTGATTAAACTTAATTTCCATAAAATGCTTCGACATCAAACAAAAAGCTTTTAATTAACTGTTATAAACATTCGTGGTAATAATTAATTATATATTATTGGAAATTATATTATTACAATATGTTTATTGCCTGCATGATTTACATATTGCAATTTTTCAGCTATCCTGAAATAGCTACGAGTTATAGCATCTGAATTAGTCAACATTATTATATTTTTTTAAAATTATTATTATTATTCATTTACTGAACATCCTCACTTTGCGAATATAGTGCTAAAGATGGGAGCGAAATTATCTACAAAATTCGCCCACCCTATTATCCAGATTTGAACATACGACAGCACGTACCATATTAAAACATATCTTAGACCGTTCAATACGTTATTACTGAACAATTTATTGCTAAGGAAATTCGTTTACCACAGACCAATATTTAGTAACAAAACACAAAACAACCACATCATGGTAAAATGGTAAAATGTATTAAACATTATGTACATAAATCATTATTTTAAAACAGAGAACATTATTTTAATTAACGATATTATATAAATCTCCTCATCAAATATACCAATACGTCAGGTTTTAAACTAATTTACCATTAAATGATTAACTACAGTACATAGAATACAATCAACAGTTTTTTTTATTATTTATTTTTTTTATTTGAAGTACAAGACAGTCATTTATCTCTGTTGCAATGGGCCAGTGTGTCCTCTTTTCAACATAAGATATATTAAAATATTTAGAAACTGGTATTATTTTTTTTTTTTTTTTTTTAGTATTAAAAACATATAAACTGTGTGATTATATTATACATTCGTCTTTCAGATTTAGAAAACTGTGGTTATAAATGCAATAAAATGCAGTAGCGATGTTGATAATACCTAATTTATCTCTGCAAAGAATTTACTGAAAAATGCATGATGTATCTTTTGCTTTAATTATGAATTATAAATACCCTGCTAGAATGTGTTTATATTTATTTCCAATATTTAACTAGTGTTTTGTATAAATTTCACAAATCTAACCAAAACCTTTACCATATCGGCCACCCCTCTACCCCAGCTTGAATT
Source organism: Philaenus spumarius (assembly GCA_018207615.1). Classification (NCBI taxonomy): domain Eukaryota; kingdom Metazoa; phylum Arthropoda; class Insecta; order Hemiptera; family Aphrophoridae; genus Philaenus; species Philaenus spumarius. The sequence goes on from JAGFPH010000318.1 coordinate 100,699, forward strand.
TAAAAACACAAAGTAACATAAATGAAACGTTTTATATATATGCTCTAAGTAAATACATTACATACTCTCCTACTTGTTGATCTAATAACCTTAGTGATCACACATTACAAGTAATTAAATATTTCTATTATTTATTGAGTTTGAGCAAAAATATAAACTATAGAACAAGAGTCTAGAAACTTTATTCCTAACTACTAACTGAAATTCAGAAACATCAAAAGCATCAACATAAACAAGAGAAATAATATCACCTACCTACAGCATTCGCCTCATATGATTCCAATAATTGTGCCAGATTGGTTGATATAAAAATAGTATCCTTGAAGACGAAAACTAAACAGTGTGTAGAAGCTAACACAATGAAAAGTTTTTGTTTTTGTAAAAAGGAAACTCGTTTACCATAAATATTAGAAAATCTGGAGCTAATAAAAAGGTAAACAATTCAAATTAAAAAAACCCCATTTAATAAATTATAGAAATACTATAAATTATATAGTGAACTTAATCTATAAAACATACTATATTGTAAAAAACTAACAAAATATCAATTATAAATTTTATAAAAGCAAATGCTACAAAACAAACTGTTCATAAATATAAAATGCGCGAAGAAAAACAAAATAAAACATGTATAGCACGGACAATATCTACTTTTGTGTAGTCATTAAGACGAAATTTCAAAATAAGTTTAAATTCGTTTATTAGAAAATGTAGGATATTAATGTTTTTTCTCGCTGATTTAAAAAGCAATATTTTCAAGAATTACAAAACACATATATATTGTTAAAATAATAACTTAAATGTATAGAAATAAAATGTCTGCATTAAAATCTATTTTAGTTACTCAACATAATAGGCCTATATTAAAATAAATATTTGTATAAAATTATATCCATATTTTTGCCTGAAGTTATAATTAATTCGCAATTCAAGAACTTACCATTAAAATAAAACAGAAAGTTCTGATACAAAGTTAAAATCTGTACGTGATGAAAATCGTATTTCAGAACGCCTTTTAAATTATGGAATTTATTTTAAAGCACCAGTAATATTTTTCGGAGCTGAAACGATGCCAGAAATATTGGTTGGAACATTTTCAATCTTTTATTACTTAAGTTTCGATAACAATGAACTTTCTAACGAATTGTCGGAGATATAATGATGCCGCGCCTGACGTGCACACAATACTAGCGCTCGTTTATTTTCGATTAAAGACAATCTCCAACGATAAAGCTAAATCAGGCAGTGGAAATGATTTTTAGTAAGATATTGGTTTATACAAACAGAAACTGTATAAACCTGGAAGGTAACAATATAATCGATTATTCTTATTTATAACTACGATGTAATATTGTTTTTTTTTTAATTCAAATAGTTCGGAAAATGTGTGGAATGCCTGTATTTTCGCAAAACAGTAAGTTTTTAATCTTAAAACCAGGTTCTATTCTAGTTCTATTCTTTATAAGCAAGTTTTGAACATAATTTCATCGTACACATAAAACCCCACAAATGATTTAGTTTATTGATTTGTGAAAAATTCTTTTGGTCAATGTATATTTTTGGCAAATAACCAACAATTTAGAAGTTAGTATCAGGAAAAATATGCATGTGGGAAATCGGGTATAATAATAAGTACGATACACATATTTATAGTACACAACTTATAGCTTAGTTTTTAAACGTCCTTAATCATATGTAAGTTTCTTTTGGCGAAACCGTAGTCAACAATATTTTATTGAAGTTAAAGGCCTTAATAAATTGTTTTAAATAAGATTGTAAAGATCAATTGATTTTGTATCGTAAATAGCAAATAAACTAAAAAAAATAAAAAGATTTTCAGCTTCTAAGTCATTTTTCCTGTAAAAATTACACTTTCGGAAATTTTTTTTAGACTACACAAAAAATATGATTTCTTAATACGCATAAAACAAAGAAAAGTTATGAGGCACCAAGTTTCGAGAGTTTGTATGAATTAATTAATTATAAAAATATACAGAGTGTTCCATAGGTAACAGCCAAACTTCGGTAAATGGTTCTAAAGGTCAAAATAAGAAAAAAGTTCATAGAAACATAGGCCCGAAAACGCTTCGTTTTCCAGATATCCACCATTTAAAAAAAATTTTTTACATAATAATTCATATCTAGAGAACGGCTTAACCGATTGAGTTCAAATTTGGCATGAAGTGATAGATCATTGGATCTATCTTAATAAAAATAAACTATTATATATAACCATGCGTTTCAAAATGGCGGCTGTTTGAAAATTTCAAACCTAAATTACTCAAAAACCGTACATTTTAACTAAAAATTTCAAGATACCTTTTTTGTAGTCCCTTTGATTCCCTATCGGATAGTGTTATTTTCAAACCAATCTAATGAATGGTAATAGGTAAGATACACATGTAGACAATATTATTGTGTTTACTGTATCGGTATAGGATGCCGGGATGAACAAACCAATTATTACATAAAATTTAACTATTATCCTTCATCCGATTGTTTTGACAGTTACACCATCCGATGGGAAATCAGAAGGGCTACAAAAAAGGTGACTTAACATTTAAAATGTACGGTTTTTGACTAATTTAGGATGGTATAAACATTTAATTCAGTTTTATCTTATTAAACGGTAGATATACAATGGCAGGTATTTTGTAAGTTACAAATATTTTCTTATTATTTTGTTAAAGTGGTTACAATGTTTAGAAATATTTTACTTTTTAGTCGAACAGCTATCTTTGCATGAATAAATGTGTTCTTATACAAATATTACGAAAAATAATGAATTTTCAAAGAACTTTATAATAAAAAAATAAATTCAGTTCGCGTTCGAGACCACCCGCAAGTACTTGTGTGGAAAAACTATGTTCCATTTTAATTATTTAACGACCCTTTAATGGTGAATATTACGTGTGTGTACTTTATGTGTTGTGTAGTGATTTGTGTAATGTGTTCATCGTTTTAAATATTCGTCTTCGACAATGACAGAGTTGTGTCGAAACTAGTCAGACCCAGCAGCAGTAGAGGGGAAATCAACAGGACCATTTGAAGGTTGGTAAATTAATTTAAAAATTTTACAATAATGGTCCAGGAAGTAGGAATCACAATAATGAATAAAAAAATAAAATCAATAATTACTTGAAAAAAATATTGATTGTTCATCTACACGGAAAGAGTTTTCATTAATAAAAACAAACATTTATAGGCTATCTCTTATAGCGTAAGCCGCTGACGGATTATGTAAAGAAAACTTAAATTTTGTTACTTTGCCCTATAAAAAGGTAATGCCTTGTTTCTCATGAAGGGTGTAAGGAATTCATTTTAGCGTGTTTTATGCAGTAGGCTACTAACTGGTCCGATCCGGCTTTGCATGGATGGAGAAATCAAAGTTAAATGTATATTAACCGAAAACATATATCAATAAATATATTATACTGTGTATTACTTATGCGGATTTTCATAACTTGGACCCCCCCCTCAAAAATTTCGAAAATCTTTACAAGCGAGCACCTAGGGCCCTAGAGGAAGCTACATACCAAATTTCATTCCACTCATTTCGGTTGTTTTTGAGATTTTGTGTGATGAGTGATTGGTATTTGGATTATATATATATAACTAGCTGGCCCGATCCGGCTTTGCACGGATAGACAAATGAAAGTTATGTATATTAACAAAAAATATATTATGTGAATAAATATATTAGACTATGTTATTTCTTATGGGGATTTTTAGTAACGCTGACAGTCCCAAACCTTCAATAAAATTTATAGTTTGTTGAAACCCTTTCTTAGCGAGCAATTAGGACCATAGAGGAAGCTACATACTAAATTTCATTCCAATCCGTTCGGTGTTTTTTTTTAGTAACTTTGACGCTCCAAACCCCCCTAAAATTTAGAATTTTTTAACCCCTTTCTTAGCGAGCACCTAGGGCCCTAGAGGAAGATACATACCAAATTACATTCCAATCCGTTCAGTGGTTTTGGAGAAATCGTGATTTAGTAACTTTGACCTCCCCCCCCAAAGATTTCGAATTTTTTAAAAACCTTTCTTAAAGAGCACCTACGGCGATAGAGGAAGCTACATACCAAATTTCATTCCAATCTGTTCAGTAGTTTTAGATAAATCGTGATTTAGTAACTTTGACCCCCCCCCCCCCCCCAATTTTTTTAAAACCTTTCTTAAAGAGCACCTACGGCCCTAGAGGAAGCTACATACCAAATTTCATTCCAATCCGTTCAGTATATTTAGAGAAATCGTGATTTAGTAACTTTAACCCCCCCCCCTAAAATTTCGAATTTTTTGAAAACCTTTCTTAGTGAGCACCTATGGCCCTAGAGGAAGCTATATACCAAATTTCGTTTCAATCCGTTCAGTAGTTTTTGAGAAATCGTGATCAGTAAGTCAGTGGATATGGCTTTTATATAACAGGGTGTCCCACGAAGAGGTCCCTATTTTTGAATTGATATGACAGACGTATAGAGAGCGCTACAGACTTGAAATTCTACAGTCGTGACTAACACATATGTTAAAGAAATACCCCTGAGTATCAGTTAATTCTGACTGATCCAAACAAAATGGCGGAAAAACAAAAAACAACAAAATCAGCAATCGTATGTTAAGGGTAAACCTACTTTTATTTAGAATAGGAACAGCTACAGCTGTTTAGACTATTTTAAATCTATCAGCTGACTGCGTGTATCCACAACAATGAACATATTTGGTAATAAAAATTGGCATTTGTTATTAAGTTGCATTGTAAAGTGTCTTATGTACCATGCCGTTTTCAACTGAGCAAAAAGTGAAATGTTGTTCCTGGGCTATTGCCTTTGAAAATGATTATGAAGCAATAAGGTGTTTTAAGGAAAGGTACCCAGGTGTAGTTCCACCGTCAAGGAAATCTATTCGTAAGTGGAAGACTATCCTACTAGAAACGGGGTCAATACAAAAAAAATACTATAGATCCTCCAACATAGAAAATGAAGAAATCGTACGTGCTGCTTTCATGGAATCTCCAAATACGCCTAATTCAGTAAGAAAGGTGGAATCTGCTACAGGGATACCGAAGTCATCTGTCCAAAGGTATGCCAAAAAGAACAAAATCAAACATTATAAAACTCATTTAGTTCACGGACTGCTTGAAGATGATCCTGACAGACAATTGGAATTTTGTTCGAAAATAATTGAAAGGACTGACGTAGATAGCAAATGGCATGAAGGAATCGTGTTTTCAGATGAAGCGACATTTTATCGAACAGGAACTGTAAACAGGCATAATTGTCATTACTATAACACAAAATCCACATATCTTACAAGAAGAGAAATTAAAATCAACAGGTATAACAGTTTGGGCTGCTGTTACCAAGGATGGTGTTTTGTCGTATGACATATCCCGACAAACAATGACTGGAGAAAGGTATGCATCAGTTTTAAGCAATCACATAGTTCCTCATCTTTCTCAGCCTGAGATGAAAGACGTTTTTTTCAAACAGGATGGAGCTCCTCCGCATTATGCTAATGTGGCCAAAGCAGTTTTGGACCAAAATCTTCCTAACCGTTGGATAGGTCGTGGCAGCAGCTTCATGGACTGGCCCCCAAGGTCTCCAGACTTGACTGTTTGTGACTTTTTTCTGTGGGGCTTTTTGAAGGAGAAGGTTTATTGTCATAACATTGCGACAGACGATGAACTAATGAGGTTGATCGAAGAGGAACTGTTGTTGATACCTCGAGAGTTGTTCAGCAAAGCGTATGACTGTTTCCTATTTCGTTGTCATCAGTGCATTGCGATCGATGGACATCAGTTTGAATAAGGTTTATGGATCAAATAGATTTAATTTATTTATGAGTTACTTATATATTTAATTCCCTAACGTTGTTTAGTGCTTAGTAACATCGTTAAAATTCATTAATTATATTGTAACACTTAAGCAAATAAAATTATTTTAACGAAAAGGTACTATTTCTTTGATATCCCGCCATTTTGTCCTAATGTGTCAGAATTAACTGATACTCAGGTGTATTTCTTTTACATATGTGTATGTTAGGACTGTTGAGTTTCAGGTTTGTAGAGTGTTCGGTGCAGGTAATATATTAATTCAAAAATAGGGACCTCTTCGTGGGACACCCGGTATATAGATTATATAGATTTTGCCTATATATCAACAATTTAAGAAAAACGCCTTTAATTTTGTTCCGGTCGTTGTAACTTTAAAATTACAGAAGTTTGACGTTTAACATCATTTTCATAATATTTACATCTTAGACATATTATTAGTGTATAATTGATATATTTTGGACTGCATCAAGAATTATATTGTATGGTAAATATTTGAAGAATGCATCCACTTCAAATTGACCCCGGTACTGTAATGTACTTCACATTCAAGCGCCATTCAACTCTTCACTTCTGCTAATATTGACTCATTGCACATAGGATGATCAAAGGATGTCGTAAGTGATGAGGAATAATTAGTATGAAATTGTGAATGGAAGATATTAGATTTTGCAGTGTATCAATCCAAACACAGATTGGCTTTCATAGATTAAGTATCACATTTGCAGTGAAAGAAATCGTTGTGGTTTTAAAAGTACAAAATCCAATATATAATTTCGTTCTTTGCCATTTACAATTTCAAAAAATCTAAAAAAATTACCTTTAAATGAATCAAGAGCTGTTAGAAATGTTCTTTTAAAAAACTTTACGTTTAGGCAAACAACATTTATTTATTTTGTAATGTGTATGTTTTATTTAGATCAGTTTTACACAATGTAGAAATATAAAGCCTTAAACAATTATTTTATGTTATATAACGAAAACTAACAAGTGGAAATGTTTTACCCTTCCTTGGTAAAAGATAAAACACAGTGATTAACAGCCTAAGAAGGAAACGATAAACTGTGTAAAACCACTACTGACTGATGTATGTTGGAAAACACAGTGTGAAGACCAATCAATAAATTCTTATATGTTACGACTGTACAACAGAATCAAGTGATTAGTTTAGTGTTTAAAAATAAGTATACCATTAATAAAAGTTTTACTGGTTTTGACTTTTATTTTTATTTTATAATTATAACTCATATTTTATGAAAGTGTTTCAATAAACATTATTTCTTACAAGATATTTTGTATTACTTTTATAGTGTTATTTTTTTTAATTATTTGAAATAGCGGACATTTTTTTATACAACCTTGGTTATCAAAATATCTTGTTACATCTAGGATTAATTGATTTTGCATACACAAAAGTTATTATAATTGAGGATGGCAACATGTCTTAAATTTTGGCATGTGTTTTTTGGGAGAAATCCAGTATACACGGGTTCATACTAATCATATTAATCAAGCTTTGGTTAAATTTATTTTAAAATTTCATTATTTACAGTTTAGATACATTTAAAATCGCTATTAATAAAAAAAAAACAATGTTTAGTAAATTTTACCTGATTTATTTAGCGTCGGCATTGACAAGGCAGCTTAAACACAGACTAAGGAAAATATATAAAACAGGCATATACATAATACAACAGAGAACATTTACTTGGCTAACAAACGAAAGTAAAGGGAATGTGTGGGGATGGTCAATGGTTTAAGCCAGGGTGAGTTTAAGCAAAATTTACCAATTCGTTTTTAAAGAATATTTCACAATTTCGACCAAAATCTGAGTTAAAAAATTCGATAGAAGTAGTAAATAAGATTAAAGATATTAAAGTTCCTTTTAACCCAAAAATTGTGTCGTTTGACAAAATTGTATTCACAATTATTAGTACCAAAGACTGTTTGTACAGCAAAGACCCATTATTGGGCCATACTAAAGATTATCCTTGTACAGCTATAGTTGATGGATGTATTTGAAGTATGTCTTGATCAAAATAATTTTCAATTTCAAAACAAGGATTTACTCAAGTCGATGGTTTGGCAATGTGGTCTCCATTAACGCAATTGCTAGCTGAGATTTTTATGGACAAATTTGAATCAACATTCTTTAACAGTAATAATCCATTTAAGTCTAACATTAAGTTAGTATTGGCATGTGGATAATGTTTTATGTTATTTAAAGGATCTGACCGCCAGCTTCAATTATTGTTAAATTATTTAAGTTCTATCAATAATAAGGCAGTAAAATTTACTATGAAAATAGGTTTACAAAATCAAACACATTTTCTAGACTTTACTAAAAAAATGCAATATGGTAGGTAAATTTAAAATTTCAGTTTTTTTTTAGAAAACGTACGTTTAGGCAAAGCGCATATTGAGACGCGATTGACGCATTTCACGCAACGTGACACAGCGTGACTTTTTGTAACATTTGTAAATGAATGGATAAGCGCATAATGGCATCGCTACGCTACGCAGCATGACTCGCGTGGCACGACAGTCGCGTGGCACGGTGGCAGTGACAACGTTTCTCGCGCCACGCGTCACACGTCTTATGTATTCAGTTATTGCTTTTTCCTAACATTATCGTTTGTAGACAATTATACAGTCATGTATAACATAGTTTATGAATATTTAAAATGTCATACAAATAAGATGATTTTTTTGAGAGAAATTTGTTTTTTGTCGAACACAATTTCGTTAAGATTAGCGTATTAGCCTATAATCAGTCTCGATGAACTTGTCTTCGATAAAAAACACATTTTCTCTAAAAATAAACATCCTATTTGTATAAAATTTAAAATATACACAAACAATATTAATATAACATAACAAAAATATAAATCTACGATAATTTTTAACTAAATAGGCTATCAACTTTATGAACCCATAATTATCAATGAATATGTTTTTATTAAAAACTGTTTTTTTACGAAAAATATTCATTTGATTCGTTTTAAATTTATAACACATATAAATAATTTATATATAAATATACAGCAATATAAAAAAATATAACACTGTATCCCAATATTTAAGCACATAGACCATCAACTTTATAATTCTAGGCCTCTTTTCTAGGCGCAACACAGTATGGTTAAACTTTACAGTCATACTCCTAAATAAAAACTTTAATTTCTCTCTAACCATTTGTTTAATTTTTGAGGGTGGAGGGGAGAGTTTATTATTTTTGCTATCTTGATTAATTATTATGTCAATGAAGTTATAGTTATATTTTGTACTGTGCTTGCGCAGTCCATCATATCTTTTGATAAGATTTTTACTGAAGATATGTTGATAGATAGGCTAATTAGGCCTAGGCTATACGCATTCTGTAAGCTTAGTTGCTGGCCTATTTATTTAAATGTTATAGTAGACCTATAGTTTTGTACATTGTATTTATACATTGTAAGTATTGGTAAGTAAACACCAATACTTGAAACACCAATACCCAATGTCTTTAACATCAGCATCAACAAAATAATTATAATAATATATTATAAAATTTAAATAAATTCATAATAAATGAATTTATAGAAACAGGCCAGACTAGCTTTGTGAGTAAGATTATTTCAACAGGAAGTTACAACGGATGTACCAGCTTAAATTACTTAAGACACAAATACACTGCTTTGCGTTATTCTGTGTGAATCAACTAGTGCAAACACGCGATAAATACTGCCAAATCTGTAAAACTGAAAAGCCAATCAGAACAATATAAAATTCAAATAGATCAATCAAAGGAAAATCCAAATCATGAAACTGTGTGGTGGGGAAATTTTGGAGAGAACACAAGGTCTGTCATCTAAAAACTGTCGGCAAAGTAACATCAAGACCACAACTTTTAAAATGCCCTAGTCTAATATTTTCAACAAAAGTCATCTAGCCATTAAATAATCAGAGAATTCAAATCATCATTTTAACTATAAAAGTCATCATATTAATACATAGAAAATCATCAAATAGTGAAAGTGCAGTGTTAAATTAAGATAAGTGAAAGGTCATAAGTGGAGTTTATAAAATCATAAAAATAAGAGTGTAAAGTGTATGAGAGTGGGAGAGAACCAAAAATTATGTAAGTAGATATAAAATTTCATTTGATTGTTAAGGCAGATCTCGAGGGTTAAAATTAAATAACAAACGAAATCATATCCAGAGTATTATATCAGAAGTAACATTAAAATCAATCAAAAATAAATAAATAATCATTCATTAATAAATAATTGTATTGGGACTGGTTTATTAGGATTAACTGAAAAGAGGGTTTAAAACACCTCATAAGTAATCGAAATCAGTCACCCAAGCAACTTAATATCATTCAAATAAATCTATAAATAATATAATACATTTTTTAATATCAGATTTTATTATGTACAGTACTAGTAATTAGAAGAAATTTTATATTCAATCATTAACATAAGATACATAGATTAAAGGTTAGGCGAGCAGGAGATTTAATGACCAGCACCGCCCTACTTAGGCGGATGGAAACTTTTATTTTATTATTTTTGGATTTATAATTTGAGTAAAAATTAACTGTATCACATTTATATGCATTTAAAAACTGTGCAAAATAATTATTGTAGGAACTGTTTTCAGAAATTTCAGAATATATTTAATAATTTTGTGAAAAGGTCTCTGTACTTATTTCTACCAAGTTCTTAGGAGTACGTCACATGCCAAGCTAAAATTTGATCCGTAAGAAGGATCTGGTGGAGCCCCCAAAACTTTCAAAGTGACTTTACAAAACCGTACATAAAATTACAGTAACATTATATGAAAAGGTCGCTCATTTACATAAGTCTTACAACATATATTGTTTTAATATATTTAAAATTGCATCTAAATTGGATAGATATTTTTAGATAAAATAGATTTTTATTGACGATATGTTCAGTATAATTTTCAATTTCCAATATATTTATAATCTCAGTGTCTGCTATTATATATATTATCAATATTTCAATAATGTTATTTCATTTTGTATGTTAATTAAAGAATGTATTTAATATGATTTCAGTTTCTTGGCTGTCAATGAATGCAGTAAAAGCTCTTCAGATTCTGAGCTTAGATATAATAAACACAGTTTATTCGTGATTTATTCATTTTGAACATTCTAACAAATAATATTTGAAAATACACAGCCTACTGGGTGAGAGTCGGGAGTAACTGCGTTGCAATATGCGTTCCCCAACGCGACGCTTGTGGCGCGATCGTGTCATGCAGCTCGCGTCGTGTCATCCCACACGCGTCAATCGCGTCCCACTATGCGCCTTGCCTTACTGTCAATATTATTCATTTTATATTGCAACATCCTTTTAGTCACACATTTTATGACTTCCTTAGTAATGTTGCATAGCGTTTACTAATATTCCTATGTCTAATAACGACTTTTGTAAAGAATTCACTTTTATAAAACAAATTGGTATACTATTGGATTTGATGTTAACCTTATAGAAACAATTTTTAAAAATAACACTAAATTTCTTTGTAATATAACACATGTTTCTAATAAAACAACACCAAAATGACGTAGAATCAACTTCATTGGTAAGGTTAGATATTTTATTGGAATATATTTATTAGAAAAGAAAAATCACTGCATACCCCCTTTTACTGTAAGAACATTTTAAGCAAAATGTTAGTAAATTGGAAAGATAAAATATATAACATGCAAAAAAAGTTGTGTTAATAAACTGTCTTGTAACATTTGTAATGCAGCTTGTGTAGACCAAACAGGCCATAGTTTAAATGTAGGTTAAGTGAACACAAAAGAAGTTGGCGGTTGGGTCATAATGGCTCTAGTTTCTCCAACCATTTAAAAACACACTTAGTGCCAGATTTATTCAACAATGTTAATTTTAAGATTCTTCATGTCAATGAAAAAAAAATTAAATTAAATTCATTAGAAAAGTTAGAAATTAAGGGATTATTTTATAAAGACTAAAACATTGTAATAATTGATTAGATAGAATTCATGTCAAACTCACCCTTGCTTAAACCATTGTCTTACCTATGACCATAAGTCTCCTACGCCCATCGACACCCTTTCTCTTTACTTTTGTTTGTTAGCCAAGTAACTATTGTATTATGTACTAGAGGGCTCCGCCCCCTGCTCGCTTCGCTCGCCAACCCCCCGGTGATTCGCGTCGAAGCTAATGCAAACAGGTTATTTTATTTAAATAAGCCATATTATTAAATTCTAATATGTCTTATTTATTTTAATTATTATGAAACATAGTAGTTTCTTATTTTTAAATTCCTTAATTTATTAAGGGTTTATTCTTTAGTTTTAAGGAAAGTCACGCGAAAAAATGTCAATCTATGATACTTTTTTTATGCATGTTGTAAGAAATAAATGTACAAATTTTCAGCTCACTAACTTTAAGGAAAATATAACTATTTTTATTTTTATTGCTTTAGGGGTTGCTATCACAGTTTCACCCCTTAGTAGCACTCGTCAAAATGGAAATCTAGGTTAATTTTTCTATGTACCTTGTAAGAAATAAATGAACAAAATTTTAGCTCTCTAGCTTTAAGGAAAGTATAACAATTAATATTTATTGTTTTAGCGGTTGTTTTAACCCGTAAATCAAAATTAATTGTAGCCTATGTTACTCAAGGATAGTAAAACTATTTTTTCAATCGGTTCAGTAGTTCCAGAGATTCCCTACATACAAACAAATAATCAAAACAATTTTACCTCTTTGTAATATTATTAATAATAACCCCAAAGCTAAGATGATAAATAATGTTAAATGAATTCATTTTTCCAGTAGCCAGGTCACTAATATAATATAATAAAGTACAATACCTCAAATAATTGTTTATAAATTTATACAGGAGTCGTAAGATGAGCACCTACATAGGGCCTACTGTGTTTTTCAAATGCGTTGTGTGTTATATGTTTGTGTATGTGTATTTAACGTTTTGACGACCTCCATGCATAGAGAGACTTTCTGATGATGAGATAAATATCTCGAAACGCGTCAAAAACTTTAAACGAGTTTTAAACAAAGAGGTTCACTGACGGAAAATAAAAGGTATTATACTTTATTATATAATGTTAAATGTTCAAACAGCAGTTATATAATAAAGGTTAAAAGAACAAGTAAGGCTAAAATCTACACTTTAACAAAAACCTAACCTAAAAGTTAGAAATTTTAATAATTACTTCAAAGTTTGAAATCAGCTGTTTTATCCGTTATTTTATTCAATTGGTTGCTATGGTAATAAATGTAAATACATGTGATAATTCATCAGTCTAGGCCTAACCTAAGATTTTTTTCCGACTAAATTTACAAATATTGAAACACAGAAGGCTTTTATCAAAATTAATTCTATAGCATATGTTACTCAGGCATAGTGTAGCTTTTTATTAGTAAAACTATTTTTTCAATCGGTTCAGTAGTTCCAGAGATTACCCCCTACATACAAACAAACAAATTTTACCATTTTATAATATTAGTATAGATATGCCTGTTTTCTATATTTTTCTTAGTTAAACTGCCTTGTCAATGCCGTCGTTGGCGAAACCATGATAGGCAAGACTCAATATATTTTGTAGAATTTACTACAAGTTGTGTGTTTGTTTTTTCATTAAAATGGAGATCTACAAAGTACTCAATATTTTAAATCATATAAAATCACTATTAATATCTGTATCTGGGAACAACTCTGTAATTTATTTCAGATGCCATTTAAAAAAATGGTACTTAGGACACCAATTATGTTAGTCATTTAATAAAAATTAATAGTGAATAATACTAGCAAATTTATAAAAGCTGTATGAAATTTAGAAAAGTACATGATCATACGGTCACAAATTTAATGAAAATCGTTACTTAAATATTTACAAAATGTTATTAAATTAAAACCTTTCAAGATATGAATTTAATTTGTTTATAAAAATGGTGCTGGTCTGTAAACATGCAAACAGGGAAGATACTAAATAATAAATAAATTTACCAACTAAAGAGAATATTACATACCCAATCTTCCGAAATTGGATTAGAACATACACTGCACCAATTACATGAGTCTGTAGACAAAGGAAGAGCGTAACAAGCAATTTATACTCGCCTGGGAGGTGTTGACTGGAGGAAGTAAATAACAGCGGGGTAAAGAAATAGTGTTTCTCAAAGCACTGGCAAAATTAATTACATCTCAAACTTTACAAGTTGTTTTAATCAATTTTAAAATTAATATACTTTAAATAAAAATAAATACTGTTCAATTTATTATTTTTTATTCTACCTTTGATTAAGATTAGTTTTTTTTCTGAAAAGATATGGGTTTAAATTGAATATATTATATATTTTGTACTTTTAAAATAAAAGTTTCTTCCGTACTGATTTTAATTCCCCCTCAAAAAATGGCATAGTGGTGTTTTTCGGTAAAAACTTCTGTTTCTACAGTCTCATAAAACGGAAATAATAAAATTAATAATATTCGACCAGATGTTCCGTTACATATAATCAAATATGCAGTTAAAACAATAATTCGATTTTAGACAATTTCCAAAATATCAAACTCTATTTTGATATTAGCAGGAGGATTTTTTTGGACAAACTAATGGCAAAGAGTTTGTCAGTTTCACATATAACGTTTAGATCATATATCGACTTTGCATTGTCGAATTGTACACTACTACCGAAAATAGTTTATACACCCAAATTCTGACAAATAAAATGTAAAGTTCACGCAACATTTCCAAAATGTTACCAATATTTGAAATGTGTGAAATGGATAGTACATTCTAGTCTTTATTTCACTTGTAAGCGAATATTCTAACTTGTAAATTACTGAATAATTTTAATCTATATATATAAAAGCCAAATCCACGGACTCACTGATCACGATTTTCAAAAACTACTGAACGGATTAGAACGAAATTTGGTATGTATCTTTCTGTAGGACCATAAGTGCTCACTAAGGAAGGTTTTCAAAAAATTCAAAATTTAAGGGGGGTGGTCAAAGTTACTAAATTGCGATTTCTTTAAAACTACCGAACGGATTGAAATGAAACTTGGTATGTAGCTTCCTCTAGGACCATAGGTACTCGCTAAGAAAGGGTTAAAAGAATTTACTAAATCACGATTTCTCTAAAACTACTGAACGGATTGGAATGAAATTTG